>VZSF01003951.1:84642-136542 GCA_013398295.1 Chionis minor | reverse complement strand
GGGACCTGCGGCGGCGGCCGGCCGGGTGCTTGGGGCGGCTGCTCCGACGACCTTTACGCGAGAGACGGGTAATCTCCGAGCTCGGGGCGCTCCGCTGCCAGCCCGGCCACCATCTTACATTAGGGAGACTTGCCCTGGACGCCGCCTCCCCTGCGCTTGCGCCGCCGACAGTGGGCGGGGAGCAACGGCGGGACGGGGAAGGGGGGGGGGACACACACGGACGGGGCGCGACGGCAACGGCCGCGACGGCGCTGGGCACGACGGGACTTGTAGGCGGCGGCGCCGGCCCGGGTAGGGCACGGCACGGCACGGCACAGCAGGGCGAGAGGCGGCGGCGGCCGCTGCTGCGCGGCCCCGAGCCAGGCGGCGAGGGAGGAGACCGGCCCTTTCCGCCACCGTAACGCCGGAGCCCCCCACGCCGCACTCGAGGCAGGGCCGCCCCGCCGAGGAGTCCCCGGCCGTAAGCGCGCTGCAATTTCAGCCACCTGTTGCTGGCCATTAAACCTGCGCAGGTTCAAAATACCGGGTCGAATGTTGTAATTTTTATTATTTTTTTTTTCCCCGCCAGGTCGCAGGGGCCCCGTCCACCCGGTCCCTGGCTGTAACGCCTGGCGGGGGGATGTCCTCTCCTGTCGGCAAGGGCAGCTGTCGCGGCGGCTGGGTCGGGTCCGGTCGGGACGGGACGGGACGCGGCTCCCACGGAATTGAAGGCAGCTAGCGGCTTCTCACAGCCTGCCCTTTCCCTCGCACGCCGGGAGAGCGGGACCCTGCCCCGCCGCTGCCCCCGGGCCCCCCCTCCCGCGGGTGGCGGCTCCCGCCACTGCCCCAACCCCCGTCCTGCGGGAGGGGACCTCCGCGTCACACACACCCCCCCTTCCCTCTCCCTTTTTTCTCCTTTTTTTTTTTTTTTTTTTTCTTTTTTCTCTCCCCTTCCCCATTCTCACAGGGTCCAGCCCCGACGACCTGGTGCGAGAGGATTTGCTTCAGCAGCGAGTTTCCGAAGCTGCAAAATCTGGAGACCCCCCCTTCCATGCCCCTCAGGTTCCGGACCTTGGTGCTGCTGGCCCACCAGGCCCGGTTTTGGGTGGCTGAAGCTTCCCTTACCCGCCCAGCACCTCTCTGCGCCCAGGCATGGCAGCAGGCGCTCACATGGTGCTGCCCCTTTGCTTTACAGATCTTTGTTATTTTTCATTATTATTATTACTATTTTGCCCATTTGGAACAGAAACCAAAGGTACATACATGAAAAAGTGTTTTCTTGGTTTTTCTCTGTTCACTTACAAAATCCAGGCAAATTCCATTTTCTTGCATAGGGGCTGTAAGTAATTTTGACAGAAGGAACTTCTTGCAAATTCTTGAGGAGAGGATCTCTGCCCTGCCAAAAAGACTCAGATTGTTAGTCTCGGATTGTATTGTCAGAGACTCACATGGACCACGTCGCTTCTGTCTCCTCTTTGTACCGCAGACACCTGGGGCCCGGGGGGGGCCTGTTAAAACTGAACCTGTAACTCTCCCGTCCTTTTTCCTGTAATCCCTGTGCCACACAAAGGACCTCCTCACCTCAGCTGCCAGACAAAAAGAGTGCTTTTACTCACCACCTTTATAGCTCTCCAGTGGCTCTCCTGCGCCGGCATCCTTAGCTCTCCAAACAGGCAGCCCCATCCTGAGTGTTTATTTAATTATCAGTTCTCTACAGTGCACAAGCTATTACTACTTTTGCCATGACAATACCCACCTGGGAATTTTACTTATTTCAGCAATTGATAGGAAAGAGAGGTGTTCATCACAGAATGCACTGGCATAACTATTTTGTTTACTGGCATGATGTTTTTCTTCTTTACTTTTGTGTGTTAGATTGAAGTGTTGTACAATGTTCCCATTGCACTAACACTAAAGTGCCTTGTGTTGGCATAACTTATTCTCCTTCCTGAAACAAGTTAACATTACCTTGTGCATATGAAGTTTTATATAACTTTATATAAGTATATCCACAACAGGAAAGCTCTGTAAATTAACTTTACCACTTGTGGCTGTAGGCAAGATCCAGGTCTGCATAAAAATAAATGCTGTTTTCAGTAGTAGTCTTGCCGTGGGAACACAAATGCAATGTTCTTTTGAAAACAAAACATACAATGGAATAGAAACACCTACATATGTCAGAAATTCCATGTTTCTCTGCATATATATTCAACTGTAGCATATAATTCATATATATAGCTACAAATTAATCAAACTCTGGTTAATATATATATAAAAAATAATGTATTTCTCAAAAAGTTTATAGTTTTCACATTTTTGTATCAACCTATATATAAACCATTGGGTTCCAGAAGTACCCATTATGTAAGTAACTTATATAAGTAACGCAATTGTTGACACACCTAATACCTGGCAACATTTCCTGTCGAATAAAAGAAAGTACTCTGACTCGGAAAGGAAGTTAAAAATAATACATCTAAAAGCTGCAATTCTTCGTCAGTCAAGGTTGTTTATTAAGTGATTTTTCTGATTTTTTTTTTTTTAATCCAGTACTGAGGAGTCTTTCCCTTAGTAAGAATCTGTTCATATTCCTTTACTGAGCCCCACATGAACACAAATTTCAGCAGGATTCAAATAACATGGAAGAAAATCTACATGGCTGAAGATTCCTTTGGCTGATGTTACTGAAGGTTACAGAGAGCCCTGCTTCCACTTTTGCTTCAATCTGATAAGAATAATTCACTAGGCCATCATGTGGCCATTGTAAGATTTAAGATGTCCTTACATTAATTATTTTCTTGTTTTTAAGTAGGTATAATTGTTTTGATAGATTACTCTTGCATAGGCACATTTTGACACCTTGTTTGCTTTTAGAAATGTTTGGGGCTTTTTCAGTTTGTTTGTTTGTTTGTTTTTAAATAGGTTTGATAACTGAGCAGGACTGTTTCTAAGAAATCGTTTCCATATCTACAAGGAAAAGCTTTCAGAATATATTTTCTTGGAAATAACCAACACATCCTAGCTAGAGTAAAAAGGTGTATCCACTGGATTGATTTCTTGTCATTTGACCCCCATTTCCCTGTGATTCGTTACATACACACTGTTGTACATTGATTCACCCCATGCGCTAGGAAGGCGTTCTCCCGGGCAATGCTCCACAGTCACTGTCTCATGGAATGAACATAGGAACCTACTGGGATTCTGCAGTTTGGGGTGAAACCAAGCTATTTTCAGGACTCCTCTGGTGTAAGTCACTGCCATTTCAAATGTCTGCCAGACCCCCTGCAATGGGGAGAAGGCGGTGGAGGTCCACAGTGGAGTGTCTTGAGAGGGGATTAGAAAGAGACAGAGTGATGGTGTACCAATACCAGCAGAAAAGGAGATCGTGGAGACTGAGTAATTCCCATGCCTGTTTGGGATGAAGAGTAATCACGCTGGGACTTCAGGATGGTAAAGCTTGCAAAGCATCTCTACGGACTGCAGTCTGAATATTCATCAGCAAAAACCCAATACAGCAGCACCTCTACGCGTGGACATGTGTAACCATTAGTGCTGCAGTGCTCGCCAGCAATCCAGTTGCCTCACTGCTCACTGGATTGATGCTGGTCTACCAGTGTGTGCTGGAAATACCTGTTACGTGTGTGTTTCAGTGTGCTGGTACTGAGAAAACGCTTCAAGATTTGGAATGTTCATGATCCCGAGTTGTGCTGGAAACAGGGCTTGGATGTGCGAGCCTGTATTTCAGACTGAAAGTCAGGTTTCATAAATAGAAAAAGAAAGATATTTTTTCAAGCTTCTGCAAAGCCTCACTGATTGCTATGGAAAGTTCACAGATATTAATGCAGAATGATATAAAATAGTTGATGACAGTTTTTTTAGAAATTCAGCCTTATTTACTGCAACAAAAATAAGAATTGCTCCCCGGACTGCAGTGGATGTTAATGATGTGTCCATTCCTTTTGTCACTCTGAGAGACTCAGACATCTTTCTGCTTCTCTGGCTAATGATGCCTTTTACTGGGCAAATGTGTTGGAGAAAGAAACTGTATGACTGTTCTGAGTAACTGTAGAATAATAATGAAGGGCTTTGTTGGGAAATTGAAGGGCAGGTGGAGGAGCCTTACAAGCAGTCTGATCAATATTTGCTGCAAGTGGCAGATGTTCGCCATGTCTTGTTCAAAATCCATGAGAGGAGGTGTCCATGCTGCTCAGAGAAACAGGACGAGGGAATGGTCCTGCTCTTAAATGAGAGAATATAGTGGTGAAAAATGCATGTATGCTGTAGCTGAAGATATGAAAGAGATGCATCTTTGTTAATGTTTTTGTGTTATTAGGGGAAAAGGAGAACTTTTGTCAGATGCTTCAGGCTATTTTTTCATGATAATCTTTACTTACTGAGCTTAACTCTGGCATAGCGTACCTTGTCTGCTAAGTGCACCTATCTTTGCAAATGAAAGCAGAAATCACTCCTGTTTTCTGGAGAGGGTGCAGGTGTTTCTGGAAAGGGGTGCTCCGGGAAGCTACCACAACTCTTGTTAACCTCAGGGTGCACTTGAGGTACTGGTATAACATCGTAATATTCTTGAGAGGTCTGTTTCCTTCCATACAGTTTCCAGCCAATTTTCCTGTATGTTGTTTTCCTTGTCCCAAACTCCTCTGAATCTAGACACTTGCATGAAAGTTAACACAAGTTGTCACAAGCATCCTTCCAGCTCTTTTTTTGCCGTTTGGCTTCTGTGCTGAAATCCATTCACAGAATCCTTGGACTTCTCCCTCCTATCCTCCCTATCTTTTTTGAAACATTTTTTATGCATCAAGCAGCTTGCAAGGCTCGTGTTCCTTATCATAATGGTGCCTTGGTTGCCAGAGACAAATTGCAAGTATTTGTCATTTCTATGCTGAACTCAGTGCCAATGATAATTGGTTTCATTTTTTTTCCTCAATTTTGGAATGACACTCCCATCTGCTTTTCCAGTCTGGGCTTCCCTAGGAAATGGATGTTCCCAGGGAACCCAGTGGTGTGTAACAAAATAAGATGCCTCCCACTCTTCATCCCCTTTCTGTAGAAATCCCGTGCTGGTGTTAGAATGGGAAGGAGGAAGAAGATACTGGGCTCGTCAGAGGTGAATAGTAGCAGGATTCAAGTTGGCAGTTCTGCGTGCACCTCTGTAGCAATGTTACCTTGAACTGCGTGGCCAAGAGATGAGAAAAAGTCTTACCAAAAAAGGCAGTGGATAAATCAGAAAGATATGCGGCATTGCACAGAAGGGTACTCAAATATGTTCAGTTGCAGGAGTGAGAGAGAGACACCATGTAGACAAGCAACCAAGAAGGCTGCATTGCTTTGCTCTGTGCATAGTAAAATGGAGCGCGGTCTTTGCTTTAACAGCTCCCATAACATGCACAGGTCAGCATCATGTGCACTAGAAGGGAACAGTCTTCAGAGCAATTAGCCTGAATCCAAGATTTTTGTATTGCTAAAGATTTGATTATAAGTGTCTTATAATCTTAGCATTTTGAAATGTTTAATTTTGGTAATTCATCTCATAAAATGTGAACAGAGCTAAAGAGTGCTGAACAAACTATGACCCAAAGTATATTTGCTATCGCTTTTTTCCTGCATCCACTGTTGCAATAAATATGCCTCTGCCCTGCAATCCGTGTTCCCTTTAACTCATGCAGTGCTGCCACGTTACTTGAGCAGCAGGAAGAGCGGCAGCCAGCCCAGACACATAGTCAAGCAGTGCAAGGTGGGGACGGAAGACTGGGTTCTTGTTTGTGGAGCACCACAATGACCACAGTAGGGAAGGCGGTTCCAGACAGATGGAAAGAGGCTCATGGTTCATACAGCTCATTTCCACCGCCGATGATGGCATCCAGATACTACCTGGTTTAGAGATGCAGAGCTACAATATAATACAGGACATGATAGCAGTTATTTCCCTCTGCAGCCTTTTCAAGCTGACTGTCCGTCTGGATTTCAAACAGCACTTTTGTAACCTCAGTCTTTGCATTTCAGTTTAGTGGTTTGAAAAAAAAATAATAGCTCTACAACTCCCTATTTGAACTGACATCATTTGACAACTGTGGTAAATCACCTGGCTACATTACAATCCTGGGGTTCAGCGGTGACTTCCCATGGATAAATCTTTCACAGCTCATCCTATTCTGGACAGTTAGAAGTCCTGGACATTCTGTTCACATCCCTTGTGCTCTTGCAGACCAACCAGTGTTATTTTGCTTCATGGTGGCACTGGTCCATTTCTCAGGAATGCCCCTCTTTTGCAGTCAGTTTGGCTAACACTTGCAAATCCTCATATTTCAGAGGGTGTCTTAGAGTTGGGGTTGGACACGCTACACACAACCCATGAGACAACATCAGGGGAGGAAAAGAGGTGCTGCTCTGAAAAAATGCATGAATCTGGGGACACGCACACTGGAATTGCACAGGAAGCCATCAGCATTCAGCTGGAGTAATAACATACCTAATCCAGATGATTTTGTAACAGAAGAGGGCACTCAGGGGCCAGACAGCAAATAAACCTTATCACATTATACAATGAGGGAAAATCATTCAAAAAAAGGGCAGAATCTTCTCATGAGCTTGATGCAGCTCATAGCTGAAGGCCGTGGGTTGTTGAGCCTGGGTTTCATTCATGCAAAAATAAAGCCCAGTCACTTTAAAACAGTCTTTGTGAATGCACACAGGCCAGCTCATCTGAAATATTTGAAGTAACATCCCTGTGTAGACAGGACTTCATTATGTTACTTGTTATTGTTTTCACGGCGTCCTCACCTGCTCTTTAAAGTGCAACATACATTATGAGAGAAAATGATTGCTCATTATTGTTGTATTCCTTAATTGCCTTCTATATTAGTGTGTTCAAAGGAATGCATTTTTTCTCTTCTGCCCTTCTCTGCCTGCATCCTACAATACTCAGCATTTTCCACAGAGCTCAGAATTGCTCGCATTCCTATAAAAACGCCTCAGCCGTATGGGATTTGCTGAGATGAAATAAAAAGTGCACGACTGGAGAAAATGCAAGACTTGATCTTGCCTGTTGGTTCCATGGCGGCCATACAAAGAGGAACTGTTAGTTGCATGAATTTCCACCGACTATCGGCGTTGGAGCTTGTGTTCCGCACAGGCCAGGTGTGACGGGAGCTCACCTGTCAAGAAAGTATGACGTTGCGTTAAAGGGCTGGGGTGAACTTTGATGCTTGTAAATATATTGCGCCAGCCAAGCTCCAGCTGCAGCCTTGCAGTTTTCCAGGCAGATCTACTTCCTTTTGCCAAAGGAATGTGAAGTGCTGCAGATAATTTTATGCTGTATAAATAATGCTGATAGAGAGACAAGCCTGAAATTAGATAGGTTAGATAGGCAAAATAATAGATTAGATAGGAAAGCCGGAGCATTTGTTAATCAGAAATATGAGTATGTTCCTTAAGGAGCTGCAGGAACCCGACTGTAATGATGACAAATGACAGATCCCAGAATAACAAGATCAGTCTTGCATATAGTCAGCACCGTAACTGAGGACTCTGTATGACATAGATGCGCTTGTTGTACAGAGAAATTGGGCCCTTTATATTCTGATAGAGAACATTTCCTCTTCTTAACAGCCTGTGCTCGACAGGCTGACAGAGCGAAGGTTGTGCCTTGCACTGCTCTGCTCTCTTTCCCCTTCTGCTCCATCTTCCCTCCAGTGCCCTGCAGCATGGTGGGGCCAGGCTGAGAGCCACCAAGGGCAGGGATCGCATCCAAGGGGAGCCGAGAACAGGCAGGTATCCCGACCGTATTGTATAGGTTAACCAAGACACCTGAAGGATGGTAGGTATTTTTCTATTTTAACAGGTATTTTTTATTCTTTCACATGCATTTTTAAAATTTACTGTGTTTTCCTCTGCAACATTTTAAAGTCATTGGCACAGTACTGCGTGAATAGGAGAATTTCCTGCTAGCAGACCAGATGTAGAATTAAAGCCCTGGGTAGACCTAGTTTATTTTACTCCTAATAGTCTAGCACTTGGGTTTTTTTAAGGAATGATAAATTGCCTCTGATTCTTAAATAGGTTACTTCAAACTGTAGCCAGTCAGCCTCTGATAGGAGCCATATTTTGCTAAACCATGTAAATCATGTCCTGATTTTCACTGGCACTTAACTAACTTACATTTTCTTCTCCTTACTCTCTTTGCATTGGTATCATGTCTGGGAAACCAAAATGAATTTTTGCATGCAAAGCTTCAGAACAGATGTGCCACCAGCACTTCCACTGACGGTGTATTGTGTCACACTTGCCTGGAGTGCTTATAATTTGTTTTATGCAAACTCACTGTGCGCTTGGGCCTTAAAACGTACTGCACAGTTGGTGGATTGACATGGGGAGAAGGAAGGACATGCTGGTTTTTGTGTGCTTTTAGTATATGCCTAGCAGTATGTCTCCTAACTAGTAAATAAAATAGTGTAATCTCTACCACAACTTTCAAAACTTTTAGGTGTTTGTATCTGCACGGGATTCCATGCAAGTAGCCTGATTTCCAAAGCAGGAGAGCATTTGCAACTTCTCTCGAGGTCAATGAAAACTCATCTTCTCTGAAAGACAGCTCCATTCTGCACGTTTCCCACGTAGGTTTTCCATGATACAAAAAAAAAAAAAAAAAAAGGTGGACACCCTGGGCACCCACCACATTCTACCAAATGCATCCAGAATCTTCCGTATTAAATCTCTTGGGTGTATTATGTTAGAATAAATTTTGAAAAGACTTCAGGGTAAAGCTATGACTAAGCAGAATAGTAGGTAATGAAGTATGTCCTGAGTGAAGAGAGCAGGGAATGTACTGTGGAGTAAGATGCACAGGGTGATGACTAAGAGTAGGTTCTGCCAAAAGCATGTGGACAGCTTCGTTGTCCTTCAGAGGCAACCAATGCATTCAGCTGATGTGGTGGGCCATCATGGTCTTCACTCTCCAGCACAGAAGCAGCAGAGTCAGAGCGTTATGATTAGGTGGGCACCCAGCTACTTTCCAATTGGGTGAAAAGACTTTGCCAAAATCAGGGATGAGAGCAAAGTGAGTTGCTGGTTGCTTGCTTCTTCACTCCTCTTAGCAGATAGGAATCTAGACACTGGACTTTCTTCCTTCTGAGTAATATATACCTTTCCTCATTCTTCTGAACAGTATATACCTTGACTCATTGCAGGCCTACTTCAAAGGCACAGAAATCAGAGGGAGCACTCCCAGCCCTTTTCCACTAGAGTGAAGTCATACGCTCTCACCTCAGGACAGGTAAACAGTAAGTTGTCTCAGCTGAGATCTTGGTGAAGACACAGGAGTTGTTTTTCCTTCTTCAAGATCTAGTTAGAATCCAAGCTTATCTCAATTTATTAATGTAAATACCCCTGTGGATTTTATTTAAAAACAGTTCAAGAGATACAGTATCTATTTATTGAGGTACAACTATTTTCATGAAAATTAAATAGCAGAAACAAAGAGGGCAGGTCTCAAAATGTGAAGTAAAATTGCTGGAAGAATAACAATGGTTCTGTTGTACTCCTATACACAGCAGAATGTGATGGCCTAATTGAGTTTTATTATGTATTGCTTTTTAATTGCTGATGTGACTGAACAATCAAAACTGTAAAAGGCACTTGGCTAATATTCCGAGCAGTGTACTTCCTTAAGAAAACTTAGCTTTGATACAGCATTCACTTTTAATTGGTACCTCTCATCTCAGATAACTGAGGAGTTGAGAGGATAAATAGAGCCACCTTAGGTTTTCATGGCTCACCTGCATTTCATATAGACCATTGAAGTTTAGTAGCATGTTATGTCCTCCTTATTCATATAAAACAGCTCTGTATGTCATGAAGAAACCAGATCATGAAAAAAGTCTTTAAAAAATTCAGCATGCAAAAGCATGGTGGCTCTAAGCTCTGGTTTTAGGAAGTGCTCCGATGCTTAAGCTTTTGCACCTGTGAAATTCAAGCAGTTGTTTTAAATAAAAGCTCTAAAAGTAAGCCCTGGCAGCTCAGTCTACAGAGGGCTGAGAAGTGCTGTGGAGCAGATTGACAGCACAATTACCACCTGCAAGGTGTGCCCCACTGGGAAAAGGCTGAGCTCAGGCAGTCTCTTCATGTCACAGCATGTGACAAAAGGTTACCAGGCGATTACTCCTGTCCTACCACAGCAGTCCTTGTGACAACTGGTTCTAGCCAGGGCACCCATACTTCCACTGAAAAACTTCTTACTGTAAAGTAAGAAGTATCTGACTTCTTGGCTGTCTCCAGTTATAATTTGGATGAGAGAAGGATGTGGGCAGGGAAGCATCACGTGAGTAAAAACATATATTGCCCTGGGTGATACTAGCTATGTATGTACTTACTGTCCCCTTATTTTTTCCCCTTAATTTTAAATACCAACATTTAATACTATTTAAAGAGGAGGTAAGTTGTTTATGAGCAGGGATTCCTAGCAATGTGGAAGGCTGTTAGCTCTAGCGGGAGACTAACTCCTCAAAAAGTCCTTTTTCTGGTGTTATCCGTGAAAGTTGGTGTGAGGTAAGACTTAAGAGTTGGATCATTATTTTATGGAGCCAGGAAAAGAGGAAAATGACACAGAACTTTCAGACAAGAAATCGGTTTATTGAGAGCACTAGGGCTATATAACTCACCGATTTATCTGCGTAGGTAAACAAAGCAGGAAGTATAAAAAGAGTGGCTCTCATCAATAGAAATATAAACATATTTTTGTACTTGCTGAGATCAGAAAAGAATTCCACCTTTAGAATACAGCTTGCCTTGGTTTGGAATATCTGTGAAGAAAAAAGGGTTATAACTGGTCAGGTTGACAGACCTGGTGGAAGTGGAGTCCACTTTCACATATGGCTCAGGCTTTCAAGAACTCTCCGAAGTAGCAGACACTTAAGTTACATTTCTTTGTGATTTAGGCTGAAAGTGAATTAGTATTTGAGTCTCACATTACCTGAGTAAGAGCTCTAGGCAGCTGAGGGCCTTGGGTTGTGCTTCGCTCGGTTCTTTTGGTTGATGCTGATGCTTTTGTCCAAAAGACTTAATCACTGAGAGAAACTGCAGAAGAAATATTCTTTACCTGGTGGTTAGATTAGTCTTTTGAATGGTGGGATTATCTCTGCCCCATTCCCCAGCAGGTTCCAGTTCCATATCCGGTGAAAGTTTAATTATTTTTGCAAAATGAAGTGGCACTAATGCGGAATTGAGAGCATGCAATGCCAAAGTCTCCTCCAACCTTTATGGGAGGTAGGAGATGTATGTTAAGCTGGCGGGACAGAATTTAGGAAGCCTCTCACAACCTGAACAAGTGATCTGAACACCTCCAGTGAAAGGGAAGTGTTAATCTTTCCTATAATGCTGTTTGGATCTCACCTCAAAATTGACACTAGAATTTCTGAGAAGTTCTGGGAAATCATGGAAACACGCTTACCATCTGCCAGTATAAAACAGTGTCAAACTAAGCCACCCAAAAGGCACAATCAAATCTTCATTAAAAATAAGGCCACCTCATTTTTAGGGGTTTCTCATAGCTTAGTGTCCTTGTGTAGTTATAGTCTAAGCACACCTGCAAGCAAACCTTTCCCTTGGTGTCAGAATGAGTCAGCACCACAAGCTTCTCCTGGGCTGGACCTCACCACAACTTCTTGTTTCTGCAGACAGACTGTGCGTTAAATAAGACTGAGAGTGATGCGTAAGAAAAACAAAATTATATTGTTAATAGGCAGATGCCTAGGAATGCAGCCGAGTGACACATTCTGAGTGTTATTTCCAAGCAAATATTGTTGTTTGTAAGGAGATAGCACAAGATGTAAAGCTATCCTGAGATCATAATCATAATTCACTGTGGTCTACTTAAAGAGAACTGGTATGACCCTTTATTTAGAAACCAGTCATACTGATGAATGTAGGTCTTGACCTTTGACTTTCTGTTCTTCAAATCAGTATTTCTTGTATGCATACTTTCAAAAGGTTATTAACTTTGGATTGAACTATTCTCCTTAGTATGCTTCACTATAATTCCACTAAAGTTAATTTACAATAGTAATAGTTTCGGCTTGCGGAAGGACCTACAGGATTACCATTCCACCATGCTGGACATCTATAGACACACACAATTAACTTTGAGAATTTTGTCTCCTCCATTGGTTAGGTCTCTTTCTATCTGAGAGTTCAAATTAGCTGACCAGGTGTTTTTCAGCACTACATTTCAAAGACAGAGATTTAGCTTTGTCCGATTTAGAATGGGAATGTTCTTGAATGATGAGGGAAATTAATTTTGACCATCTGCCACCATCTAGAAGAAAGGTATGGGAGTCATATGTGCCAAGCAGCTCAGAAACCTGCATGTAAGATAAAGGTTTTCCACTATTCCACTCTTAAGCACTCAAGCAACTGAATGAGCACAAGCTATAAACTCTAGCCTTGATCACTCAAGCACATAATATAGTTTAGGGCTACAATGTCTAAGGTGTCACCACAGTAGGAGTTATTGAACGTATTGTCTCAACAATTGCCCCATTAATTACGAACAACTAATATTGTCTCTCATTATCCTTCTGCAGCACAGTTATAACCAAATAAGGCAGGAGGAGACTTTAATAGATATGTGACTTCCAGTGAAATATTTTGACACCAGAGCCAATTAATACAGTTGCCTATTCCATAAATTGGAGTTGTTCCGTCCACGTCCTTCAGATTCTTGCTCCTGAGGATAATTCTCCCTGATCCTCAGGAAACTTCAACAAAACAAAAACAGACTGGAGTGGGAAGCAAATCCTTTCTTATGGTGCCTATTCAAACAGGGCTTCCCTTCAAATAAGATATCTCAGAGCATCAGGCCAGGGAAAGTATTTCAGTAACTGACTGTCAAAGGCACATAAGCTAAATTCTGCACGCATCTTTGGTGTACAGGAGCTTCTTATCTTGTACTCGGAGAACTCCAGAGAAGTGGACAGTGCTGGGAAGATAATTAACAGAGCAGTAGTATAATTTGTGAAGCAATTTTACATTGCAATAGAGATGGCATTGTGAGATGCTGTTTTTTCTGAGTCTCACTGGTTCCCTTATCAAATTCACTCAGTTTGTAAGTATAAAGTAATTATTTATTCCAATTTAGCTCAGACTGACTGTCAAGATGCTTCCTCTCCCCATCTCCTATCCACTTACAGAAACCCTGTGCTTCACGTTATTAGCACAGCCATTTTTGTGCAACTTTACACACCATCAGCGTTGCCCAAGTGACCTTGTTACACTTCCGTAGCTTCACACCTATTCCAACACATCCATTCTCTGAGGGAAACCCAAAAGGATGCAGTAAGCGTGCAATTCAGCCTGCAAAATATATACAACATGCTTCGGAAATTGCTCAGCATGAATTTCAGGACGAAGCCTGAATCTGTGGGACTGGCAACTAGCAAAAACATCAGCCATCTGTAGATCTGAAATCACTGAACAGAATGAATATCAATAAGGCAGTTGATATGCCAACACTTCTACTTACTATATCAAATATCTCTACTTTGCTCGTACTTTGGATTTCCATCACTTCCCCTGTTGTATATTTCTCCACCTCTTGTTGTCAATTACTAGCAGCTACATCATTACAATAATCAGATTATCTCCTGGGCTAGTAACTGCCTCATTCCCTTCAGAAGCTCAATAGATAAATTATTACAAAAAAGAAAAGCTATTCTTCATTCCGTGATAGAGAAGAAAGAGTAACAAGACAGATAACGTAAGGGCAGGAATTAGGAAAAAACTAACTCACAATACTTCATGTGGCCAAGAGCAGTATTTTCACTTTACCTCTGAAGCCTGAACAGGGATCATAAAGACCCAATTGTCAAGCAGGAAAATTACTGATACTGTTTATCAAGGCATTCATTTTTGGTCAGATGCCTATAGTCAATAATCATTCTCACCTACACAGGAAGGGCTGCACTCACCATTGTTCCCTGCTCCATGACCCCGAGGAAGGTATTCATATAACTTTGAGAACATTTAGCTCTTTGTTGCCTTGGACTAGATAAACCACTTACCCAAGCTAGCAACAACCTCACACAGTTTCTCTGATGAGCTTAGATACCATGGTGACAGTAGAAATATCTAGGATGGAAGACAGAGAAATTACAAAGTTATTTTGTTGAGTATCACTGCAGGGAAAGGTCTTAGACTTTCTTCTAAGATTTGATGCTGAGCTAACTACCTCAATGTATAAAACATGCTTTTTGCAACAAAGACAGGATTATAGCCAGATAAGAAGCCTTCAGGAAAATTAGCTGGCAGAGTAAGAGAATTCAGAGTTTTCTACTCTGCCAACTTAACATAACGCAAAAAGACATTCTTTTTCTCTGTTCGGATAGGGCCTGACTAAAGATCCAGTCAATCGGCATTCCAGGCCCGCTGTGAAACGTTATACCCGTTTTTACAGATCAGTAAGCTGAGATGCACAGACTTAGTGTCAGTCAAAGTAAGAGCTCAAGGAAGTATATGGTCTAATCAGTAGCCAGAAATGCTTTTGACATTTTGGGTAAAGAGGCCCATTTCACAATGTAAAGACTGGTCTATTTATGTAGATGTACTTCTACAAGGCATCTTTTTTGGCTGCAGTGCAGAAAAGCCTTTTAATTTTCATTTTACTCCATCATGCAGGATGTGATCACAGTGATACTCATGATTAAAGGTAAGAAATCAAGCATGGCCTCTTGGGGATTTGAATAATACTTTTTTTATTGCTAATAATTATTCTTCCTGATCGTAATAAAATGTAAAGCAAATATATCATCATCGTTATCATCATATCTTGATTTGCAATTTGGCTATGAATTACAGGGACTAAACTTAGTGTTATTAAAATTAAGAACGTTACACCTGTAGTACATCACAAACTACCTAGAAGTTCCAATCAAAGAGCAGGGTCCCATTGTGCAGCTCTTTTCAATTATTGCTAGGAGTTATTTCCACCTACAGAAAACAACATCTTTTACACCATGGTCTCTCACCACACAAGCAGAATTAACTACCCCACAGGTGATCTGGGACCTCCTTTCTCTGGAATTCAGATAAATTAATAACCATCCCAGGTATTTAGTGTCAGCCTACTTTTGATACTTCACAGATTTCTGTCTAGTAATTAAGGATGAAAGAAGACAGTGTCCCTCACTGAACCCAGCTGTATGGGAGAACTTGCTGAGATCTATTGTTAGGAAGAGCAATGAGGTATTCTTTCCCTATAGTGACTTGGCAAAAAAAGTCTACCAAACCAGCCAGTGATCCTGGGTAAACAATAAGATCCTAAATTAAAGGACAGCAAATAAAGTGAGAAGCAAAGAATTACTATTCATGGACTTGCCTACTCATCAAAGGCATGGACGGATGCAGTTATGCCAATATAAATATGTGCAGAATGTATGGTATGGTGTATCTAGATACCTCTCTTACTTCATCCATACTAGGAGCTATACTGTCACAACTATTTTGCATTAAAATATCACATTGCTGACAGAGAAAGAGTATAATAAATGCTGTGCAGCTGGAGCTAAATGTGGTATTTTTCTTCTGAAGTTCAGCTGCCCAGTGACCTACCCCATGCCATCCACTCTTTTCAGGGTGTTTTTTTTCTTCATGTTGCTATGTGACGGTTGGCCAATTGGCAAAGAGAGGAAAGAATTATCTGGAAATTTAAAGTATTAAATCTGCAGTGGTTAGAGGGGATTTTTTCCTCCAACAGAGATTAAAAAAAGTGTGTGCAATCTGGCTGCATCTGAATGCCAAAAGAAATATGACAGCTTTTAATGCCTGGGAAAGGCTTTTTTCCAAAGAAAAAAAAAAAAAAAAAAAATTTATTTTTTTTTTTTCTTCCTTTTTTTTTTTTTTTTTAAAGTCTTGTTTCTTAAGGAAACAAGGCTTAGGAAATCACACTCGGTCTGCCAAACTTCTTTTAGTAACTTTTGAACCTGTTGCAATTTCTGAATGAATTCCAACCTAATCTGATCAAGGGCTAAAGGGCTCAAAAATTTATGCCCTCACAAACTTTGTGAAGATCAGGGAATGTATATAAAGGGAAAAGATCAAAATTAGGATCTCTGTGGTTGGAAAGGCTGAAGCAAAACCTTTAGTTATCCATTACGGTTGTCATGACCAGGCGATTAGCATGCGCGTCTCAAATTTATCATGACACCAGCCTTTCATAGTCATGGGTCTTGGGGTGGCACAGGGGCAGTGTCAGGAGCAGAGCTATGGCTTTGCAGCGATGGGTACATGGGAGAAGATACAGGAATTCCATACCCTGGTACTGAGGCTGCTTTAGCTACTGCTGCTTCTGGAACTTCATTTGTTTTCTACTTTCACCTCTTGGCAGGCATGCTTCCTTTCCTGGAATAAAATAAATAATTCGCTGTCTATCACTCTCATTGCAATAGGTCTGTTCTGGTTCATGGCTAAGACCAGGAAAAGGGAAACCTGAAGGAAATATGAGCCCTTTGACTTAATGAACAAATTAGACCAAATTGATGAGAACAGATTCACCCACTGAACTCTGAAAGGAGCTGTTCTTGACAGGACAGGCTTCCCCCTCCTCCTGTTTAAATTTCCTTTTCTCTCTCCTCTTTCTCTTCTGACTAATCCTTGTGAAACTGTTTCTCTGGTTTCTTTTTTCTTATAGTTGCCTTGCCAATTCACTCTCACCCCAGGGCCACTGCACTCTCTATACTGGCCCCTCTATCATCCCAAAAATAGGGAAGACCTAGAGAAGCAAAGATAGTTATTTTGCCAGTTTGCCGTGGGTCTAGTCCATTGCACATGGTTTTGCAACTGTGAAATATTGTTTTAATAAAGTTCAGGAGGGGAAACTATCGCCAGTAAAAACGAGTACACACTTTTGTGGAATCTTTACCCTAAAGGTAATACAGGAGGGGATTTCTGGAGGAGACTTGATTACTACTGGGACAGAAGGTGGTAAATTGACTTCAGATATGGGATACTTCTAAGATACTAGTATTTGTTCCTTAGCTTCAGATACATACATGTACAAATTCCTTTTTGCTTTCTTTCCTTCGTTCCTGGTACTTTTTTCTCACACATACTTGGAGTTTAAGTGCAGCTTTCTTCACAGGACAACCCCTATCATGACTGCTTTTTTTTTTTTCCCTGCACAAGACCATAAACCCTGGATCACCAACTGAAGCCCAAGAAACACAAGTTGAGTTTTGAGTGCCACGCGCCTGCTTACAAAGTCGAACAGAAAACTTTATAGTTTGCTGGTTTTAAGTCAATAGTGCTGTCTTAATTATCTACATTTTAAATAAGGATCATCCGTCCATCACCGAATGTCATTTTTTTGGAAGATTTTAATCTGAAACCATAGAAACTGAAAAAGAAATAGTAGCCCACTTTCTCAGGTTTTTTTTTATTTCCCAGAAAACAAACAAAAAAACTTGCTAGTAAATTTACCTCCCGGTGCAGCGCCTGACTTCAGCCATCTCGCCTTATTCAGTGAACGGGGCTTGTGGGGCGGGGCTTGAGAGGGATGACTCCCTTCAGCGCGGCGTGGAAAAAGGCTGGGAGGAGGAGAAACCGCGTGGCACAGGAGCGGTGCGTTCTTTACAGCCGAGGAGCGGATCTGGGAATGCAAAGCCCTGGTGCCTCCCCCCCTACTCGACACGGTTTGAACGCGAAGCCGACCGGCGCCATGAATTATCAAACGCCAATTTATACCAGTAAAAGCCGAGCGCGGCGCCGCCACAGCCCGGGCCGGCGCTCCACGCCCCTCTGCTACTACAACTCCCATCAGCCCGACGCGCAGGGCCCGCCGCCGCCCTGCCCCTGCGGGAGCCGCCAGCGCGGAGACCGCCGTTCCTTAACTTTCGCCAGCTGGGCTGCCCCAAACCCAAAAAGGAAGGGGAGCCNGAGGGGGCCCCGCCACCCCCCGCCCTCCCGTCGGCCGCGGCGGGAGGAGCTGGCAGGACGCTGCCCCGTCCCTCAGGAGGCGCCGCCGCGGGCAGCCCGGGGTGTTGGTGGGCCTTCCTCCAGCGGCGGCGCCGCGATCGCGCCTCCCTCTCTCCAAGATGGCGGCGCCGTTGGCGGTAAATTCGGGTAAGAGGAACTTTACCGCGGGGCCGCGGCTCCTGCTCCGTGGTGGTGCCGGTCGCCGTCTTCCCCGCCCGCCTGCCAGCCCGCCTGCCAGCCGGTCGGGGGGTGCCGGCCCCGCGCCCCTCCTCAAAGCCTGTGGAGCTGGGGGCGGCGGCGCTGGCAAGGCCGGGCGTGAGGAGGCGGCGCGGCCCGGGCGGGCAGGGCCGCGGGGCGCCGGGTTGCGGGGGTCCGCCGTGGTGCTGGCGGGCGGTGGGAGAGCGGCCTCCGTGTGGGCCTCCTCCCCTGCGGGGGCGGCCCAGGGCGCTCGGGGAGGTGATGGAGCTCCGCGGTCAGCGCTGCCGCCCTGCCCGGCCCATGCGGGCTGGGAGCGCACGAAGCTGGCGAGCTGAGGCAGCAGAGGCTGCCTTGGTGCGGGAGGACTGTGGCAACTTGGTGCATGTGCGGTTAAACACCGCTCCTGTATTGCAGTCATCTCTTAGTGCTGCGGGCAGTAAAAGGCGAGAAAGAAACACGTGCTGAATTTTGCTCTCTTCTACCGAAGAAGTCTGGAAATGCGCAGCTGGTTTCTCTAGCGCTGAGCATTGCTAAGGATTAGGAGCATCAGGGTCATCCATGGTCCTTTCAGAGCCTGTCACAAGGAGCTGTTTTGGGTCACTAAGGCAGCACTCACCCAGTATAACTGGGCAATAAATCTAATACAGAAGGAAATGGCTAGATAATCAGAATAACTTAGGAGGTCATAACCTTAGGAGGTTCACCTGCTCTAGGTGAAAATGCTCTGGCAGGGGGGTTGGACTAGATGATGTCCAGAGATCCCTTCCAGCCCCAGGGATTCAGTCACCTGGTTCAACGCTCCTTTTCCTCCACCTTAAAGCAATACTGGCTCAATCAGGTGGCTCAGGGCCTTATCTAAACTAGTTTTGAATACTTGTAAGGAGGAAGATTCTCCCAGAGCCTCTCTGGGCTTCTGTTCCAATGTGTGACCACACTCATGGTATTTTTTTATTTTTTTGATGGTTAATTGGAATTTTTGGTATTGCAGCTTGTGTCAGATGCTGCTCATCTTCTGAGGTACCTCTGTTTTCTGTGTATAGTGCCATTCAGTAGTTGAAGACAACAAAGCTCCCATCCCTCTTTAGCCTTCAAAGCTCCCATCCCTCTTTAGCCTTCTCTTTTAAGAGTGAACAAGGTCAGTTCTTCCAGCCTCTCCTCATTCATCCTGTTCTCTGGCTCCCTGTTTCAGTGTTGTGTTCTGGGCAGCCCAAAACTGGACAGAGTACTGGAGTAAAAAACTCTCGGAGATGCCTATATAGTCACTTCCCTACACCTGCTGGCTGCAACTCTGTTAATATAGCCTGGTGCTGTGAGGATGTGCTTATGTGATGGTCAGCCTTACAGAACTATAAGTGGGGGAGAACATCAGCATGGTCGCTAAAGTCCAACCTTTTTTCCATCCCAGTTGCTTATTCCTTTTTCTGCAATATTCTGTCTTTGTGCTAGCATAGCTTGTGCCATCACAGAACAAACTGGGTTGTAGATGTGATTTTGCTGAAAATAAACTCTTTTTTTGCATTAGTTTTCAGTTAGAAAAGCTAGGGCTTTAATTTTTCTTAATGCTTTACAGTACACATATTTGGGCTGGTGCAAAGCAATTGTGTTGTAGGAACAAGAGCAAACAAATGGGCTGGGGAAGTAGTTGAAAAGCTTTTGGCAGGCACTGCAGATTGTTGCTGGTGTTTATTGGACTTGGTAATTTCGTAACAGTGGAAAGGCTGTTCAGAGTGAAAGTAAAACTCTGAACTCTGAAGTTACGTGGGAAAGACAGTTACAGTCTGGAGTGTGAAATTATTTGTCCAGTAGTAGCTATCTTTAATGCATCTGTTCAGGCAGGGGTAACATGGGATGGTTAAAATACTCCGATGTTTAAAAAGGACAGAGGATTTGTCCTTTTTCCAGGCTGTCCTCTTAGATACAGTTCTACTGGCACTGCTAATTGTGTTGTAAATGCCAGTGTGTCAGACAGTAGTTTTTGTTATCGCTGAGCTTGGGGTGAGAGGGTTTGATTTGCTTTTGTTCTTGTTTTATGTGGTTTCTTTCTTTGCAACAGAATAAAACTGACAAATTTTGGTTAGCCAGATTAGGTAGCGGTAAACCTGACTGAAACCAGGGATCTCGCCCTCTGAGAGGGTCTCCAAGTGTGGCTATGCTTCAATTTGTCTTATGCTGCCTTATTATTCAGGGCATCCGTATAGCGTTTTGCATTACTTTGAGGTGCTGTCTCAATTGTATGAAAGAGAGGGGCATCCTCCCATCCGAGTAGCTACCTTTCGCTTGCTCTCTTAATGTAAGCAGCCTGGTCAAGACAAGATGTGGATATATTTGACTTTGATGCACCTGTCTTGAGGGATAGAGCTGGCTAGAACAGGCTGCATGAAGATAAAATATTGCCTCTGTACTTGATTTTATACCACAATATTAACTTGTACATTAAAAAAGAGGCGGGGGGGGGGGGGTTAAGCCAGTTTTAGGTGAAAAGCTAGTACTTTTGTATATAGGCTAACTTGCAAGGCATACTTCCATTTTATCATTTCTCTAGAAAGAAAGCCAGTTTCAGAGATTTCTGCCTTTCACTACCCACTTGTTTGCTCTACCTAGTAAACTGTCTTTATCTCAACCCATGAGTGTTCTCGTTTTAACTCTTCTCATTCTCCCCCCCCATCTCAGTGGGGACGAGTGAGCGAGCGGCTCTGTGGTGCTTAGTTGCTGGCTGTAGTTAAACCAGTAACACTGAGTTACATTCAGATTCAAGGTCTGCTGTCCAGTTCTTAAGTATCCTTTACTCTTCACAAAATGGGTGGAATTTCTTAGGTACGTAAGGATGAAGTTTACACCCAGAGATCATGTCAAATATCTTTATAAGAAGACTTTCAGCCCCAGAACTTAGCTGCATACATGATCTTTTCTTCTTCTCTAGCTCCCTAAATACAATTAGGCTTTATATCACGCCATTGTTGTTAATTTTTTGTGCCTTAAGAAGGGAAAATGCTTTGCGTGATGGGGATAACAGTCTATACTGTCAAGCTGAGACCAACAGTAAATTTAACAAAAAATCTATTTATTGAAAATAGTGTATGATTACTTTGCTTTCTTTGTTTCTTTCTCCATTTCAAATACATTGTTTTTGTTTTATTTCTTCTTTTAGCTGCCAGCTTGTGGGGTCCATATAAGGACATATGGCAGACTGTAATGAATGCCATTTGGAAAAGGCAACCTGAAGCTATCCATCGCCTTGACCAAGTTTTAAAGAAACACAAATCTGACTTCATTTCTCTCTTCAGAAATCCGGTACTGGACTAATGCTCTCTTGTGGAATGAATTGGAGGGTTGATGGTTTACTCTGTATTGTATTGTTGGATTACATACCATTTAGGCCCTGACCATTCTTCTCATTCTATGTTTCTACCGTACATAACACAAATGGGTTCTAGCAAGCTTGTTCTGCTGTAATACTTGAATGATACATATTATTTTGTGTCTTTTACAGGATAATTTTATCTATAACATATTTTTTTCCTCTCATTACTCAAATACTATTTTGAAAGCAATAATAGAAGTATCTGATGTTCCATCAATCGAGTGTTAGCTTTTTTCGCTACTCTTGTGTGTTTGAAATAAAGCACAAAACTATTTTGTCTGGATATGGTCCATGTTCATGCTTCTGTCAGGTTAATGAACACACAGAACAGGTGAATACATGAATTTACAAAGTACAGAATGTGTCTCATTAGGAATGTGAGATGATGTGGAGAAACTCACTGTTTCGTGGCTGATGGATCACAAGGTAGCAACTAGAAATATGTTTTCTTTCAGTGAAGTTACTTCTGAAATAGTATATGGCTTTTTAAACTGATAGGTGAGAAAATTTAACAGTCAGCTATAGAGTTTTGTCAGTATATTTTAACATCTGAGTTTAATAGAAAAAAGGATGATGTAGAAAATAGTGCTTTGGAGTAAAGCAACAGTTCTGATCAACGTCCCAGATTTCTTTCATTGAGGTGATACCAATTCCTGTAGAGAATTGTATCAAAATTTACTTTCGTTCTCCATTATTCTGAGTAAACTAAATGTCATCACCGACTTTTATAAGATTATTTTTGGTACATTCCCACAAAGAGGCCATTGCTGTGCAAGCGTGAAGCATTTTTAAGATGCTTTTACTATCTCTCGGTTTAAAAACACTGCCTTTGTTTTTACGATGACAACCTAACCTGTCAGAACTGTATTTGTGAGGAAAGATTAATCTGTAAAGCTTTATTCAGTATTTGATCTTGCTATTTTGAGTAACTTCCGATGCTTGTTTCTCTTGCAGCCAAAGAATGTACAGCAGCATGAGAAAATTCAGAAAGCAAGTACAGAAGGGGTTGCTATCCAGGGTCAGCAGGGAACTCGGCTTTTGCCGGAGCAACTCATCAGAGAAGCCTTTATCCTCAGTGACCTCTTTGATATTGGAGAGCTGGCAGCTGTTGAGCTCCTTCTAGCTGGTGAGAAGGGAAAATATTTAAGAGCTGGAGAAATACAACTTCAATAGGGCCTTCTTACTTAAGTGTACGCTTAACATGAATACATGATTCAGTTGAGGCCTTAGCTTCCTAATATAAAATGTTCTTAAAAAGAAATCTGCTGTTGCTGTAATGTAATACGATAATAGTATTCTGAACCTTATGCAGCTCCTGCAAAAGGGGGAATAATTTGAGGGTATTTTTAATGATTTACTTTATCACTGAATTTAAAAATAGTTTAAAAATAATTGATTGAGAGTTTTCCGTAAAGCATCGTAATAGACATTGGTTCTTCAAATTACGTAGTAGTTAGACATTGATATGTGACTGTATTTGTATTATAATCTGATAATTGATTAGTAAGAGAAGTATTCTGAAAAGTCACACATACTTTGCACGTAGAAAATATATTTCAATTTTATTAAAGTATAATTGCTAGTTTTTACTAGCAGTTAGAACAGTAGTTCATAATTAACTTTTAAATTCATTAAAGAGGTATCTTGCTCATTTGTCACCTTCCAAAAGCCTTCTTGAAGTCAACCTCAATTTCTATTAGACTTGAATTTTCAATGTAAATGCAGACAGACAATTTAATTTTGAATAAAGAAAAGATATTTTGCTGATAATTAGCTTGTATTGATTATTAAGATGAATACATATCAGTTGCAAATACCATTTACTCTAGGATACTTATGGACTTGAACTTATGGATACTACGAACTTCTATGACTTTTAAATTTGTGGATATTTTAATACTTTAATATGAATTTTAATAATAACACCCAAACTTTCTATCATTTCTTGGAAGTGCCTGAAACAAATCAAAGTGATAGTGAATATCAATGATTGTTTTGAACACTACATTTATACTTTTACAAATATAAAGCTGTTATCAAAATGTGTACGTTTGACTTTCTGTAACTATTCTGTGTGCTTTCATTCAATAGGAGAACACCAGCAACCTCATTTTCCTGGCCTTACAAGAGGTCTAGTGGCTGTCCTGTTGTACTGGGATGGAAAAAGGTGCATTGCCAATTCACTGCGAACCCTCATCCAGTCACGCCAAGGCAAGACATGGACATTGGAACTCAGGTCTGTATGAGGGTGATGAGCTGATCAAAGCTCTTTGCTTTGAGTGCTTTTAGGACTGATTAAACTCAAGGGAATATGAATATTCTTAAATATACTTGCTTCTCATAACCTGATGCAGCTGTTTTCATGTTTGCTTTTTAAGGATAGTATTCTTTTTTCTTAGATGTATTTTTATTGGATTATAAGGATATCCATTTCACTTTCAGTTCTTTCACCTTTTGGCAGTGTTTTGCTTCAGACACCGTCCCCGTCAGTGTTGCTCTAACTAGTAATGATTACTCGGTATTTCAGAAACCAAGTTTCTGTCTTTGCTGTGTTTTGAATTCCTCTGTCCTGCAAAACAGAGACTTATGCTCCTGTCTTTACTTAAATTGGATGCACTATCTACTGGCAAACGTAATATGCTAACATTTTTTGGCTTTAAAAAGAAAACAGTGTGCACTGTTTACTTCCAATGCACAGTGATTGCTTGACTAGAGAAAGATTAAATGATGTGTTCTAGTGTAAATATAAATTCTGAAACCTAAAATAAACGATTAGTTCAGAATTAGCTCCACCATTCCAGTCAGGTGTATGTAATTGGACAATTGCTTTTACTAGTAAGAGAGAGGCTGTGAGCTTGTGAGTTATGTGCATCTTATGTATAGTACTTTTTCCTTTTGATAGAAGTCTTAACTAGCTGATCCATGTTGTATTCTCATATTCCATGTTCTTGAAACTAGTTACCTAAAACCTTTGTACCCATTCAGCATAATGTTTTGAGAGGGCACTGTTTACTGATAGCAATGTATGTTTAGTTGTTTTATGTAGATAATGTAGTTGTACATTTTCTGTCAGCAAATACATTTGATGGGGTTCATTATTTTAGCCTTCCTCTGTGACTGGGAGTAGTATGATTAATTGTTAAATGTATATTCTTTTCTTTATAGTCAAGAGTTAATATCCATGACAACGCGCTTTACAGATGCCCTAATGGAGCAGGGTTTGACTCAGAAGATCCTCACTCTTGTGTCTCAAATTGATTTGAACAATGAATTCGATAAACTCCAGAGAGAGCGAGGATTGGGCAGTGAGAAACATCGCAAAGAGGTAAATATTCTTCTGAATTACTGCACAGATTAGAGTACAGTTAGACCAGCAACAGATATGGAGTTATTGTATTTATTTATTTTTAATTTCTAGCTTCTGTCCTCTACCTTTGCAAGCTCTGTTACTGTCTGAGGGAGCATAGTAACTACTCCACAGCTTGTGCTATACCAGTGTGGGATCCAGATTGCTTACTGGTGTTAGGGCCTACCTTATTTTTAGTGAAGAAGTGTAACCAAGGACAGTAAGAAAGTAAGCCTAATATTTGCACTATGTGTAAATTTCCTTTTTTTTTTCCCCTCAATTTTACTCTAAAGACTGTATATTAAATCATCTATTCTCACCACGAGTATTATCAGCACCATTGGAAGAAAAATAGCAAAATAAAATTAGCAAATTATTAAAACAGATTGAAACCAAGTCTAGTCAGGCAAATAATGCTCTTTTTAATAATCCAATTTTGTTAATATGAGCAGAAGCATTTCTAATAGTGAAGTGAGAATTGCTTGAAAATGAGTTCTTATTTTTGTAATCCTTGGACTTAATTGAGTCTGTGACTAAGTGCAGAGTATGTTTCTAGCAGAAAGATTTTAAATATTATTATTTTCATTTCTGAGCTTCTTTCTAATGGGTGATCTGTCTAAAAATTATTGTATGTTGTAATTGGTCAATTTGTTTTCCACCAAATAAAGAACTAGTTTTACACTTTTGCTATTTATCTAGAAACTATGCAAAGAATATTCTTCTGATTTACCTTAAATTACCTTAATTTATCTTAACTTGAGCATTAAATGAATTTTAAGGTAATGTTGGAAGTTTTTTTCTTCATTTTAGGTGAACTACCATGTTTCCTTTTATTTTCATTAAAACTATTATTCTCCTGGAGTCTGTGCACAAATCTCTTGCTGTGTTAAATGCTGAAAAATTTTTCTCTATCGCAATGCATGTGATTTTACTGGAGATAGAATGCTTACAGCTCTTTATTTTTTATTTAACCAGGTTCAATGGATATAGGGCAAGATCATTATTAGAAGATCGTAATTTAGTTTAAAATAAAATACCGTTTTACAAAGACCATTATGAAAGGCCATTAGTGGCTTTTTATTTTTTAAGTTTGTGGGTTTTTTTAAGTTGTACTGTTTTCATAAAACTTAAAGCAGTTAAAACTCAGCTTGGGAGGAGGAATGAAGTTAACAAATGAGATAAGTGTTTGTCCTCATTTGAAAACAGATAATTTTTGGTGTAATTGGTAGAAAAAAGACAAACTTTGTTTTCAAGAGCCATTGTACTTAATTATATCATAGTATGCAATATTTTGCCAAATAAAAAGAAAAACTATTTTTTTAGTATGCAAATGCTTAGTAGCCTTTATGTTGGGCATGATATTTGTTCCATATGTGGTAGTGGGTAATAGATGTCGTTTATGTTTATATTCTAAAGTTGAGATAAATATTTTCTCTGAGGAATGAAAGTTCGAATTTTAAATGTCCTTCATATTTCTCAATGTCTTAGATATTTGTATAGTCAGTTGAGGGCATCCCTTTTGGGGCAAGGGGAAGACTATGACTGTATCTGGATATAACTACCAGTTGTATATTAGAGATAGGAAATTTGACTTCTCTGTGATACATTTACAGCTACAAAAGTTCTGTGTAGATTCATGTCTCCTGACCTTGACAAAGTGCTGGTTTGCATGTAGTCCTATTCCAGGATATCTACTCACACCTCACGTGCAATACATGAGGATATGAATGCATTTAACAAGCAGAAATGTGCCTTTTGTTGTTTAGCAATTAAAAAACCCCAACACTTTCTGTAGTTGCTGTCTTTAAATTTTTTTTTAAACTTAACCTAGTCATACTGATTGACTGAAAAGGACAAATGGAACATGTTGCCAGAATATTAATGTTCATTGGTTTTTGTTTGGCTTTTCCTTTAAAGGTTTCTGACCTCATTAAAGAGTGCCGACAGTCCTTGGCTGAAAGTCTGTTTGTCTGGACCTGCCAGTCACCACTGAGTAAGGATGACACTTTAATCCTCATAAGTTACCTGGAGAAAGTGACAGTGGAAGCTGATGGCTCGTTGGACAGCGTGAACTTGTCCCTTCTCATGGCTCTCCTTTACTGCTTTGATGTCAGCTTTCTGGAACAAGGCACAGAGGATCGTGAAGGTAATGCTGGCAGGTGTCCCGAAGAGGTTATGTTGTGCAGATTGTTATTTAACCAATTTTGTTATTGATCTGTAACAAATTGGTAGGGTTTTGCATGTTTGTCTTCGTGTTCATTTACTGGGCATCGGTGTTGTTTTTTTGTTGTTCTTTTAAGATTTGATGCACCGGCTCCCTCTGCTAGCAGAAAGGCAGTATATAGCAACAATACACACTCGTCTTCAGGAGTCTCAGCCTTGGAAACTACCAGGCCTGCAAGCAACTGTTAGATTAGCCTGGGCACTGGCGTTACGAGGAATATCCCAATTATCCGATGTGACAGGTAAATTACCCTAAAGTGCAGTTGCTCCACATTAGTATTCATAGCTTGCAAGTGGCGTAAGTCAAAGTGTCTTACCTTTTTTAAGTATTAGTATTTACCTTTATGGTAAAATTACCATTGACAGTTCTTCAAAGCT
The DNA here is from genome assembly GCA_013398295.1 of Chionis minor. Classification (NCBI taxonomy): domain Eukaryota; kingdom Metazoa; phylum Chordata; class Aves; order Charadriiformes; family Chionidae; genus Chionis; species Chionis minor. Next base: position 109,084 of record VZSF01003951.1, on the reverse strand, counting down.
TTCTCAGTATGTGAGTTTGGTTGTTGAGAATTGAATTCTGTGAAATGTACACAGATGTAGAAGTAATTAGTTATTAGATGGTAATATTCCATAGTGTCTCATTGAAGTGAAAGATTTTAAAGTACTGAAAAATGTGAAAGATTGCATTTTAGCAGCTCTAGTATCATTTGAACACTTACATTAAGAATAGTTTAATGCTTATGACTTTTTACATCTGTTAAATGTTAAACCTCAGTATCTTGAGAAGACAAACGTATTTTTGATTTTTTTTTTGTGTGTGTGTGTCTACTTCATAAGCTTTCCAGGCTCCCTACTAGGTCAGAATTGAGTCTATCAGGGTATCTATTAAAGATAATTAATGTTTAATTAAGGTTGGTTTGTGATTCTTGGTTCACAGCCTTAGGTTTGATTGGTTAAATGGATTATGCATTTCAACACCCATCAGAGAGGAAAGTTGAGATCATCACTTGATATTAACTTGCTTTTCCAGTCTCGTGTTTTCCTGTACGATGGGAAAAAAAAATTAGGTGATAGAAGCATGTTGATTTGCATGTCAGCCAGGTATTCTGAAATGCGTTTCATTTGCTAACATATAATTGTAATTTATTTTTTTCCCTCGTGATTTTTGTTGCCCAGCTCTTGCAGAATTCACTGAGGCAGATGAAGCAATGGCAGAGCTCGCAGTTGCTGATAATGTCTTCCTGTTCCTGAGTGAATCTGTTGTGGGGTCTGAAAATTTCTACCAGGAGGAATTTTACATCCGCAAAATTCATAACCTTGTCACAGACTTCCTTGCACTCATGCCAATGAAAGTAAGTTGTTTGTGTGAATAGCCGGTCCTGAGAGATGTGGGCATCTCTTCTGTATTTCTGACATGAGGACAGGTAGCATTGAGATTCAGGTATGACCCTCAGCTTGAGGTGCTGCAATTCAGAAAACTTGTTGACTTTATGGAACCCATGGAGTTTGGGGTTTGTTTTCCACACTGAAGTAGAATGTGATTTTTTTAAAACACTTCAGTGTGGTGAGATTTGCAAAGCAAGCTTTTGTGGTCTAGTAGTTTCATTTTGTTTTATATGATTAAAATTGAAATGAATGCTGGAATTGGTGGCAATGTGCATGGGTATTGATTTTGTTGGTTTTCTTTTTTCTTTTGATACAGGCAGTAGTGTAACCTAAATTAACTTACGATTTTTATCTCTCACTTTTAATTTATTCTTTTACTAATGATCTTTTCCATATTTAAGGGGAAGCATTCTGCTTTTTCTTTAGTATCAATTGTTGGGAACATGAGCAGCCGTTCTCACTAGAACAGCAGAAATACTGTAGCAGGGCTTTAAAAAAAGTTTGAAGCAATTACAACAGTTTCATTTGTGCAAGACCTTGTATCTAGACATGGAAAGTTAAAATTCTATGAAAAAGCTTTTATTTAATTGTTGGAAGATTTATTTTGTGACCTTCATTGTGTTGAGCCGTGGTGGGAGTTGCCAAATAATTACTTTTTTCAATGTGCAAAAAGAAGGATTTAAAAATATTCATTGTAACGTTGCAGAATGAGAACAATATTGGCAGGAAAAACAATATTTGAGCCTTAAGAATCTTTGAGGCATATATGAGCATGTTGTGGACAGCTTTTAGGTTTAATCCTGATTTATTTATAAGCTGTTGGTGTTGCATGTTGTTTTCTCAAGCTGTCTTTTAACCTGCAGAATATTCTTAGAATAAATACAGTGTCAGTTCAAACAAGTTCATGTTGATTACTTTACAGCTAGATTTCTGCTGCAGTGGCTGCGTGTGTACAACACGCACCATGTAGCATCCTTTGAAGGCTGCATACAATGGTGTTTTCTGTAATACAGGCACAGTAGCTCTTGGGAGTCTTTTGAATATATGAGGAATATGTGAGGTATATTTCATGGAGGTTCCTTAAACAATCAAGTGTGAACAGGTTTGGAACTTGGAACTTTTTTATGAGGCAGTTCTTCATTGGATGGTGTTGCTTTACGAAAGATGAAATGTCTCCCTGCAGTGACAGCAGTTTTTATGAAAGAGATATAAGGTAGATTTTTGAACGAAGGTAGAAGAGCTGGAGACTGACTCAGGCTGAGGTTGCTGCCTTATAAAACTTAGAGCAGCTCTGACCCTGTCTCTTGTATTCTACAGAACTGCCTGAAAATCCCAAAGCTGTTGATTGGTTTGTTGGCACATCTCTCTTCATCATTGCATTATGGAATTTGAGGCTTTATCTCTGGGAAGAGTATTTCTCTTCCATTTAATTTTTTTTTTTTTTAACTTCAGATCTGCAGTTGATTGTAGCTGATACCTGAAGATGAAGAAATCTTAAAAGCAGAATTTTGTAATACAGGATATAAGCAGAAATCTGACTGTTGACTTGTATTCCAGTTTGATAGAGGCCAGTACTAGTTGTTTTACAGGAAAGTCTTTGTTAGCAGGCAATTGGGATATAGCCCTACAAGGGAATTTATTGTCTCTACTGCTATTAGTTACTGTCTGGCTTATATACTCAGCTATTTCTACTGAATCTCAAATTTGAAGTAGAGAAGTATCTGCTTTGCATACTATATATATACTTTTTATATGTATATAACCTTTGTTTAGTTGTATTTAAAACTGTAATTCAGCATTTTATTTAACTCTTCTGTATAGTTTTAACATTTATGCTGCTTGCCAGTGATGATTTGGGTCGATCTTTTGGTTGACTGCATTACATTCAGGACTTGATAATTAGGTTTAGTAGTTCAGGTAATTCATTATTTCAGTTGTCAGCATTCAATTTTGTCCATGTATTAATTTTGTTAGTATACTAATGTGGCTGGTTTGCTCTGACTCTTTCTGCAGTTATTTCTAGTTTTTAACTATTTTTTTCATGATGAGACACAATTATTTTGGTGCTCATTCAATTTTGCAAATTCAGATATGTTACAGACCGTGAACTGGTCTTTATTGACCATAACCTTGTTTTAATTTTCAGTGTGTTGAATTGGGTGCTTATTTCAGCTTCTTGTTCCTCAATGTCTGCTTAATGTTTAACAAAACTTAACTTTCCGTCTCATGGCTATTTGCTTTCTATGAGCCTCTGGTGGGGTGTTTTGTCAAAGGCTTTTTGACATTTAATTTTTCATGTCAGCTGTTTTTTGTTTAGTAATTAGTTTTTTCAATACAAAGAATTTTAGGATACTGATTAAAGAGGGGTTTTTTAAAATTACTGCAGTTGTTCTTCCTCTCCCGTCTCATTATTTTCCCCCATTGTATTTATTCACAGGTGGTAATGGTTTTAGTTGCAACAGACTAAGTCCAAAGTAATTACATCAATCTAGAACTTTTCAAAACAGAAAGTAGGTGTGAGTACAAGTTGCCTTAAATGGCTAAGAAAGGTCCAATCTACCAATCTATATACAGAAAACATTTTACAGTGTTTTCTGTTTCTTTTCACTCCTTGTGGATAATGGTCTAACTTCCTTTGTTTGAAGCTAACCTATCTAGCTTTCAAAATTAAAAAAGGAAAAAGATCCACTTTTTGGGGCCAAACCAAAGGATCTGGTCAAGTCAGTTGGAAAAAAAACTTCCATGGTATGAGTTTAAGGCTTTTGCTCTAAACTGAGGGCCTCGGCAGAAAGAAAGTGATTGAATGTATCTTTAAATGTAAGCTCTTGTGGAGGAGGGGGTTAAAAAAAATATTGAATATTCTTGTCACATATGTACAAGTTCATTTGCTTTCTTAGTTTTTAATAGGTTGTTTAGACAATTCTGTTATTTCTGTTCTGTCACATTCTTAGCTCTATATAGATCAGTGTATTTCTCCATTTCATAAATTATGTAGGTGAAACAGCTGAGAAACCGTGCTGATGAAGATGCTCGCATGATCCACATGACTATTCAAATGGGTAATGATCCACCTGCCTGCCTTCGGAGAGATCTGGAGCATTTAATGCTTTTAGTAAGCCTAATTTTCTTTTAAATTACTGTGGCAAAAAGTGATTATGACTTTCCTTCTTTATCAGAAAAAACATATCTGAATGATAACGTACAGTGCTGGATCTTTCCCTTTTTGGATTAGAGGGATTTTTTTTTCTTAAATATAGCCACTTTCTGTAACTTTTTATGTACAGGAATGAATTTACTGTACATGAATTTACCTGGAATGAATTTACTTTGGCTTCTGATGTTCATGAAGTGTCATTTAATTCCTGTTTAGTAAGTAAATACTGCATTGTTTCTTATATTTGAAGAATAGCTGAAGAAGACCTGAAGTTATTTTATAAAATATTTACATGTATAAATTTAAATTGTAGTAAGATTATCTTAACATATCTATTCTCTTAAGCCATCTTATTTTAATATAACTTAAAAATAGGAATTTTAAGACTACAGGCTATCACTGGAGTTGAGATATTGCTAAATGCAGGCTCTTTGGAATGAAACACCTTTGTTTATCAAGACCTTAATGTTTTCACAGTATTTTATGTTTCTGTAAGTCTTCAAATTTCTCCCTATTTACTGTGGGTAGACTATAATTAAGGTTTTTTTCTTCCACTGTTGACGATTATTCTGAGAAAGAATTGAAGCGTTTAAATTTTCATGTGTTGATATATTTGTAATGAGAATTTTGAAAGACTGTTTTGTATTTGCGTGGAGTAGGCTAGGCAAGGTGACCCCATTAAGGCTGTGGAATTACAAATTCCCTAATTTCAGTAGAATTTTGACCGCAAGTGTACATTTAAAAGAAACATCTTTCTGATTTTGTCATTTTTTTTAGTAGAAGAAAGAAAACTAAATAAAATGGAAAGAAAATTTAAATAACTATGTTTATTTAAATATTAGTTATGAAGGTAACCTAACTGCACTTTCAAAATGACCCACATCATAAAACAGATTTGCATATTGAACTGGTGCATTTTATATTTTCTGTTCAATAATAAATTAAAAACTTGTATATTTTCCCTTATTTAGCATGAAAATGTACAAATGTGCAATTTCCAATATAACAGACTTTAATATAGGGTTTACTTGTCTTTTGCAAAGGTAGTCCTTTAGGTTATAGAAATTTAACAGGAAAATTTGTAGTGAAATGCTTTAAGTAGCTTTGAGATATATAGTAACCTTAAAAGAAGAATTAGAAATGAGAAATTTGTGTGTTCAGATAACCGATACTATTTCTAATCCTGATACTGGCTAACTTGTTTTTAAGTTAATATATTGAAGTATGCAAATAGTTATTTAAGGAGAAATGCCACTGTTTTCATAGCAATATTTGATGTATAATAGTTAGATAGTAAGTATCATTTAAAGTTACGAAAGTTTTGCTTATGTGTGCATTTTGAATTTCTCTGGTTGTCATTTGTTCTGATACTACTATTTAGAAGCTGTCATTTTCAGAGAGTTTTAAGGAACAGAACACCAGCTGAGGGATGCTTTGCCTCTCAGATGTCTTTAGCTTATCTAAAAGCAGTGCTTATTGTTGAAGTAATCATCTTTTCTTTATATAGCTGATGTTTTTCTAACATCTTCCTTTCTCTGATAGATTGCTGAATTGTATAGGAAAGACCCCTTTAATCTGGAACTTGCCCTCGAATACTGGTGTCCGTCAGAGCCTTTGCCGACATCTACCATCATGGGGTCCTACCTTGGAGTAGCTCATCAGCGACCCCCTCAGCGCCAGGTTATCTAGATTTTCTTGAGTAATTACTACTAACTTGAAATTAAAGTAATAGCAGAATTGGCAACAAAGTTTTTGGTGTCTTCTAAGCTACCTTCTAAGAAGACATTATCTTTTATCAGTGGCTTATTTTCAAGTGTCCTGCTCTGCATGACATGGTTAATTGTTGCTTGCTCTAAAATGAGCTACTGCCAATCATTCATGGTTGTCAATAACCTCAGTAAGAAAGGGTCCTAACAAACCTTTTTGAAATTTTTTTTTGGGTCTGATTTTTGTTGCAGTTACTAAATGAATTTTGATAACAGTGTGCTTGTGTCTTCTCTCTGATGACCTGTACATACCTTTTTGGTGTAACTGGGAAGTTAAATCCCTTAACTATAAAAGATGTTATTAACTGTATTTGATAGTAATTTGGGGGGTAAAAATCCGTAAGAATATTGTGATTGTTTAAAGCCCAAAGGTTATAACCCATGAGGGACAGAACTTGAAATTAAAATGAAGAAGCAATATAAACAGATGAAGAAGATGAAGAAGCAATCTAAACAGATGAAGCAGATGTTCCAAAACTCTTTGGATACCTGGGATGATGTTAGCCTTCAATGCTTCTTGAAGGACTGTGCAGTGTTAGGCAAAACCTAGTATGAGACGTATTGGACACGTCCTGGAAAATAAGAGTGACCTAAGTTAGGGCCTGGTGCAATCTGCAGACACCCTAATGTGACCCTAGGAGGAACCACTATGTGTGTGAGCTACTGTGCAGGAATATGACAAGCATAGTGAATTTTTTCCCAATATTACTTAACTTGCACTGTGGGATGCATTAATAATACTACTGTGCAGCATTCGTGACCCAAAGTAGGTTTTATCACTAGAAATAGAGAATTGCAGAGTTGGTATGCTTTGCAATAGCACAAATGACTTTATTTTGTTTGTTTCCTCTTTGAAACATGCTTTTCACCTTCAGGGAAACTGAATAGGCCAGTCTACAAAGGAATTTTTTTTCTTTTCTTTTGAGTTGTGGTTCCACACCATATCTCTCTGCCCCGATTACGTTAAAATCTGTTTTCTGACTTCGGCTGCCTATTCTTTTCCTAAAATAATCAGATTTTTTTTTTTTTTTAATATACACTGATTTTTATTTGTTCTAGGTTGTCCTGTCAAAGTTTGTTAGGCAAATGGGAGATCTACTTCCTTCCACAATTTACATCCCATACTTGAAAATGCTGCGGGGACTGGCTAGTGGGCCTCAGTGTGCTCATTACTGCTTTAGTTTGCTAAAACTCAATGGCAGTAGTCATGGTAAGAAAAGTGACACTTCAGCTCTTTCTCAACTCTTTTCTTTCGAAAAGTACGAAGACTCATTTGAGATGAATTGTGGCTTCGTAATTTTAACATTTCATTATAAGTACAAAGGTTAAATTGGAAGGCTTCACTTGAAAGTGTAATCTGGAAAAAAAAGGCTCATTAGGTAATTAAATATCTGAGCACCTTTGCAAGTAATTTACATAATGAAATAATGCTTTTTTTTAGAAAAAAAAGCTGTGTCTTAACACCGTAAGAAATGCAGAATATCAGTATTGCTTATTGTAAAGTGTGAAATGCATAGTATCTTAACTTTAAGTTGTGTACTTTGTAAATATAGTTCTTTCCTGAGCTTACTTCTGTTGGATTTTTTTGATGCATGTAATATAATAGCACTTTCTCAAAGTGAGAGGTGCTGGTCAGTCCTGTGTTTTGTAGTAATTTTGCATTGATCAAAATGGAAAAAACCCCTACTTTGAAGATATAAATAAAGCTGCAAACATTCTGATTCATAAAAGGGAAGGCTTATTTGTACCAGTTTTTAATATTAGCATCTTTCTTTTTCTATTAAAAAACCAAAACCAAACAAACCACCTCTCCCACCCCCCCAAAACCAGAACCACTAATTTCAGAAAGAATAGCTTTACTTTGAACTTTATTTTTCCCCCTAGATAAGAAAATTTTCCTTTTAAATTTAATGACCCTTCTTGTCACCCTGGGAAAAAGTAGAAAGAAAATCTTGTCACCTGTTTGTCATTTTTCTAGCGGAAAACATCCAAGGAGCAGGTGGCAGCCCTGTCTCCTGGGAGCATTTCTTCCACTCTTTGATGCTTTATCATGAGCACTTAAGGAAGGACTTGCCAAGTGCAGACAGTGTCCAGTATCGTCACTTGCCTCTCCGAGGAATCACACAGAAAGAGCAGGATGGATTAATTGCCTTTTTACAGCTGACCACTGTTATAGTGAATTGGGTAAGTTTTTCTCTGTTAATAAATTTTTTTTTTCTTCCAAAACATCATCATTCAGCTGCGAAATTAAATTCACTTGATGAAAAAGGTATGTAGTGGAAATTTCCCTCGCAGTTGTCATTTGATTAGTGGACTTGAAGCATCAGGAATAACTCTTGCGACCAAACACGCAGTCTGGATGAAGCAGGAAGAGATGACACCTTTTCCTGTGTTGCTGGTGCTACTGATTTTCTTGCTTTCCTGACACTTAGGTGTCATGTCTTTCAGAAGTGAGGTACATTCAGAAGAAATGACTATGGAGTAGGAAAGTTCTTTGGAAAACTTTTTGCATTTAATTATGAGTTTGAAAAGGCAGAAACAATAGATGAATTTAAAAGGAAATGATGGAAATTTGGCAAGGAAACTCATCAACTGCGATCAACTCTTGCCTCCAGAGTTAGATTTAAAATGTCCCCAAACCAAGAGTGTAGAGCTGCGATGTGAATTTTGTATTGTTAATTGTCTGGGTAATTCTGAATAGTGTGGAATTCAGCTTTTCACTACCCACCAGGCTCTGCAGCCTGAAACCTCTGTGTTTTAGTGAGATGCACTTGGTTTTGCTGACACAAACACAAGTCAGATCAGTGAAACCGATTAGGCTTTTTAAAAATCATCCTTGGTCGTAGTGATAGTGAGGTGTTCCTGTGTGAGTTGTCGCATCAGCATTGGCTAAGCGTGGGGAAAAAGGAACACTTAAAATTAATATTTCCTGACATCCTCAAACTATAACCTGGGAAGTAAATTTGTCTGAAGGCTGCAGGGCGTTAATGTTTGATGAGGCTAGAGGCTTGTTCCTGTCCAGTGGTTCACTGGTGATGACCCTGCTGTTAAGAGTTAGAAAAATTCATATAAGTTCCTAGCAAATACCCAAACGCGATTTAAATTCTTAATAGAAAGATTGATAAAGTCCCTCTACCAGTGCTCCAAGAAGCTGTCTAGAGTGTAAATATTAGTAAGACTGATTCCATGAATGTGTCTACCAAAAAAAAAAAAAAAATTGTGTTGTCGTAAGAAGCTTATATTATGCACACAATTTTTCTGTATGGATAGGCACAATTTTAATACTCATAAGTCATTAAATTGGGCTTTTTGTTTAATTAAAATTGCTTGCTTTGGAATGGTCTGCCATACTTGTGATGTTTTGTGTTTCTGAGTATGAAGCAGAGTTACTGATACTGAACTGTGAGTTAGAGATTGTAAAACGTGAATAATCTTCAATGTAATAATCTGTAGTTTTGTTTTCTGTTGAACTCCACAGAGTGAGAACGCTCGCTTGGCTCTTTGTGAGCACCCGCAGTGGACACCAGTAGTGGTCATTCTGGGACTTCTGCAGTGCAGCATTCCTCCTATTTTGAAAGCGGAGCTATTAGAAACCCTTACTGCTTTTGGAAGATCTCCTGAAATAGCTGCTTCGCTCTGGCAATCCCTGGAATATACACAGGTATTTTAGGATTTTCAGTGCTTAGAACTATAGCGTCTCCATCTGTTGAAATTGTCAGCGTGTTTGAAATAGTATTGCATTTCCTCCTAAACTTTCTTTTTTGCCATTGCTGAATATAATTTTTTTCCACTTAGATAATGCGGTTCTTTGAAACGATTTTGGAAATGACAGTATGGTTTTATGCCTCAGAGAGCTCATTGCTTGTGTTTATTTTACATAAAAGCAGGTTTCCTAATAGTCAATCTTGTGTGTTCAATATGTTTTTTTCTCATTGTATGTCATCAGTAATAAATGTTCTGTAGGTTATGTATTATTCTGTTTAAGTTGGGTTTTTTTGTTTATTTTCGGTTATGGCGTTTTTTGGTGTGTAATATTCTTATAGTGTGAGTGGCCATCACAGAAAGAAGGAACTGGCTGAAAGGTTTACTTCCAGGCATTTAATTTTCAGAGGAAGTTAATTGTAATTTACAGGATATTGTTGCCAACTTCCACATTTAGATGGCAAATGTCAGAGGTATATTAAAAGCCCCAACTTTTTAAAAAAAAAAGTGGGTTTTTTCCCTTCTGTATTAATTTCAGAGAAAAATTTTAAATCTGAATCCTAAGGAAGATGAATATAAAATGAAAATGCTCTCAGTATTGTCAAAAATCATAATGGGATGGGCTTATTTTATAGTCTGTATTATGGTTCAGACTAATTGCTGTTTTATTTGGAAGAACTTGAGGCATTTGAACTACAACTGCTAGTTTATTGTTAATTACTAATAAAAAGACCCTAACAATAATGACATCTTTTAACAGTTGCATTTTAAATGCTTACCACCCTTGCTTCTTGATTTTTTGATATTCCTGAAAATATATTGTTGTAAGAGGTAAGAAGGGAAATGTTTCCCCTAGCCAATATAAGACAAAAATCATTAATGTGAAAGTATTTGTGCTCTTTGTTTTGTTTGACAATAAATATGGCGCAGATCTTCGAGGATGTAAAGCTGGAAGTGTACAAGTGCACAACATATAACCCAGCCTTTCAGACCGAAAAATCTTAACTTTTTACATTTTAAGAGGATTTAGGAAACCTCTTCTGACAGCTAAAAAGTGATGAGTACCTTTTAGTCCTGATAAAAGTCATAGAGATGCACTTTGACTCTGTGAAATGTGTATTGTTCATCTGTTTTCATTTCTCTTTCTGTTTTGAAGATACTACAAACTGTGAGAGGTCCAGGCCAGAGACAAGCAATTGGTATCGAGGTAAGGGTTTGTCTTTACCTAAGCAATCTCTCTGACAATCTGCGTATGAGTTTGGGAAGGACTTGTGGAAGCTGCATCTGCTGCTGTGTCCCCAGGAAACCCTTGGAGTGCTTCTTAATTTACTTTCAGGCCTGCTTGTAATTTCTGGAAATTTTATCCATTTATGAACCTACTGTAGATTCATACTAGTGACAGAGCAGCATCTAAATCCTCAAATTCCTTATGAGCACTTCTTAAGATTTTCCTAAATTGTCCTCACTTTTGTTACATCTTAATACAGCTCACTTTAATATAGTGGTAAATAAAGCAAAGTATGTAAATGTTCAGGCTTATCTTCTAGTAGCTCAGAAATTAATGAAGAGTGTATTGCTGAACTGAAATGACAGTACTGTTGCTTCACTGCCTTTGCTTTGTTTGTGGTCTACCATAGACAAAAATGCAGCGAAGTCATTTCACTGTAAAGTAATTTGCAGGTGATGCCCTTATATTATTTGTTCTAACATGTTTCTTCCTCCTGCAAAATCTCTTGATTTTTCTCCTTCTGTTTTTTCTGTCCTCTTGGCAAGGTTGAATTGAATGAGATTGAGTCCCGATGTGAGGAATATCCTTTAACCCGTGCCTTCTGTCGACTCATCAGCACACTGGTGGAGAGTTCCTTCCCCTCTAACTTGGGAGCAGGTCTCCGCCCACCAGGCTTTGATCCCTATCTCCAGTTCCTCAGGGATTCTGTGTTTCTCCGATTCCGCACCAGAGCTTACCGTAGAGCTGCTGAAAAGGTAATTTTTGTTTGAAAAACTTTTCTTTTTAGGATGTAGTTAAAATGACTTGCCACTGCTGATGTGGCTTAGATCCGTTTGGGAAGGTGTGCAAGTTTGATGCAGCAGAGGTTACTTGGAGCAGTTCATAGTGTTTTGATTCTGTAAACAGGTGATTTTTGAACTCATGGGTCATCAGGATCCAGGAATTACTTCTAAGAAGCCTGTATAAAGTATCCTTAAAAAAAAAAAAGATGATTATTGCTAAATTTCAATTTGCTATACAGGATTCTGCCACTCTGCTACGTGGCTGATGACTTCTGAACATCACATGCCCAAATCTACAAGTCAGATTTGTCCTTTCCTCACTGTTTCTGACTTGCTGAACCGAGGAATCTGAGTTTCCTTTATGATACTTCTGGATGAAAGCACATGCTAAACTGTATCCTGGAAGCTATTAATGATCTATTATTAGCTGTATACCTAATACTCTCTGTTGATTGTAGTTTCAATGTACTAATATGTATATTGTATAACAGGGCCTAAAATAGGCAATAAATCTGTTTTAGTGTTCTATTTTACTTCAGAAAGAAGGCTTGACCTTTCAAATTATTTGACGTGATGAATTGTAAGTGTTGCAGTGGCAGCATTTCGGAGTTAGATAGTCATGCCATACTTCTGAGCCAGTACATCACTGCACTGCCTGTTGTATTCTTTGTCATCCTGGTCTTATTGCTGCACTATCAGTCTGACTCTGTGTATGACTTTTTCTTCATTTTGTGATTATCTACAGTGGGAGGTAGCTGAGGTAGTTCTGGAAGTGTTTTACAAATTGCTGCGGGACTATGAACCTCAACTTGAAGACTTTGTGGACCAATATGTGGAGTTACAAGGTTAATTTGTTCATTTGTTCAGTGACAAACAGAATTGTAACTTGCTTTGCTTCCTTGCTTCTGCCTTATGATCTTGTTTAATATTGCAAATAAGCTGATGGAAAGCTAGGCCAAAGCTGTAAGATAGGAAGATTTTAAAAAAAAGTCCACATACTATTGGGAGCTATGTTGCTGATTCAGTAGGGCTTCATGCATGCTATTTCCTACTTCCCTAGCTCTGCTAGGAGGATGACTTCTGTCTCTGTTGCATTGCTGATTTGGTTAAGGAGCAGCATTTGACACTTAAAAAACACACTGGTTTTGCGTTTGTGTTTCTTTGGTCTGTATCTAAATCACCGCTATTCATAGGGTTAATTTAAAGGTGTCAGTGTATTTGAAATATCCTCTAATATTAATTATTGATATCTTAATTATTCAGAGCAGACAGTAGCAGTAGAATTATGATACGAAGTACTATAATTCTGGACAATTCTTCTTTAAGAAGCCAAAGTAGACGGCAGTTGCCTCGTTATAGGAAATTTAAGGCTTATTTGGGCTGCAAATTTTTTTTTAATACAAAATTTCTCTTGATATTGAATGCCAGCCTGATGCCTGTGGATTTGCTTGTAGCAGTAGAGAGCTACAAGAACCACTTCTTAAATGAACTGCAACTTTAAGACCTGTCCAGTGATCTTGCCTCGGTCTGGGAGGCCTCTGTGCCCTCTACTTAGACGAACGGTTCCTGTCAGTTTAACTGGCGTGAGCAATTTTTGTTAGCTCATTCCTGTCCTCAGCTAGTCCTTCAGCTTGTATGATTATTTCTGGGTTACATGATACATTGGAGAAATGGGTTAAAACCGATCTTTTTGACTAGCTCCATTTCTTGAACTGATTCGGTGTCTGATGGCTTGTCTCTTGGCACGTTAGGGGGCAGCACAGACATGGAACGAATGGAAGGAGAAGGGGATTTTTTAAGCCGATGCCAGAAGAAACTGCACACTCATTCTCACATATTAAAAACGATTCTTACTGCTCTTGTGCTTTTATCTGCCATAGTTTACTAGGAGATCAGATAAACCAGAAACATTAGTCGTGACTTTTCCTTTTTTGTTGTTTTACGAGGGTCTGAGATTTAGGCTAATAGTTTCATTTTTGCATACATTGTTGCGATAGACATGCAAGAATCTGTACACTGTGAGCATTAGGGCTTCAGTGGACCCTTCTCAGCCTTGATTTCTGGAAAGGCTTTTTCCCTCATCCAGGGTCTTCATACAGGTTTGGGGGGATGTAAACTTTTTCCAGTCTTTCAGTCTTGCAAAACCATTTAATGTAGCTCCAATGTGGTATAAAGTCCTAGCATTAATTTGAATCCAAGGTCAGATCTGCTTAGGAAAAGTCTAACTGGTTAAAGTTGAAATTGTGCTATTGGATATTGAAAAGTAATGGTAATTGCTATTACTACTCTTCCTGACCTTTTGAAATTAGCTAAATGGCTTGTGTGTAAAGAAAACCTCTGAAGACTTTGTATGCAGTATGTTTCATCTATTTAGATGTTGCGTACAACAACAGGGACTGTTATGTTTTGTAGCTCAGGCTAGCTTGAGTAGTGGAAGAGTTTTCTGTTAGATGTTGGGTTTTTTATTTTTTTTTTTCTCCCCATCTATTTTTAGGAGAAGAAATAATTGCATATAAACCACCAGGATTCAATTTGATGTATCATCTATTGAATGAGTCTCCAATGCTGGAACTGTCCCTTAGCTTGCTAGAAGAAGGGGTTAAGCAGCTTGACACATATGCTCCGTTTCCTGGTATGTGCCTAGAATTTTTTTCATGTGACGTTAAACAGCATACTAAGTAGGATTTAAAACTAACATTGCATATCTTCAACTTGTTTCTCTTGCATGTAAAAATTGTGTTTTGGGGGGAATTTTCCCAGTAGTAATTGACTGACAAATTCTTTCTTGGTGCAAGGCTTGATGTATGAGGTTTATGAATGTAGTCTATCTAACTGCTTTGTTTTTCTTATGGTTCTTTGTTGTTTGTGTACTGCAGGGAAGAAGCATTTAGAGAAAGCTGTACAGTATTGCCTTGCACTTCTAAACTTAGCCTTACAGAAAGAGAATCTTTTTATGGATCTGTTGCGGGAGAGCCACCTTTCCCTTATTGTAACGCCACTGGAGCAGCTGCTTCAAGGAATCAATCCTCGCACTAAAAAGGCAGATCATGTGGTGAATATAGCTAGGTATGTGCAAATTGCTGAGAAGGGAGGAGTTTTGAAAGCACAGAAGTGTTTGGAATCTTGGTCCTTTGATTACTTTTACTAGCTAGTGCTTCTCTTTGCACAGAGCATCTCTGAAATTCTTTTTAGTGGGGGAAGGTGTCTTCACAGCTGGTATAATCTATGTATTGTGCAGTGCAAGACTGGGATCTGCATTTAGAGTTTTTCTTTCTGATATTTTTTTCCCTTCATGATTTCTTCCTGTTTGCCTTATGTGCAGTGATTCCCTAGCATATAATTTTCAGTTTGCGCCAGACTTTGGTGGTCTTAGAGTGGGAGAGTAAAACTTCATTTGGTTGCTATTGGTCACTTAAATGTGTTACAATATTGTCCATTAGTTACCATATTAAAAGTATCAGGCTACTAATCTGAAACTCTGTTTCAAATGTGAAACTGCAGGATTTCCACTTCCCACTGACACCTTCTGTTGCTGTTTGATTTTATAATAACTTTACAAACAAACCAACATCAATGAATAGTAGAATTGAGTGCATAAAGGAGTAGTGATATTCTGACATGGAATGTACTAAAAAATTGAACTCTATCTATACACGTGGTTTTTGTCTTTAATTTATATTACTTTTTTTGCATAACAATAGTTGACAAATAGTTAAAAAAACTAAAAGCTTCTTAAAAGGCATGCTTTTACCTCGCCCATTTTGGATACGTGCAGTAGTTGATTTTAGCTAGTTTTTGGTCCTCAGTGACACTCACTTCTGCATGATCTGAAGGTATTTTCTCCATGTTTCCTGTGTGAGCCTGTGAGCAATTGCTTTCACTTATCCTGCAGTGTTTGAGGTAGATTTTTATATAAAAAGAATGGTAAAAAATCCAGGAGAGATTATTATCCCCTACTCAATCTACTACCCTCCTTTTGATGGAGGAGTGTTAAGTGCTTCATGTGGGGTTACATTTTGTTTGTAGCTTTAATGTTTTCTCATGTAGTTTGATTTCTGAATGTTTTAGTTCTAAATGTTGTTTAATTTCTCATCTGTGCATTGCTATCTTGAAATAGGAAAATTCTCAACAATTTCATTACAATAATTTTGTATTTTTGAAGGTACCTTTATCACGGAAATGGCAATCCTGAACTGGCTTTTGAAAGCGCCAAGATTCTGTGCTGTATTTCTTGTAACTCTAACATCCAGATAAAACTAGTTGGTGATTTCACACATGATCAGGTAAGTGCCAGTTTCTTTGGATCAGGAAAGAGAAACTGATGGAGAAATACTGGTTGTCCATAATGTTACTTTAAAGGATAGGTTTCTAGATCATTACAACTATATATTGTCTTATATCTGCCTACCTATAAAGTCTTACTGTGGCATTGTGAAAAGCAACTAGTTCATTAATTGAAAAAAAGAAAATTGTGAATGTTTGCAAGATAGAAAAGGAAAATATTCTTTAAGATACTGAGACTTTTTCTTGTCTTTATAGTCTTCAACCTGTGAGGGTAATTTAGCATATGTAACAGTAGGTTGTGGTTTTTTCCTGTCCAGTGTCTTAGTTGCTAACCTATGCTTAGAACAGCTACAGCTCTTCACTTCTGCTTATTAACTAGGTTATATAATTTTTGCCTGGAACTTCTGTCAACTTATATGGAGGGAATTAGGAAAGGTGTTGTTTTCAATAATCTTAAAATCCTCCTCATTTCCATCCTTTTGTTGTTGAATACAGAGTATTAGCCAGAAGCTGATGGCTGGGTTTGTGGAATGTTTGGACAACGAAGATGCAGAAGAATTAATTAATCCAGATGAAGGTATGTAAAAGGCTTCTTAAAAATGTCTTACATTGTTGTCTTTTGCATAGAATGAAATTAGAGGTGAAGAAAGTGCTTGTAAGTCAGAAAACCCTTTTCTTGCGTTGTTTTCTGTAGAACTGGACCTTTAAGAGAATGAAACGCACCAATGTCTTGTTAAGATATGTCCATAGTATGATGAGCCAGCAACAAACTGCGTCTGTTTTCAGAAGACAAGTATTTAACATTGCTCTGGATGTATTTATTTAGAGCTGTATTAATAGTAATTTGAAATTTTGGTCTTATATCCCTCTGTACTAATATAAGTTGATGCCTGAGCTTTCTTGTATTTAACTTGAAGGCTCTGAGGATTTCTTCACTTCATTATTCACCTCTCTTTTTTTTCTTTTTTTTTTTTCTTTTCAATCAAGAACTGGAGCCTGAAAAGAAGCGGGCACGGATCCATCATGAAACCAGGATCCATATTCTGAATCTCCTTATCACCTCTCTTGAGTGCAGTCCTCCCAGCCTTGCTCTGTATCTCTTGGGATATGAACTAAAGAAACCTGTCAGCACCACAAATCTGCAAGATCCAGGTATGAAGAGAGATAGTTGATCTGGCCTTTAATCAATTCTGTTACCAACACTGATAATATTTATTAGAAAATTCAGTTCCTCTTAATGTTAAGACAGCAGGCCTTGTTCTAATCCTCAAAAGCTAAATTAAAAGATGTGTTGATACCCAAATGCAGCATCTAAAAACAGCTTCAGGATTTGATCCTTTGTTTAAGCCAGATTTTGGAACAGACTTGAAATTAGAGTTGAGGGCGAAAATGATAATTTAGAAGTGAAACATTGATTTATTTACTATTTTATGCAGTGTGGTTGCATCTGCAGTACAAAGAAATGAGGTGATCCAAGAAGTACCTACATATGACAACATGGGAATCTACAGAGCAGATTGTCACTTTGAACTAGTTATACTACTTGACTACTACCCTGTCCCTCCTCAGACTCCTGTTTAATTATAGGGAAGAAAAATAGTTTTGCTGTTTAATGCTGTAGGGAAAAGAAAAACTTTTTAGAATATGTGGATCTTCATTCTACTGCTTGGTATATTAATGTATTTATATATTAATAATATATTTTTATATATTCACATGCACAAGAATATATATGAGAATATGAACTTTAAAGCAACAGGAGTGACATTTCTAATGTTTCTTGAATTGGTGAGAAAAATAGGGTGTTAGTATGTGTCTTGTTTGCTTCCTCAGATTCTAACTTGTATTCAGTACAAGACAGACACTGATAAACTTGAGCAAGTTCAGCAGAGACGGTCAGGGGGCTGGAGCACTCAGCCTGTGAGGAGAAGCTGAGGGCATGGGACTTCCTCAGCCTGGGGAAGAGAAGGCTTTGGGGGGACCTAATAGCAGTCTTCGAATACCTACAAAGAGGTTAATGAGAGGATAAAGCCAGGCTCTTCAGAGGTGTGTGGCAGGAAGATGAGAGACAGTGGGCATAAATTGAAACAAGAGAGGCTCCAACAGGATGTAGGAGAAACTTCCTCACCATGAAACAGTGAAGCGGTGGAGTGAGTTGGCCCGAGAGGTCATGCAGTCTTCATGCCTGGAAGTTTTCAAGACCCAACTGTATAAAGCCATGAACGATCTGGTCTGATATCATAACTGAGCAGTAGTTTGGAGTTGAGACGTCCTGGAGTCCCTTCCAATATGAAGTATGAGAATCTTTCTCAGCTGTTTTAAAGGATGTTTCATATGAACATGTTTGAACAAGCATTTGATTTTCATTATTTAGAGAGGAATATTTCTCATTATTTTTTGATTTCTGTTGGATGTTGGGTCCCAGCAGTTTTTAGTCCTTCATAGTTCTAAGCGAAGGGTAGATAGGATGTGAATTTTATTTGGGGGGGGGGGGGGAAGTCTTAAAGTTATTTGATATATCAGAAAGATGAAAAAAAGATGCCAATCTATTTTTTTCATCTGCAAAGTAGCTTACAGTTGCAGACCTTGTTTTGGATATTTTGAAATTCTGTAGTTTCACAATACGAGTAACTGATCTGCACCCATCTAATTTTACAGAATATCATACGTTACGTCAGTGATACAGGACTTTGTCTCAAAGCCATGACAAAGCCTTGCACATCTCTTTGAATTATCCCATTAGTAATTTGAAGAAATAATGACCATCAGCCATTTGCCTCGAGATAATAATTTCCTACTAAAGCATAAATTGTACGTGGCCAAACAGATGAGATGATTTCCCCTGTAAGAACTGTGGTTATTGATGCCCTTACTGGTTCAGGTTATTTTTCTGGGTTGATTAAGGAATTAATTGTAAGGATGCAAAAAACCAGGATTTTGACTTCAGTATAAAATCTCCTCCCTATTCCCCTTGGTTGCAGTGTCCCATACCTTTTTAGAGCATTAGTCATAAAATGGCTGTAATTGTAAAACAGAGAGAGGAATTTGAAGCTCCTCTTTGAAATTGGCAAATGAGTGTCCAGTTTAAGAGCAATAATTCAAATTTTCATTTGGTTCATGCGGAATAGTAAAGAATTAGTTGAATTTTTTTTTATTTTATTTTATAGAACTGAAGAGAAAGTTCTTAAATAATTTATCTTCTTTCACCAGCATCTCAAAAGCGTACAGGCTAACAGACTCTAAGTGTTGTCATTACATTTTTGCTGAAAGAGAGTTCCTTCTTTTATTTTAATTAACAGAGAAAAAACGTTGCCAGATATTTTTGCTGCAGCTCTGTGGAGCAGTGTAGTGCAACACAGGGTATCCAAACAATTTAGTTTCCATAATTCTCTGTATTAACATGTATTTGCTATGAAGGCAAGTAAGATCAAGAATTTTAAGAAATTATTTTTGTATTTTAAGGTGTCTTGGGTTGCCCACGGACTTGCCTTCATGCTATTTTGAACATACTGGAGAAGGGTACCGAAACAAGGAATGGGCCTACAGCAGTTCAAGAATCTCCTCATCTTGCAGAACTCTGTTACCAGGTATTCAGCGTATTTGCTGTTGGCATATACTAAAAGTAGGCTCTAAATAAAATCATCTGCTTCTTGGTTGGTGAACACAGGTGGTTGATGATTCTGATAATAGTTTCTTTTTTTAAATGCATCTGTCATGTTTTTATATACATTGAACTCTTTCTATTCTACTTTTTTCTGTGTGAAAAAGTATTATTTTGTAACAACACAGAAAGTAAAGAATCTGCACTCATGTCAGAACTCGAAATCGGTATATACTTATAAAACTTACGTTCTTAATATTTCTGGTGAACCTTTGAATCTGTTCTGACCATATGCCAATATATTTTTTTTTTAATTTTGGAACTACAGTTTGCCAGCAAGTAAGATAACAAATGATCCCAAATAGACCAATTAAATTCTCTTCCTAATTCTCTAGCAGTAACAGAATGTACGTATGTATGTCTGAGGGGGTCAGATGGGGAGGACAACTGAATTAGACATGTGTGCAAGGTAGCTGATGTTTGGTCTTAAATCATATAATCATAGGATTACATGCCTGTATCATGTTGAAAATCTGTGGAATCTAGAAAGGATTCTAGACTTCTAAACATTATTAAAAGTGAAATATAACGTACTGGGGGTGGGGTGGGAATTATATTTCCTGTCTAGGTGAACTTGGAGACTGAAAAAGACTAATTTTTAAGTGAGCTGAACAGAAGGGCTTATATAGCGTCATGTTGTAGGCAAATAGCCGTTGGAATCATCCAAATGCTGGTAGTCATTTAATGTCATAATTCAACATCTATTATAAATAATTTGTAAAGCTTTGGAGTAAGCTGATAGACTTACTGTAAATACAGGCAATATTGTTTAAGCAGTAAACCAGTGTTATGCATCTTTTGATTTGGTGGTTGTTCTATTTTTAAAATAAGTTCTGTAAATGGATATTTACTGGGTGGTGTTTTTTTTGTTTGTCAGGTGATCTATCAGTTGTGTGCATGCTCTGACACATCAGGTCCAACTATGAGATATCTGAGAACCAGTCAGGATTTCTTATTCACTCAGCTGCAGTATTTGCCGTTTTCTATCAAAGGTGACTTTTATGCTAAGATAAGATTGTGCATGCTTAAAATTCAGTCCATCTTTAGATTCTCTAGGAGTCATAGAAGAAACATAGGTAGCATTATTAAACTGAATTAGTTACTGTCTCTGCTAAGCTTTTAATTCTGCAAAGATTGAACTCTGCTGATTTAGGAGGTTCAGATTAGTAGCGTGGAACTTTTGTAGAAGAATGTTAGTTTTGGGATGCATCAAGTCTCCAGAAGTAAATCCTAATCTATATTTCAGTTATCATTGTAGTTTTTTTAGATTATGCCACAGAAAAAAAAAAATTTTTGAAAAGTAAGAATGCTACAAAGACCTGAGGGAATAGAAGGCTGGTGGTTGTAATTGCCTGTATCTTCCTGTCCTTTCAATAAAGAACTCTTATTTGGTGATTACATGAATGTTTAAATTAATAGATGTTTTCAATGTTTCTGACCAACATTTCTCAGGTGTCTTAAACTGAATTAATGTACTTATTCACTTTATCAGATGTTTGCACACTAGTCCATTGTTAAATGACCCCTAACATTCTATGATTCTATGATAGTAAACTTAGCATTTGAATATGTGTATCCAGCATAGGTAAAGACTTTAGATGATTCTTATATAACTTAAGAATCTAAATTAGATGAGTATAGAATATGGAGATTCTTGGAGATCCACGTTCAAGGCTCCCCAACTTTAATTAAAGTTATAGTGCATTTTGGTCAGATGTCTGGTTATTTTCACTGAAATTATAACTGACCCTGTTTGCTCATGAAGCACTGCATTCTCCACAATGACTCTTAGTACAGGTAATATCTAGATTTTTTGTGTGTAAGTGTATACCCTTAATTGCACATATGTGTATGATTTGTTTTCACAATAACGTGTTAATTTAATGGCTTTTGTCAGATCTCTCAGTCCTTTTGTCTCAGAAACAAAGGGCGAGCGGGTAGTAAGTAACGACATCCTCTAGAAGCTTTCTCAAATGAAAAGTGCTTTCCTTGGAGTAAGTAATATTATTTATGTTCAATTTATAATTGCTTCCTTATCCTCACTCAGAACATGAGATTTCAACACTGAACCAAATGTCTTGGCTGATGAAGACTGCGGCTATAGAAATGCGAGTGACATCGCTGAACCGCCAGCGCTCCCACACACAGAGACTGCTGCATCTGCTGCTTGATGACATGCCTGTGAAACCATACTTGGGTAAGAGGAATTTATTGTGAGGGTAAACAAGCTTGAATAAATGGACGTATGAGGGGCTTTATTTGAGTTCTTTTCTCTATAACTTGTGGCAGTTCGTTTGTAATATTGGGTCTGGAATTGCCACTGGAGAGATGGGAAGAAAGATGGTGGTTGTAGACTCCATACTGAAAGAAATCAGGGCATCTTTTTGATCAATGCTGCTTTGCATTTCATTTTTGAAATGTCTCGGTGTATACGCTGATGCAAAAGATAAGCATAGTTTATGGGGCAGGAGAGGGGAATATATAAAATATTAATTAAAAATATGAAATAATTTATTTTGGGATGCTATCCAGAGTTGTTACTGTGTAGAGTACGTGGGGGGTCTTCCTTGGTAAACAGTTTTAGGCAAAGTTTTTCTGTCTTTTGTCTGTTTGTCACACATTTTCAAACCTCTCTCACAGAAGACAATAGCAACAGGTCAGTTTAGCTTTTGACATTGTAATGTCACCAAAATGATATTTCATCCCAATGTGATGTAAAATGCAATGTTAAATAAAAAGGTAAGATTTAAGAGTTTCAGAACAGAGTAGAAGTGACTTGAGAAATAGAAATAGGTGGCGATAAAACTCTTTAAGTGAAGAAAATAAACAGAATAACTGGAAGATATCATAATGGGCTGCAGCAGCATGGTTTCCTCACTTTTATAGGTCTGAACACTGTCTCTTCGTCCTTATGGAGGTCTGAGTATGGGAAACTGTGTCCAAATACCCTACTTATTGTACAGCCTTCATGCAACTGCAGTACTGATACTGGAGGGTGGGGTGTCTTTTTAGGCATTTCTAATACTGTCTAATCTATATTTGCTAATTGGCTAGCTTCTGTGAGACAAGTATTGTTTTCATTTTATTAACAGTCAAGGCTGTATTTGTATTGGAAGACTTTCATGGGAAAGATTTGTCACTGTGTGCTCTCTCCATCTTTCCCTTTCAGTATTAATAAAGTAGGTGGTATTTTTCATTTATTTTTTTCAAAAAAAAATTTATTATGTTTTATTATCTTCAGCTGATGGTGAAGGAGGGATGGAAGATGAAAGTCGATCAGTCAGTGGGTTTCTCCACTTTGACACTGCTTCCAAAGGTAAGAATTATGGCTGTTGATTGATTATTTCTCTCAGTAAAGATGTTTCTGACCTTGAATGGGGGGGCCACCTCTAGAAAGGACACTTTGAAAAAGTAAATAATAGACCTGGTAAACAGCTGCAGTACATGGAATAATTTTATTTAGTGTGGGGGGAAAAAAATGAATTTTAGAACCTTGATGTAGATGGTTAGAGTGAGCGGGAAAATACCGGGCTAGAAAGGAAGTTAGAAGAGTCTGTGTTTAAGTATCTATGGAAGGTCAGAATGGGCGGGTGGTAGTCTATAAATTTACTGCTCAAGTAAAGACAGTGAGACTGTTGCTAAGGCTGAACATACTTGTATTTTCATGACAAAGAATAAAAAGCACAAGTAAGTAACTTCAGATTCCTTACAATGTTTTTAAGTCTCAACAAAAGACACTCTGGTTCTCATTGAAAACCAGCCTGCTTTTATTAAGGAGAAAAAATTAGAATCTTGTATTTGTAAATATTGGTTTACATGTATACGTAACAGGAGAACAATACAGTATAACCCAAATTAAGAATTGAAGGCTCTACAAAATGTTTTAAGCCCCTTATATAAATTAATAGCACTTTCTGAAGATTTGATGTTTTCTTTTGAAACTTTACACATTAAGATTTGGATTTACAAAAGTAAGTTAGGCTCCTGTTGTCAATTTTTTTTGTTTTCCCCTTGATATTTCTGAATACAGTTTGAATTGATTTACATTTCCAGTACGCAGGAAGATCTTAAGTATCCTGGATTCAATTGACTTTGGTCAGGATATTCCAGAGCCTTTACAACTGGACTTTTTTGACCGTGTTCAGATTGAACAAGTCATTGCTAATTGTGAGCACAAGAACGCACGTGGACAGGTGGTCTGCAATGTCAAGGTGCGCAGTGGTCTGTTCTCAAGTTGCATGTACTATTTTGTATCTTGATGATGATAATAATAATAATAAAATGATCAGTGTATTAATAATACGTTTAAAGTTGCTTTCACATAAAAAGTATAGCTGTGTCAGATATCTGCATAATTTATGCAGACTATTAGGATTAGTTTATTTCTTCTTCTGCTTTGTACACACTGATTTCTCATTTGTGGCAGACAGATGCATTAGTTTAAGACATCTTCAGGAAATATTTGCTTTGTTAATGTTTTTCCCATCTTGGAACACCCAAGTGATACTGCAGATATGATATCTATCTTACATATTTCACTGGCCTGCACTGCATAACTATGTACTATTACGTATATGTACACAATTACATAAACAATGTAGTTGTGTACTGCAGTAGTTCTTAGAGGCTTTAGATAGAATACAGCTATTCCATTTTAGGAACCAGCTATTCTATATTGTAAAATATATTTTAGACTTGGGAGAAAACAAATCCTTCCTTCTGTGCAAGAGGACTGTAGTGGAGGTCAAAGAGGAAAGGGAGTGTGATGTGGTAGAAGAGCTCATGAAAGGACAGAACAACTTAGGACCAGGAGGAAATAAATGAATGAGTGCAAAAATGAGAACTGCAGTTAGAGAATGAAGTATGAGAGAAACCTAAAAAGAATGAGTAAAGCTTACTTGAATCTAAGTCCTTCAGATGCATCTGTCATTATGTAGCCATCTCCTAAATATTTATGGAGCAACAAATACATCTTCCTTGTCATTTCATTAAAGTTCTTTTTTTTTTTTTTTTTTTTAA
>VZSF01003951.1:67293-84620 GCA_013398295.1 Chionis minor | reverse complement strand
TTTTTTTTTTTTTTTTTTTAAAACCTTTTAATTTCAGTACCTTCACAGAGTTCTGGTTGCAGAAGTCAATGCCCTTCAAGGAATGGCAGCGATAGGCCAGAGGCCTTTACTTATGGAGGTAAGTATAGAAAAAGTAAACTACTGTTTGCTGTTGCTCTTGGTGGATTTCGTATACTGTCAGGCAGTAAGCTTTACTATGAAAGTTTCTGGATTTGAGTCCTAACTTTGAGTTAGTAATTCCTGAAGGGGGAAAAAAAAAAAAAAGACATGCAAATTTGGTAAGAGAAACTACTTCTTAACATATTGTTCTCTCAACAGCAGACCTGTAATCTATTTTATTTTTTCTTGAACCTTTTACCTCTGCATTACTGATAACAATTGCAGCTCCCACTCTACTGTACAGAAAGCAGTACATAGCGATGTCAAGATTGGCTGTTGACAAGTACAGTGTGTAGCAGCCAAGTTCATCTTGCCTTTCACAGGGGATGCCAATGTATTTCTCCTTTCTTCAACACAGCTGTATTTTCAGTGAACTTGGAGCTTAATTGTTTTCTGAGGTTCATGCCATCTTTTAAATTTAGTTAAAATTGGCTAAATGGATTTGAAATTGAAGGATGAAGGTGAAATGACTCAGACTAAAATGGGAAGAAAATGCACAAATAGATTTTTTTCATAGTTGTTTTTGTTTTGATTTTAAAGTGTATGTCCCTGGTAAAGTTTTATTTTTAGTGCGAGCTTGAGACATTCATCACGGAAAGGTCTTGTAAAAAGCAGCTCAGAAATGGATTGGCCTATCCATTTAATAGCAGCTTGTTTCTGATAAGCTGAAGACTTACCCTCTTTTTTTCCCCCCAAAGACTAATAGTAATAGATAAAATTGTCATCTTGAAATCTGCCTTGGCCATTAACTTATTTTAGCATATTATAACTCAATTTCTTTGTCGTGGATGTTCAGGAGATCAACACTATCCTGCAGTATGTAGTGGAGCGGAACAAGCTGCTGCAGTGCCTCCATGCTAAGAGGCATGCTCTAGAGTCGTGGAGACAACTGGTGGAAATTATACTCACTGCCTGCCCCCAGGATCTCATACAGGCTGAGGACAGACAACTCATTATCCGCGATCTATTGCAGGATGTGCACGACAAGGTAATGCTATACTGGAAATCAACCCTCTCCTTGAACTCAGTTGCTGTATCTTTTTATGTGAAAGGGAAACTACTCTTCAAGTAGCATTCTTGATTGTAATTAAAAAAAAAATTGTCTGCCTTTAGTATTCTTTTAGTTTTCTGGTTGCTGCTATGCTGAAGTTGAATGCACTGTGGACAGAGGGGATACTCTGTATTCTTACATAGCTACTGTTGAGCTATGAACCACGTATTGACAAATTTCAAAGACATTTCACTATAATCCAGTAGATTCCAGATGGTGGTCTGGAAAGGGTGTGTAAAAAGGAAACAGCCCATTTTGATGAGGAACATAAAAGAACTCCTGGAAGGGATGAAGGCAAACAGTACGGCAGTTACTGATTTACTGTGTTTAGATGACTCACTGCAAATCCTACCACTGCTTCTTTTAAAGAATCAGAGAGTTGAATGAAGCTTCAAAGTAGAAAAAATAAAGATTTTACCATTAGAAGGGCTTTTGTAAATGTGAGTTTGCTTTGTCTCAGCATATTTAAAGTCTAGGTGGTTTACTGCTGAATTATAGTAATAATTTTCGAGTCAGAGTAGGCAGCTACTACTGACCCAGCCATTCTCAAAATTTAATGAAGGATCTTTGCATTGTTTAGGCTGCTAGCGCTTTTTTTTTTCTTTATTGTGAGAGGTTATGCTGTTTGTAGTTCTGATTAGCCAAGTTTTGTTTTGAGAAATATATATATGAAAATGTTACATTTCTTCAAGCAAAGGGTAACCTTTTGGATTTCTGTTGTTGTTTTTCCGTTATTTTTTCTGTAGGAGTTACCTAAAAGCTGTAATTTAGTAGAGTACTGGTTTTGGTTTTTATATGAAAAAATTTAAAAAAGGGGAAACAAGGGAGGACTTTGCTAGTCGAAAGAATTCCTTTCCTAAAATCTTTACAGAGCAGAAATTTCAGACTCTACTGTAATACTAAATTTTTAGTGAAGATTTTGTTAATTTGAGGAAACAATTATCATTATTTTCTTTTGAAAATAATTGATTGTGTGTATTATACAACTATATTGCTTAAAAGGAAAGCTCCTTGACTCTCAGTGGTAAAGATACCAGGTTTACCTTTTTAAGTGAAGTGAACTAAAATAGTAAATGCTAAGTTCTCAATAGTGTTTCTCCATGTTGTCTTAAATGCTCCTTTGATGCTCACCCCTTTTGAGTTTTCTAAATTGTATCTTCGCATTTTTAGTGGAAATAGTTTCTTACATAGCTGTAAAGCCAAGAGAGTGTCAGTTGTCCTTTTGCTAGTTTAGGTTTAGATATTTTACTAGTAAAGCAACTCAAATGTCAGCACATTCCTTCCCTTTTCCCCATCCAAATTTAATTATCATCCTGCCTGTGATCTGTGTAAATTAAAAAATGAAGACTAATGGTCTTCTCAATTAAAATGTGTTCAACTCATCTTTCTGAACAAGTTTCTGACACTACTGATTTGATTTGTTTTAAATAGCACCATGTTAATGAAATCCTTATGCATACATAAATGAAATAGCTGTGAGAGGCTAAGTTAATTGCTTTAATAGCTCATGTAATCAGACACTTTTCTAATTATTTTTTTCTTTTTTTTCCCCCTTTTTCTTCGTCTGTATTAAGATCCTAGATGATGATGCAGCTCAGGAGTTGATGCCAGTGGTGGCAGGGGCTGTGTTCACCCTGACTGCCCACCTGAGCCAGTCCGTGAAAACAGAGCAGAAACAGCCACTTGCCCTCCCCATGGCGGGACAGTCCCAATATGTCTTGATGCTGGACGGTTCTTTTACCTCATCACCTGGCTCTGAGAGCATATCCATGGGTTTTGCTTCCATTGGTGACTCCTCTCTCCACATCATCTTAAAAAAGCTGCTGGATTTCATTTTGAAAACAGGTGTGTTGACCTTTGCATGCAGTTCATGTGTGGGAATTCCAACTGCCAAGAGTAGAAAGATGGACTGAACTGCTTCCTCTTACTGTAGTGAGAATTTCTATTACAGTCAATTAGGTGGATCTTACATGATTAATACAGATCTAAGTGATGCTCCTAAGAACAAAAAAAAAGCATATTGTTTTTTTAATCTGAACAACAAGCAGAAGAGAGATGTGTAAATATTGCCACTTTTTTGGAGTGGCTTAAACTTGCTGAATTACAAATACTCTTTTATGTGAACAGTGGAACTGCAACTTAAGAAATCTATTTGTTTTATTTATTTCTGCTGGCATTGCCATAGGAAAGTTAAATTAAGTGCCAGTAGAAGATAGTGTTATGGAATTTACATCATAGAATGGTTTAAGTTGGAAGGGACCTTAAAGATCATCTAGTTCCAACCCCCCTGCTGCGGACAAGTACACCTCCCACTAGACCTGCTTGCTCAAAGCCCCATCCAACCTGATGTTGAACACCTCCAGGGATGGGGCATTCATAACTTCCCTGGGCAACCTGGTCCAGTGTCTTACCACCCTCACAGCAAAGAATTTCTTCCTGAGATCTAATCTAAATCTGCCTTCTTCCAGTTTAAAAGTGTTACCCCTCGTAGTAGGTTACCTATCACTACACTCCCTAATGAAGAGTCTCTCTCCATCTTTCCTCTAGGCCCCCTTTAAGTACTGGAAGGCAGCTATAAGGTCTCCCTGGAGCCTTCTCTTCTCCAGGCAGAACAACCCCAACTCTCTCAGCCTGTCTTCATAGGAGAGGAGCTCCTAAGAACATCTATTTGGTTTTAATTACGAATGTTTCTTGTGAACAGGTGGTGGCTTCCAGAGAGTGAGAACGCACCTTTATGGATCATTGCTTTATTATTTGCAGATTGCCCAGAGACCAGATGAGCCAGACACTTTAGAAGCAGGTATGGTCCAATTGTATTATGGAAAGGAGAAAAAAAAAAAGTTACTTAACCCTGAACGGTACAGTTTCTGCATGCTGAGTTGTCTTCTGGAAAGAGGTTATGTAGATAGAAACCATCTTACTCCAAGAGCCTCTGAAATGAGTCGCTTGCGCTAAATGATGCAAATCTTCCTCTATTCTGACCTGTCTAGCTCATACGCATTCAGAATATTAAATCTCTGACATCCAGCACGAAAGAAGATATTTTATTTGTGTCCATTTAAAGCTATGCGTTATAGCTACAAAATTGTCAAAGGACTGGAGATTACTTGGACCTACTTGAGAATAGTTACAGCTGTGGAAATGTATTGCCTCCACATCTGTATGTACACTTATACCACAGTGATCTTATTTAAAAAAACAAACAACCCAAAGATTACTTAATATTCTTTCTGTTCCTATATCTGAAGACCCCTAGGGGGAAAACAGGTGAAAAAGCATCACCCCTACCCCCCAAAAAATAAACCAGCCAGAGTAGCTGCTTAACCAAGAGAACTTATGGTGAATCTCACATTCTCTCTATTAATGGCTTAAATACTTGATTTTTCGGTGTTTCTAATCATTATTTCATATTAGAGCTTGGACAAAGATTGAAAAACAAACTTGGGACTAGTACCTGTGCATGCAGACTCTCACTGATATTACTTGATGAGCATTTTGAGCAACAGTAATAAAAATACCTTTGAGTTTGTTATGACCCCTTTGTAGTTTGTTGCTGGCTTTGCATTCAGCCCTTTCCCACTTAAGTCACCATGTTTATGTCCCTTCAAAACCAAGTGTTTTCATCCTAGTGAAAGTTCTTAGGCCTGGTAGTCTGCTTAAAATTACTCTAAGATTCAATACATGTAACGTGGAATATATACTTGCAAAGGTGGTGTATTTACACAGGCACACTCATTTTTTTGTGCTGGATGGCCTGTGTGTGATATGCAGGAAACAATGGATTTGTAGGAAAATATCTGCACTTCAGTCAAAAACCCCATCCATTGTTTGGGGTATTTCTGTTGCAAGACAGAGAATGCCCTGAGGGATGTAACCTCGGCTGTACTGTACCTAAGTTAATGCCAAGCTGCCCATATTTGTGTTTTTCATTTTTTGTTTTACTTGCTTTTTACAGCTAAAAAAACGATGTGGGAACGTCTGACAGCTCCTGAAGATGTCTTTAGTAAATTGCAACGGGAAAACATGGCAATTATTGAGAGTTATGGGGCTGCTCTCATGGAGGTGGTCTGTCGTGATGCTTGTGATGGTCATGAGATCGGCCGGGTAAATAAATATATTCCTTTGAAATCGCTGTTCAGTTTGTTTTAAAGAACATTTCACTACTGTGCAGAAAAGGGAAGTTTCATGAGGTAGAACTAGAATAATTTTTGTAGAACTAGAACAGTTTTTGTAGATACTTAATCTCTTTCATGTTTCCGTCCTCCCACTCATCCTTCAAGCTGTTGAAAGTAGGGGTAATGTGTGCATATTATTTTTTTTTTCTTAAGCTGTGTGACCTATTCTTGAAAAATAAGGGTAGCGAGCACTGCTGCAAAAGATTGTAGGTATGAACTGCTGTGGCACGCATTTGTTACTTTTTTTAAATCATGGACATACCAGTTTATTTTCCCACTTGGGGAAGGTTTGGTGACTTCAGGAAGAAATATTTTCTGATATTAACTTCAATGGACAGGAATCTAGTCAGAATGCAAACTAGTTTTAAGTAGCAATAGTGCTTGTGGCAATACTTCATTAAAATATCTTGGCATAGTTGTTGTTCAGCAATATCTGCAATATTTTGTTAAAAAACAATAGAGAAAAGGTAATTGTCTCGTACTATGGTAAAACATCCAGAAATCCTAAAATATTTTCCACATAAAGGATTGTGATTGTAGTGCAGAAATGCGTTCTGGTTTTAATAAGCCATTAGAAGCAGCTGCAGAGCATTTCATATTTCTAGGTATTTGTTAGAAATCTCATTGATCTCATAGATTTAATTCTGTTTTGATTTTTTTGTTTTGCTTTGTTTTTTCTTCCCCCACTCCAGATGCTGGCATTGGCTTTGCTTGATCGTATTGTTTCAGTCGACAAGCAGCAGCAGTGGCTGTTGTACCTCTCCAATAGTGGCTACTTGAAGGTGCTTGTGGATAGCCTAGCGGATGATGACCTGACTCTTCAGAGCTTGCTCACACCTCAGCCCCCTTTACTTAAAGCGCTGTACACCTACGAGTCCAAAATGGTAATAATACTTCAGAAATAATTTTGTGGTATGGTGTTGTTTTTTTTTTTTAAAGAAAAGTTGCTTTTCTATGCTTTACATCGATTGCACTTGAGATATTTTACTAAAATAATAGTATTTGAAATTATGTTAAAATTAAGAGAGAAAATAGTCATACTAAGTCTCATGGTGCATCTCCAATAGTTACCCTTCTCTGCTCTCCTCCAGGCATTCCTCACCAGAGTAGCTAAAAGTCAGCAAGGGGCATTAGAGCTGTTACGGTCTGGAGTGATTGTGAGGCTGGCACAGTGTCAGGTGTATGATATGCGACCCGAAACAGACCACCAGGGGTAAGTGTTAGTTCCCTGGCTGATTTGGGAACTGTTAATATAGTCTTGGAAGCATATAATGTCTTTTTATAGCCACAAGTCTTTTGAGTAAGTATTTGTGGATATGTTTTTTTTGTTTCTTTAACCGATTGGTTCAGTTTAAAGCTATGTTTTATTGAGAGAAAAATTCCAAATAAGTGCCTGTGAAGTTGCACTTGCATGTTCAGTTACTTAGACTATACAAAATCTTATTTTTTGGATACCTTAGATAGGAATTGTCTAATTATTGTATCATTTAGACTGTAATGTTTGAAAAACAGCCTACGCTGTAAATTTATTTTGGGGGGTTTGCAGTTGGTGAACAACAAATGCAGGGTTCATCCTCCCCTCTAAACAACTAATAACTAGTGAAGTAAATGTTGTTTCTGAAATATTTTATGATGTGTTTAAAAAAAAAAGTTAAACAAAATCACAGTTTTATGTTGCTTGACAGGTTTCTTGATGTGTTGACATGTTCTTAAGTCATTGTGAGATGACTGAGAGAAGATCTCGGAGAAGAAAATTGCGTATTTAGGGGAGATCACTTTGGCTGATTTCAAACCTTGGTCCTTGCTTTAAATTTGCAGTTCTTAGTGACACACTGGGGGTTCAAACACTTTGGGGGAAAAATTAAGACTTAGACAAGTACTCTGCTTAAAAGTGCCAACGAGGTGTATAAGATTGTATGAAACCTACAGGGCATTTGTAGAGGACTGTATTTATCATTTGCTTTAGAATTAAGCACACCTCTTCCTAAAATATATGAGAATATTTAGTTTTATATATAAGTAAAGAAAACAGATGTCATATTTCTACATCAAAGTGATCTGATTTAATGTAGTATAATACAAAGAAGTAATTTTCTCTGCTTAGAGAAAACGTGTGGCAGCAGCTTTCTAGGTAAATTGCAGCAGCTGTGTATCATAAATTTGTTGTTTTTCCAATATAAACTCAGTTCAAGTACAGACCTGTTATTGAAATATGAATGTTTGCAGGTTCTTGAGGGTGATGGTTGGCTGAGGCTCTGCCTTGCTAGTGGGCTTCGCGTTTCTTGCATGGTTTATCTCTTTTTTTCTTTTTTTAAATTTTATTTTTAAACCTTTTAAGAATGTATGGAATGAGAGATCCCCCAGTCTTCATTCCGGCTCCAGTGGAACGTTATCGCCAGATTCTTCTTCCAGCTCTTCAGCTGTGCCAAGTTATCCTCACATCCAGCATGGCACAACACCTGCAAGCAGCAGGACAGGTAAGTTCCTAAAGATGCTAGAGTACCCCTGCTACTGCTCATTCAAAGGAATTATGTGCCCTTTTGCTCTGAAAGTAAACTTTTTTTGAAATCCCATCCTCACCAGTATGGAAGATCCCATTAAAATTCTTCGAAAGTAAAAGCATTGCTTCCTCTCTGCTCACGGCTAAATTTTTGAGTCATTCATATTTTCCCTTTTCTTCTTGGGATGCAGGTTTTGCAGTTTCTGATTTCCCATTCAGATACTATCCAGGCAATCCTGAGGTGTCAAGATGTTAGTGTTGGATCTCTCCAGGAGCTGGCCTCCCTGACAGGAATAATCAGCAAGGCAGCTTTGCCTGGTAGGAACTGAAGTTTTGAAGTCTCTTAGCCCCATCTGCATGAACCTTAGGCTTTGTTTTCTATAAAGAAATAATAAGACATATAAGGGAATATCTGCTACAATACAGAATTTTCTTTACATGTGGAGCTCTGGGAAAAATAAAGAAATGTTAAGTAATTGTTCTTGAAGTAAGTCGGGAGGACTTGCAGTGGACATAGTGCCCTTATCAATATGCATTTGACTTCCATTTTCTTTTCATTATGCTACCGGACAGTGAACATTTTTTGTCTTAGAGACAACTTGCAAATAGTGGTGTTCAAAGTGCATGTGGTGTCTTCAAAAAGAATCTTCATTTTCTGTGACTGAGGATATGAAGACAGAAAATTGTTTGTGTACCCATATCACTGATAAATGTCTTCTCCATTTTTATTTAAAAGAAAACTTTGAGGGAGAAGGGCACTGTGGATTAGCATACTGACATTTCTCTTGGGTGGCTTATCTTCACGGAGGACTAATACTTATTGTGCTGGATCTAGTGATTTCTTCTGCATGCTGGAAGACTTGCTTACTATTTCAGAATAACTTCTGTATTTTGATTTAGCGGCTTGTGTTGTTCAAGAGAGATGTATAACTACAACAGAAAGGAGTGCAGAGCTGTAGGTTGAGACCAAATGTTTCTTTGCTACGGTATACTGAACTTTGCCCTACGGCTGCAATTTTCATGTAACCTCCCTTCCCCCCCTCGCTTTTAATTACTTAGCAGAACAGTAAGCTACATACTCTCGTGCATCTCTTAATAGTTGCATTAATATCTGAATGTTTTCCTCAATGTGCAAAATGTAAGTTGTATGTTTGGTTGAAATTTTTCTGATCAATGCTTGTATTTAAACGTATATACTGCGTAAAACTGTTGTCTTTTGAAAGAAAACCCCAAGCAGTTAATTTAGTGTCTATATCTTATATCAGGAGTGCTAACTGAGCTGGACTTTGATGTTAATGAAGGGACGCAAATGGAGCTACAAGGACATATAGGCCGATTTCAGGTAATAAAGTTGTATATTTAACAGTTGTCCTTTCAGAATTGTGTATGTAGATGAGTTTCTTCACATTTTTTTACTCTGACTAGTAGCAGTTATGAAAGGGATGTTTTCCACCATTAAGAAAAACGTATGGGTTTTTTTTGGGGGGGAGGGGGTGTTTTGTGTGTAAATGTGGTGGTTTGTGTGGTGTGTGGTTTTGGTGCTTTGGTTTTTGGGGTGGTGTGTTTTCCCCACCCCCCCAGCCAAGTAGAAAAGATAACATTGGGCAACACCAGAGTTGCAGCAGGAACTTTGTTTCCCTCTGTGGCTTAGGATTTACCTTATGTGGAGGAGAAGAAGAATTTGAGGTCAACACCAAAGCGCGTGAAGGAATGCAGAAATATCCTGTTGCCACTTTTGCCACAAGCATGTCTCCAGCTGAACATTTTGAAGTATCATCATGCTAGTGTTTTATTTCTTTCCTCCCCTTTTAAAAATAACCCTGACTTAGAAACCAGAATGAAAGTCAGGCTGGAGTAAGTCTTGCTCAAAAGCTATCATTGCAGACCTCTCTAGAGCTCAGCATTCAGCATCCAGTAATGTTTTTGAAGCTTTGTGGTTCACGTGAGCAAGGACTTTCATAAAGAAACATTTCATTGAGAACTATCTGTAGGGAAAAGCTGCTCTATCAAATACTTCTGATTGAAAGAGAAGGATGTGTTCTCTGGACACTTGAATACTAACTATTAGGCTGACCAGCCTGAAGCAGAGTAGCAAGCTGTAAAGATTGCTGTAACGCTGAGGTACTTGGTATTCTGCTGCATGATGTCAGCATTTCCCGTGGGAAAGCAGAAGGATTTTTGTTGGTGTTATTATAAGGAGTTTTAATTGGTTAATTTGAAAAATGAGCTGTTCTGAGCAAAATTGTGCGAATCAGTCATCTGTTATTGTAACTTTTCTCTCCAGTTTGTCCTCTTATTTTCATCAAGTAATAAAAGGATTTAAGTGTTTTACTTTTCCCCAGAAGTAATTACTGCAAAGTCTCTGGTATGTTTTTTTGCTGTTCCACACAAAACTGACTTGCACCCTGAAGTGCTTAGGTGATCTTAACAGATATGTGTAAACTAAAAACAAATTTGTCAATTGTTACTTCTTTTTGTGAAAATATTGAATTGTTTTTTGCCCTCTTTTTATGGAGCTTATTGTCTTCATATCTAGGTCTTGTTAGTTTGCCTATACAGGTAAAGGTGTTTTAAGGAGGAATGGGTAAACCTCAGCTGTCATTGATGCTAGTCAGTATAATGGTCTGGAAGAGACATAAGAAAAAAGTTGTGTACTTTTGAATTGCATTCATTTCTCAAGGAACTGTTTTAGGGTACCATGATTTTTTAAAATTAATTAAAGGTGAGTTAAAACTCTGTGTTTTGAAAATTTAAATTTTGTTTGCAAAGTGCTAAAAGTTTTATCTGCATTCCTCTCTTGCTATTATGTTTTAAGGAATATGTATCGCTTAAGTGAAAAGAATCATGCACCTCATTTGCTGAGATACTAATTCAAATGTTAATTTCTTGTGGCAGCGCCAGTGCTTAGGACTTCTAAGTCGGTTTGGTGGTTCAGACAGACTACGTCAGTTTAAACTGCAAGATGATATCTCAGAGGGAGACAGAGTGAACAAGAAGGATGAAATTGAGTTGGCCATGCAACAGGTAAGGACACAATAAGCTACTAGAACCTTCAGTCTCAAATTGTGACATTTTTACCTGCTGTGCAGATTTGTTTAGTTGTCATATTTTCATATGATGGGGGTAATGCTCTACACTGTTTTTAGTTTGGATCCCACATCTTATTTCTATTTAAAGTAAACCTTGAAATTTGGTTACTTAAATTTGTGTTAGCAACCATTGTTGTTTTGGGTATGCACTCTAAAGTCTTAAATTGATCAGAAATTTTCAAAATGAAGGCTGGGTATAGAGGGTAATGGCTAACACTTAAGTTAGAGTCAAAAGGAACTTAAAATTGACCAGCAATTTTAACTAGCAGGTGGGGAAAAAAGGCAAGGTTGCAAGTCCTAGACTTGAAATAGAAGAGAGGCTGTAACTGATCAGAAAAAGAGAATCATTTTTACATTCTGGTGAGAAGAGAGGAATCAAAATATGTTGTTTATTGACATTTACCCATTTAAAATTTAATGCTCTAAAGCCTGTAGAAATTGTAACTAACATGCTGTCTTTTTTTTTTTTTTGGGCAGATCTGCGCAAATGTGATGGAATACTGTGAGTCACTTATGTTGCAAAGCGCCCCCAATTTTCAGCACACTGTTTGTCTGTTTACTCCTAGCCTGTCAGAATCAACCAACCGAGATGGGCCTCGTCAGGGTGAGATTTTTGGCTTGCTATTTTATGAAACTGAATGGTGTGACATTTGGGCTAGTAGAAAATAATGAACCAGAGGCTGTAGTTTCATAGACACTTTCGGTCACTTTATGCCAGCGCTGTAGCTGCCCATTTTCTAATTCTGGAACACATGCTTGCGTAGCCTTACACTAAGCCAAATCAGGAAACATTTAATCCAAGTTAAAACAAACGTGGCCAAAAAATCCTTTTTAATTCACTTCCCATGGCAGCCTGAGAAACACATATATCAGTAAAAAAATGTGTATGTAAATAAAAAGCCCAAGGCAGGGGAAGGTGAGGATTTCTTTTTTTTTCTTTTTTTTTTCTTTCTTTCTTTCTTGCCCCAGCATCTGTGCTGCATTATATCCTGTGAAACTAGGACCTTATTTATGACATGTAAGATGTGTTTTGATACTGGCTGGAACACTTCATTAGGCCACATGGCAAGAGTTTACAGTGTGCTGTTACGCAGCTGAGTGCTTAAAATATTTAAATAGTAAGTCTTCTGGTCTAGTTAGTTGCATTTCTTGTATTACACTCAGTACTGTACTGTGTGAGTGCCTTCTAGTACTGCAGCCACAAAACTTTTTGCCTCGATTTTCATTTGTATGACCTGACACAGAAGTATAAAATATAAACTTGCCAGTGCTTTTATGTCTTCCACTAGTTTATTGACAGAGAGCATATCTTATTGATTCCTTGCTTTTTTCTTTAAATTAAAAAGTCAGAACTTGTTCATCATCTTTTCTAGATACGCAAGCACCAGTGGTCCCATACTGGCACTTGCCTGGCTTGGGCATTATTGTCTACCTGCTGAAACAGAGCACTAGTGATTTCTTCAGTTACTATGATAGCCATCGTCAGAGTGTTAACAAACTACAAAACGTGGAGCAACTCCCACCAGATGAAATAAAAGAGGTAATAGTTCTTCCGTTTCTGTAGTCTCTCTGTTGTTTGTAACAGGCATAGCTGTAACAGAGATTCCAAAGCATCTTGGGTAATAAGTTCCAGTTCTTGTGCATATTCCTTTTTACTGTTGATGAAGGGGTCCATAGAATGAGTGACCTAAAACTTCAGGGAGAATATTGGGCTTAACTTTGTAAAAGTTGTGATTTTCATTATAGTTGTTTGGGGATACCTTTAATTTCTCCATTTTTTGGTCAGCAAGGTTATGCAAATTCAAAATAGAGAGCACAGTTTTGAAGAAATAGTATCTGACAAGGAAGTGCTAGATATTGATAAGTAATTTTATTTGCTTATTTCTTTTGATGCTTTGCTACAATCTTCTTGTTTTTCCTCTTCTTATCACAGCTGTGTCAGTCAGTTATGCCAGCTGGGGTTGACAAAATCTCCACTTCCCAAAAATATGTTTTGGCAAGGCGACGCCTGGTGAAGCTAATAAACAACCGAGCCAAGCTGCTTTCTCTCTGTTCTTGTATCCTTCTAAAAATGAAATGACCCTCCAGGTGATGCTCCAGAGAAGCAGAGAAATGGGAACAGGTTCTTTTTACCTAGGTTTCTGACCAGTTCAAACAACACTTTTTGCAAAAAGGAAATTTGAAATGCTGAAAATTAAATTAGTAAGAGAATATTGTTCTGCTGTTGTCAGAATGTAAATATTTTCCAGT
Organism: Chionis minor; assembly: GCA_013398295.1. Taxonomy (NCBI): domain Eukaryota; kingdom Metazoa; phylum Chordata; class Aves; order Charadriiformes; family Chionidae; genus Chionis; species Chionis minor. The sequence continues at coordinate 71,396 of VZSF01003951.1, read as the reverse complement.
TGGTAATTCCCATCATGCAGACCCTGCTAGGACTTTCTGCAACATTATAATGGAGAACTTACTATAGCCCAGCTCTCCAACACAGTATCCAGGCCCACTAAACAATCATGTAAGTGCAAGTGTGATGGAAGAAATATTTTGAAAAATAATTTTGAGGTGCCTATCAGAGCAGCTGGAGTTCCCAGTCTTATGGTCAACCTTGCATAAACCTAATTGCATAAACTCCAGTAACTCTATGGAAATAACTAGTCATGTACAAAATAATTGTCTGTAGTGGATCAGAATTTTCCTCTGAAACCTACTTTAGGAAAGATGTGCTTTTGCAGACTCACCTGTTGTAACGTAAGATGTTACTGCCACCCCCGGCTTTACCACCTCAGCTTTAATGCACTGTCTCTGCAGCTGAGCTATCATTACAAAATCACATGAGCACTCGTAGTCTGCTCGGGTGCAGAGTGTTGGTTTAAAGCCTCTTCAGGGTGACTAGCAGCCACTGACGTAGCGTAGCCAGCGCTGCACTGAAGCAGGTACGGAGAGCGGGAGCGATCCATCAGAAGGCCATAGCAGTGGGGCTGAGAAGCTTCTGCTGGAGGAGGCGACAGATGGTTGGGCCAACATCTTCAGCTGCTTCAAAGTGTGTAAAAATGCTGGTAGTGTAAATGTACAATCCAAAGACAACAAAATTAGACTCCTTTACTTAGATGTGTCTACAGATATTATAGAAACGTGTCTCTTCATTCTTTGGCGTCATCTGGAACACTATCTACTGCATTGCACACCCACTGACTCCCAAGACCCGCTGCTGTCCTCGAGGTTGTCATTTAAGAAAGGAAGGCTGCAAGGTAAAATTTCACAGACGTCAAAAGTGCCTTTGAGTAACTTCTGATCGTCAACTTTACAACTGATTTGCTGCTATTAATATTTTGCCAGTTATATTTAACAAAAGAGATTTTGCTTGGATTTGGACACACCTTTGGATTTTCCTCTGGAGAACTGGCAGTACAAACATTGTTGAGTCATAGACTTTAGGAGTTTTTTTCTATTACACATAACCTCCGGAGAAAAGTAAAATGAACTAAATTTTTATTTCTGTTCAAACCAAGTGAAGTTCAAATAACACAATCAGACCAGTGATTCAAAACAATTTATATTAAAATATTTTCATATATAATAATCACAGAATTCCAGAAGATCTCAAGGGACCCATAAGGATCGTCAAGTCTAACTTCCTGTTCCTTGCAGGACTCCCTAACACTAAACCAAACACCAGCACAGTCCCTGCTGCCCTCAGGCTCAGGGGCTTTGGGCTACAGCTGCCAGTTTGTACTGGAACAGGGCTCAATCTGTACTGGGAGGGGGCCAGAGAAATACAGTTTGTACTAGGATAGGAACCAGTCTGTACTAAGGATGGGGCCAGGGAGTCCAGTTTGTACTGGAACAGTGCCCAGTCTGTACTGAGGGGGGGGGCCAGGAGATCCAGTTTTTACTGGGACGGAGCCAGGGGATCCAGTTTGTACTGGGAGAGGGCCCATTGGGTACTGGGCCTAAGTAGTCTAATGATCTAAGATGAAATTAAGAACAAAAATGAAGACTGGTGATTTTGAAATTATTTTTAGAATTGCAGGCATCATTGATTCACCGGAAGATTTTAAGTGTGGTGAATTTCAGGATAAAAAATCAAAACCACACATTAGAAATGGAAATGGAGAAGTGATCTGGGAAGGAGATTTTTACTTGAAGTGCTCTGTTGTGTGATCAAAATTATTTATGGCTCTTACTTTACTGATTTGGAGAAAACGCATTAAGTCCAAAACTTAGTGTAATTTCCAATGCACAAGTTTACCAACCAGTTTGAAACACTGCGTTTTAAACTCATTTTATAACTTGATGTGGAGAATAAAGTCTTGAGCAGCCAGCATAATTTTAATGTCTTATTTTCTCTCACTAGATTCCTTTGGTTCGGAGCCTAACTTGGATTTCAGCAGTGGACTGAATCGAGTGAGCCAGCATGACATAGAACAGGTGAGACATGACAGTCTACTGAAAAGTACAGAATGCGCTTGATTACCACACAGCTATGGAGAGCAGCCTGACTGTAGCTTTCCCACCTCTAAACAACCTGTGGTAACACCAAGAGCATATAGTTTAATCCAGGATTAATGAAATCTTGCAAACTTTTGTTTTTTTAAAGTGTCATGAAGCAGGTAGCAGTTGTGCTGCTGCATACATATTTTCAAGTCTTAATACAAAAAGTTAAATGAAGAATGAGCTAGACTTAAAAAAAAAGTATTTTTTTCGCTTGTAAACTGGTAAAACAGTAGTATATTTTAATAATGTCTTTCTGAAAACATCAGTTATCCTTGAAAGACTTGCAGTATCAGGATTCCCAATTTTCTGTGATCCTATAGCTGTTTACTACAGGTCAGCTGCAGGTAGGCTGTAGAGAAATGAGATCAAAAAGGGTAACAGAAACTGAGGGGACTGTAAAATGTGAATGCTAGCAAAGAAGTGATTTCTCCTTACACAACGCTTTAATAGATTGTGTAAATTTGCAGAGGTGGCAGAAAACCCCCCAATTTTATTAATAAATCGCACTGACATTTCATTTATGGGCAGAAAAAACTGTGCTCAAAAACCTGTGCAGTCTCAAATACCTTTATAAGATCTAGAATTATAAGAACAGCTGTATGTGTTTTTTGTGATGAGGCATCTGTCTCATTTCATTTGTTGGAAAGTAAAATATACAGTAACACCTTGCTGAAATATTTAAAATGTAATTAACTTTTTTCAGGGATTGTTTACATATGTATTAATGAAAAAGAAAGAGTTGTCTATGCACATGGACTCTTAACTCCCGAACAGTCCTTAAAGGACTAGGAAAATTTTAATTGGAGGAACTGTTTGTATGACTGTAACTGAAGCAGCTGAATTATGTAAGACTGTTTAATTCCTAAAAGGGGAATTTAATTCCTAAAACTTGGAGAGGTTGTAAGGTGGTAAAGTTTAGATAATCTGTAAATCCTCTGACTCACCCAAAAAATTCTGTAGAAAGGCTATCAGTTACACAATTTAGAGAGAAAAACATAAGGAAAGGATGCAAGTAGTGCTGATTAGGGGAGCCGGGAAAAACCATACTTCGGAAAGTCGTTTAGAGAATAAATCATGGTAGAGGGCTGACAGGGAGTTGATGAGGGATAAGCAGATGTTCCGGAGGGAGCAGATTTTGCATTGATGACTGCAGCAAATCTCTGTTTTTCAGCTTCAGATTGAAGCCACGAACAGCTTTGGTGAGTCTTTGCAGAAGAAGCTTCTGGACATTGAAGGGTTATATTCTAAAGTTCGGTCAAGATACACCTTTATTCAAGCTCTTGTTAGACGCATCCGTGGTCTCCTAAGGACATCGAGGACCTAAAAGACTCTGATACGTGTTGCTTGCCTGCTGAAGCAATGTATGAGGGCAGGCCTGGATCATTGGATTTTGTAGATCATACATTTTCTAAATAATGTCAAAAATATTTTATTACATTTTTTTTTCTTATCCCTGTGGATCAGTTTTGTGTATTGTTTCCTACTGCTCCTGTCTTCACAAGAAAAATAAAGGATTGTTTATAACTGAGTTACGATTAATGCAAAATTGCAAGCAAGAAAGAATTCTAATGGAGGACATAAAGGAAACTAAAGAAGTTCTGCAGCTGTGATGACATTATGTTACTGGAAAAAAAAAAGTGTAATATTATTGATGAGATCTGTTGGATTTCTCTTGATTCCACTCTGATCTTAAAGCCCAGTTCTCCTTGCCTGCCTTGTAAATGCTACCCCCCTCAGTCTTCATTACGCAGTATTTCATGTTTTTTATGACATACTTGTGCATTGCAATTCTGTGCACTGCATCAGGGGTTACGCAGGATGATGACGGGTATGAGCTACCCCCAGAGAGCAGCTGGGTGCTCAGGTGTTGCGTAGTTGGACCGTGGTGAGTCCCAGCAGGGTTCTTCTTTCTCCACCATCGGTGAAAAACCGGAACCAACGCAGGGTGTTTCTCCCCGAATACAACTCTGGAATTCTGCTGCCGGCTCGGGGGCGTCCACAGCCTTTTAGGAAAA
>VZSF01003951.1:0-66911 GCA_013398295.1 Chionis minor | reverse complement strand
GGGCCGGCCGGCCGGTGCCTGCCGGGGGGCGGTCGGGTTACCGGCGCCGGTGTGGGCCGCCCGCCCCGGGGGACGGCGACGACGGCGACCGGCCGCGGCGCTTCAGGGCCGCGTTTTCAGCGGGTGGCGGTGGCGGTGCGAGGGCGGGAGTGGCCCTTTGGGCTGAGACTGGCAGAGTGTTGGTCCTCCTCAGGCTCGCCTAAGTGAAGCTGTACGCGAAAGGTTGCCAGTAAGGAATTAATTACGAAAAGAGGTTTTGTAGAATAGTAAATAAAGCAGAAGAAATAGTAAGAGGCCCTGGCATCTAGGGGTTTAGTGGTTAACATCCAGCTGTCGTATTACAGGTGGTATGTGAGCAGTGTTTTAATGCGGAAAAAGCGTCTCGGGATACAGGCGGGAAGGAGAGGTGTTGGGCAGCCAGCAAGAGTTACCCACTGAGGGAAGCGTTCCCGTCTCTCAGGCCCCCACTGGGAAGCGTTTCCACTGAGCTGCCTTTTGCAGCTCAGCTCTGTTGAGGTTTTTTTGCCTGGAGCCATCGGGCCACAGGTGGTCCCTCGCACCCCCTTGTTTGCCCGGTCCCTGCCGGGGGTGGGCTGAGAAGAAGTAAAGCCACCTGTTACCAATTTGAATTCCTGCTTCTGCACGAGCACGGAGCTCCTTGCCCCCTCCTCTCCCTGGAGAGGCATCACAGGTGCCTAGAAGGGCAAACACAGGGAATAATTTTTATCAAAACCTCTTTCCGTAAGATTTGGGTTGCAAACCTTCTCTTAATTTGTCTCCTCTCTGATACACTTATCAAATACAATTCTAGCTCGTTTGGTGTTTCGTTACCTTTTACAGGGTTTAGGTGGATTTACAAAACATATTATTTACTATTAGATATATTTGTTATAAAAATCATAGGGGAAAAAAAAAGTCATCATTACTGGCTTAGAACATTAGTATTGTTTCTACACTTAAACATCTAATAGGCACAAGTTAGCCTGGCCACAAGTACTCTTACATGCATTTAAAGAATAAGTGAGGTGTTGGGGCAAGCTAGTTTTGGAAAAAAAGAAAAATAAAAGGGACATTTAAAATCAACTCCCAGACTTCTCTGTGGCATTCATGTCCTTAATCTAGTGCAGCTTCATAGTTTGTAACGGTCTGTGATTTAACACGTACCCACTGATTTATACTTTGTTTTAAGAAAAAAAGAAGTGGATGGTCCTGTGGGAGACTGTAAAAGTCAGAAAGAATGCTTTCAGGTTTCAGCATGTCCTTCTGTGGTCTCTTGCATTGAAAAGACAGAGTCTGATACAGACAGAAAAGAAGTTGTCTCAGATTTTGGCAAATGAGAGAAAAGGAAAAAGAAAAAAATCCTAAGCACAATGAGGAAGCTTGATGCTGGTGCAACATGATTGTGCTGGATTGAGGTACCATAAAACAGCAGCATAAAACCAGGAAGATGAGGTGTGGTTCAGCACACAAGTGTCCGGGTGACAACCTGAGAACTCACTGGAGAAAAGAAACATACTGTTGCTCGGTTAGAAATGAGGTTGGTCTGTCTGCCCTTTCCATGTCCTCCATATTGCTACCTGACATTGAAATTACACCTCTCTTCTGGTTTTTGTAGGAGGCTTTTTCTCCACCATCTTTTCCAGTTTGTTTGGAACCCGAGAGATGAGGATTCTCATCCTGGGACTGGACGGAGCAGGAAAAACAACCATTCTCTACAGGTTACAAGTTGGAGAAGTTGTTACCACCATTCCGAGTAAGCGGTCAATCCCGTAGTGAAAATAGCTAATGTGCCTGTAGCTCTAGCACATGAGTTCTGTCAGCTGAACTCGCTGCATGCTTCCTTCATAAACAAAAGGACCTCACGCTGGGGGAGCCTTGCTCTGTTGGGTTGAAGAACTTTCTTGCGTAACGGTATCACAGTGTGCTATAGAAGTACCGCACTAAGGAATACTTTATGCTGACCTGCTGTATGTAAAAAGTATTTGTCCTTAAGGTTGTTACCATGATTTGGCAGGCTTTTCTTGATAGGTAAATATTCAGTAAATGACAGCTGTTGACTGTGTACGTCTTTTGTCTCCAAATATAGCTGCAATGTGAGTTCTAGAGACAATTATTATGGTACAAAAAAAAAATATGTAGGATGGTGTCAGTGAGTCATATCTAATTTTTTTTTTTTTTACAAGGGTCTTCAGTTCGTTTTATGAACACTCCTGTTTAACACAGAGAAGAAGAAATAATGGTTTAACTTTGCATTATGTAGAAAGTGTTAACAAAACTTATTGTGAGATTTTGTGGAAGGAGATGATGCTTATTTAGAGAAAAAAAAAGTAACCGATTTCACAATTGTCTTAGCATTTAAGCAGCCATAACCACCTGTTACAAACACTTGGATGTGTGTGCCCAAGTGGTCTGGCTGGGATCGCTCTCTGTAACGTGAAGGACAATGGGACACTTGGCTTTTGAGTCCCTGTCATGTCTCTTGGGTTCCTCCTGGGTGGCCATGACTTTGGTCAGGTCTTTTTTTACCTTTCAGAAGCCAGCGGTTTGCTCTGCCGTAATCCTTTTGCCCTTGGGTTTTGCTTATTTCAGCCGCTGTAAATGTTAGGCAGTCTGCTCTGCGTCCATCCTTCACTCCCCTGTGTTGCGCTTCCCTGGGCTGGCAGGAAAAGGAAGGACGTACGTGATACGCCGTAACCTTATCGCCATCTTCCAGAGACCACAGCGCCAGGTCTTCTGCTGAGAAGCTGGTTCTGCTGTGGTCTTAGCAGAGCGCAGATCTGGTGTTGACACAAGGGAGGCATTCCTCAGTGGTTTATTGCTGTTCACTTGTGTACTTGGTTATCAAAACATGCCATTTCTTTAACCCTTGCTCTGTTTCTTTTGGCAGTTTCCGGCAGGCTTCTGTTCATTTTTAACAACCTTTGTATTTGTTACAAATCTTTACAATACGTTTACAATGTGTTTTTATAGTTCAGAGAAAAAAATTACCGCATTATGAATGTTTGTTGGAGTAACTGTGCAAAGGGCGTGAACTTCATTATGTAGCTACTGAGAATTTTCAGGCCTGAAAATTTCAAACTGAAAGTGCTGTAATGTTCTTCAGAAACATAAAGAAAAATCACCAAATTGTTTAACTTTGTTTCAGCCATTGGTTTCAATGTTGAGACAGTGACATACAAGAATCTGAAATTTCAAGTTTGGGACTTGGGAGGACAGACAAGCATAAGGTAAGAGATCTCTCAAAATCAAAAGGTATAATTAAATTTCTCTAAAAAGTGCTACGTTCTTGGAATTCTCATAGCTCAAACAGAGCCTGTTGTCAGGAGAGCACTTTCACCTGGCAGAGTTAAGTTAGTAAAACACTGGAAAGAAACAAGTGAATGTTTTTACTTGTACACAGCTTTGCTTTGAAAAATGAGTTTACTTGTGTAGTAGGCAATTGTGTAGCATTCTGAGAAAGAAGGAAGTAAGTGATGTAAACCCCAAAAGATATTTAAATGTTCTTAAGAATGCAAAGCTAGGAAGTTGAATTTATGTATAGACAGTAATTTTTTTTAGCGAGTTTTGCAAATTTTGTAATGAGTCATTAAGTGCATAATTGAAGTGATCTCTTCAGTACCCCTGTATCATCTTTCCATGATTCCTTTTTGAATGCTAGGTAGTAAGGCGCAGGTTCCTTCCATTTTTAGTTTTAGTAAGATAATTCTGAGAAAGGCAATTTGTTTTGATCCTTGTTAATTACTTGCCTGTATGAATTAGGTACTGAAGATTTCTATGTTTATTCTTCTTTGCTGACCATAATGATTATTTGTGGCAGAAGCATGTGTGTTTAAACCGTCTTTGCTTCCCCATCCCTCAGTTACAGACATGATGTCTTGCAAGAAGCCGATTCCCAAATAAATCTGCCCCCAGCACTTCTGTCCTTTCCCTGCTTTCCCTCCCTTCAAGCTGCTTGCTTTTTTAAATTTTTTTTTGCACCCCTCCCCCCCCACCCCCGCGAGTATTTGCACTATCTGTTCCTTTTTGTAGCCTCTTGAAGGTATCTTCTACTTGTTTCCTGGGGCCTTTCACCCCAGAGATAGTTTTTACTTCCTCTGGGTAATCTGCTTTTTTATTATCTGGCTAAAAAAGCAAGGCTAAGAGTGCAAATTCTATGACTGGAACTTATCTTTCTTCTGCAGGCCATACTGGCGGTGTTACTACTCAAATACAGATGCCGTCATTTATGTAGTGGACAGCTGTGATCGAGATAGAATTGGCACTTCAAAATCAGAACTTGTTGCTATGTTAGAGGTAAGAAAACAAGGATGATGGTCATATCAGTAGAACAGAATTTGAAAAATTAAAACCTTTTTTGGGGGCAAATGTGAAATTTGATTCAGTGAATCAAGTAAAGCTCAAATTCACTTACGAAACTGGCCTCAGAACAGGCCCATGTAACATTTTTGACTGAAAAGCACTAATTACGCTGCAGATATTTCAGTTTTGTGCAGCATTGTCTGGGCAGTAAGTTAAGTTACACGTAGTCTTTTGGTCATATGAAAATTTATCAGTCTGCAGGTACAGCTGCTTAGTATTTAAGTGGTGGAAAAATCAGGAGCCGAAGAACATACGTAGAACAGGGTAGTGTGAGGAAGACGAGCTGAGCAACGTGTCTTCCCCCCCCGCCCCCCCCTCTAAAATTCCTGTGAGCTTTTTGATATGCTGCCTTAAATCCAAGTACCAGCTTGTTTCATAATGTAAAAAACCTGCCATGTTTGAAATTGTTCCTATATGCTGGGAGCAACTGGAATTGAAAGTAAATGCCATTCTTTTCACTGAAGAATTTTCTGAAGACCAAACACCAGCAAACTGAAAATCATGAGAGTTGCTGAAGTTTCTTTTAATTCTCTTGGTTTCTCTGCTTAAATGAATTCAGTGAAAGTCTCTGCAACAACTTGCACAATTCCCCTTTTTTTAGGAAGAAGAGCTGAAGAAAGCCATTTTGGTGGTGTTTGCAAATAAGCAGGACATGGAACAGGCCATGACTCCCACAGAAATGGCAAACGCACTTGGCTTACCGGCTTTGAAGGACCGAAAATGGCAGATATTCAAAACCTCCGCAACTAAAGGCACCGGGCTTGATGAAGCAATGGAATGGTGAGTAGCAGTCTAATTATGCAGCTTCATTAGAGAAATAGCTTTTACTGTTTTGTTTTTCAAGACTGGCTCTGTGGAAAGTCTGTCTGACGTAACAGACAGGAGTTGACCTTAGAAGAAAGAGTAGCTTTCTCCCGAGAGTGTCTCAACGTAATTGAAATGACTTTTCAGTGAGCTGACTTAACCTTTTTCCTAGGTTGGTGGAGGCCCTGAAGAGCAGGCAGTGATACAGAGCTGACCACTGCAAAGACGTTTCACCTGTATCCAACATCCCTCTTTCTGCAGTCAAGTATTTCCAGGCCACAAATACTTGTAAATAGGACAGATTTGAGTTTCACTCCTGTAATGTTAAACTGAACCAAGTGAATGAATGTCTGTGTACATTACGATATTCCATTTCTTTCTTTCTGTTTAAAAGGATGTACTTATGTTAATTTGTATGAAAGTCTTACTGGCTGGCAGAGGGTTTTATCCCCTCTCCCCCCACCCCTTTGGTGGTTTTGAGTGGCTACTATATTTGTGTAATTAAAACACTAATAAAATCTGGAACTGTCAGCTGTACTCATAGGTGCGTTGCTTGCTAAAGGCTGCTTGCTTACAGCAACAAGTCCAACTGCTTCCAGTTCGAGCAGCCACGTGGCTCAACACTTAAAGGTTTCCTGAAGCGGATGGAGTTGTACTTCAGCATAGATGCACCGTCACAATGAAGTACAGCAGCAGAGCTAAATACTGTGCCTCTCGCTGTTAACGTAGCATTGGTTTTCTGAAAGGAAAATAAATGTCTTTACAGCCCTGGCACATCAGGGGGTTGGTGGCTATCAATTTGAATTTAAATTTCACCTTCACGAGCTGTTACTCCCAGACTCTCAGCTTAGCCAGAAGTGACTGTTAAGTTGCTCAGTCTAGCTGCAGGAACTGAAAGCAAATCAAAGTCGGGAGGCAGGTTGTTTCCTCTCTAGGAACTAGGACGTTCACAGGCATGAACACAGTCATCACATAATCCATCTTTTAAAAATGAGGTAAAATTTAATACAAAAAGTCATGGTGGTTGTCCATTCAACTGTACGTGCTCTGGTAAATATACAGATTTGGAAAAAAAATTGAAAAGCTTTTATTTAATATCCTAGATGAAAAAAGAGGACATGAAAAAATACTAATAAATACAATTAAAATATGGGTTTTTTTTAAAAAAAACAACCCAGTAATTAGTTCTTTAGCTTGATATTACTTTTTATAAATTAATCCTCCAGGAAGGAAAAGTCTTTTCATTCCACCATTGCTAAATCTTTCAGTGTATGACTTCGAGGTCTCTTGGCCTTGTAGTTAGGGCGCAGGAATTCTATTTTTCTCTTTCTGGTTTCTGCTTTATTCTTATGTCTCTTCAGCTTCCTCCTTGCAGCAATGTCGGGGTTTGCTACAGTCTAGTAGAAAGCAATACATTTGTTTAGTTACAATTAACAACTGTCCCTGTAAACATCAGGTACTCCCTAAGAAAGTGGTGACTGGTAAAGAACAACACACAGGTTTTCTTAGGCTCCTCAAAACTGAGGGAATTCTGGCTACTCGGCCCAGGTTTACTGCTGCTCTTCAGGTCGGTGGGAAAGCACAGCATCACTACCAGCCAGAACCTGCCCAAGAGGCTGATCGTATGGAATCATGGAATGGTTTAGGTTGGAAGGGACCTTAAAGATCGTTTAACTCCAAACCCCCTGCCACAGGCAAGGACACCCCCCACTAGATCAGGGTGCTCAAGGCCCCATCCAGCCTGGCCTTGAACACTTCCAGGGATGGGGCCTCCACAGCTTCCCTGGGCAACCTGGTCCAGTGTATCAGCACCCTCAGAATACAGAATTTCTTGCCAAGATCTGATCTAAATCACCCCTCTTCCTGTCACTACATGCCCCTGTAAAACACCCCCTCTCCAGCTTTCTTACGGGCCACCTTCAGATTGTGGAAGGCTGCTATGAAGGGTTTCTTAAGTAGTTTCTTGTGAAGGTTCAGAAATGAAACAATGAAACTGTCCCAGTTCAGGATGAAGCCCTTCCTCAAACTCACCTTCCCGGTCAGCTCTCAAGCCCTTAGAGAAACCCTGTTTCTTTTTCCCCAGAAGAGAAAGCAGAATCTTACCTGCAAAGCCCTCTGCTTTTTCCTCATCACTCTTTTCTGATTGGCCTGTTTCTGCACAGAAGAAAAGGCGAGCGAAAAAACCTCCAGTCCAACTAACTTCTTCAGCAGTTCTATGATTTCTTGGGAAAGGTTCTTCAGTGTTGGATCTAATAAACAAAATTAACTTGCTTAGTCTCTTCAGCATATGGAATGAAAGCCAAGAGCCCAATCAGGATTACCCTCTCTTTACTAACGGACGACTGTACTGGTTCATCTTGTCCAATATACTGCAGAGACCAGAGCAAAGGTGCTCGTGAAATCTGCTTGAAATCTGCTGGTTCTTCACCAGCTTTCCCAGAGGACCACAACTGGTGCTTCCACACAGGCAAACAAACAAACAAAAATGCTTCTGGGAAGCAAAAGGGTTTTTTTCAGAAGGACGATGGTATCCCAGAGGTTATTAAAACTGGCTAGCTTGTATAGCGCCACCAGAGCTCTTCTGGAATAGGCTTTGTTAGAAAGAGAGATGATCCCAGCCTTACTAAGGTCAGTCATTATCTCTGTCCAGTATGCACAACAAGGCATGGTTAGGAGCACTACCTAGTTACAATGTATTAATTACAATCACTGAAAAAAAATACTGGAGGGGAAGAAAGGCTAGAGAGAAATGCTAAGGGAAAGCAGGGCAAACGTCTCCCTCAGTCTTCCAACAGATCCCTCTTCCAAGGGCTTGTACAGCCTCCAGAGAAGCTTGTGTACGCTGCTTGCTCCACAACCTCCTTCAGTGACGAGTTCCCTGGACCTACATCCCCTGTCACATGAAAAAACAGCTCTGCAGTTCTTCTCAAAAATCATTTGAAGGCCCCTGGTTCTTGTGGTGGCAGAGAAACCAAAAGGTTGATCTTTATCTGCTCACAATAGTGTCCATCTCTACCATTATCTTTCTCAAGCCTCTTTCTTACTTGCTTAGCTAAAAAAAAAAAAAAAATAAAAAATCAAGGTAGCCAAGGCAGCTAGCTGTTCCTTACCTAGAATGCTGTTACTGCTCTCCTCCAGACTTTTTCAGTTCCTTTGTATCCTTTCTGAGACGTGGGGACCCAGTGCTGCACACTGGATTTCCATGGTGTACACAAACCACAGGTTCAGAGTCACAGAACTCTTCATTGGTTTGTTGTCTGTGCTTTTGCTGACACTGGATTTTAAGTGACTTAACACATTTTTGATGAACCACCTACAAACACCAGTCTCTTGCTTTTAAACCAAGGGCTTCTCCTGTTGGTTTGTCTTTCCCTCTTTCCCACTTAAGATCTTTTAAACAAACACAGATCTCCAGGGAAGGAACAAGTGTTGTTGCTGGGGCAGCAGCCAGCAGGACAGAGCAGGCTGGCCCCATTCCGGCAGAAGGGAGAAGCTGTGTGCACAGCTCAGTGGGTGTGCGCCTGCCTGCCCACGCCACGGCGGGCAGCTCCTTCCCCTGCCGCCAAAGGTTACTTCCAGTCTCTGTGCACATGCGGCACGCGCTGAAGGTCATTTTCTCTATTTCAGAAGGAGGAGCTTGGGGAAAACATCAAGCACAACCACCAAACTGGAAATTCCAACTTGCACAGTCACTTGCTGCGCAGGAATACAAAGGTGCCATAAAACACACCCTGTTTTACATTAAAACCGAAACACACTTTTAACCATAGGGCATGGATCTTCATGGCCCTAAGCCTCACAGCAGATCTAACGTGGCAATTCAACAAGAACAGGACTTACCAACAGCCTTGTTCTGGCCTCCTCAACACCCGCTCTGTTCCTCTCACTCAGCAAGGACTCCACCAGGAGGCCACCCTTGATTACTACATTTTTTCCACTGTATCACATGCTCAAGCTTTACCCACTTCCATGCAGGAGCCTGCCTAACTTCAGTCTTTTTTTCTTTGTCAACATGTAGATTCTTGTTCCAGCTGTCAAACACTCCCCTCCTTTCCTGGTATTTTGGTTAAGACTGCAAGCAGGTGAAGTTCACCGACTATGGCATCTATGCCTCAACAAACAAAAGGCATGACAGGCGGTGTCTGTGCCAAGACAGAGCTCTGACACACTTCATTCTTCACTAATCGTTATGAAGGAAATCACTTACCTTGCTCTGCATAGGTGCTGTTCAGCTCCCTGTACAGGGGGGTGAGAATTGTTGGAAGGTACGGCTTGATCCTATCGTTCCCCAGATCCACTGAGATTGCTCCCAGGAACTTAAAGATGCAGGTTCTCTGAAAAGGACCACAGGGGACATGAAGTAAGGCAGGTTGGAAGGGAACTGCCTAACCAAACTGCAGCAAGAGCGCTGTGCATCACTGTTCAACGTCCAGAGCATTGTTTCAGACACCAGAGTCAGAAACTCACTGCTGTTGCAAGGTCTTACCGTGGCCAAGTACAGCCTCTAGATGCAACACAATCCCATGGGATCTGTAAGAGTGTGAGCTGTGACTTCACTGGGTTGGCAGCTGTTAACACTTTGAACAACAGGCTTGTTCTCACTGTCCTGTACTGAGGCAGCTGAAGACATGAAAACTCAACCTCTCTTACGCTGCGCCACAGGGAACCACAGTGCTTTTCCTGACACTCTCCCACACTCTCCCCTTCTCCTAGCAAGTAACTCCACACTGCCGTTCCCCTGCTTGGATAAACCTAGCGCTCTTGGGCTTTCAAAGGCAGCGCTCTGTCCCCTTCGCCTCGGTGCCTTTGGCCTTCCCACCCTTCCACCACTCCACACAAGGGCTTGAAGCAACAGCAAGGAGAAGCAGCCTGGCACAAGCCTTTCCTGAGAATCCCAAACTGAAATGCTTGCTGTTTCTTTGGCACCTACTAATCCTCGCTTCGGCACCAGCTCCAGGCACCCTATGCAGCTGGTCCCCTGGAAGCAAAGAGCCAGAGAACACCCTCCTGTGCAAGTGTCTACCACATGAAAACCAGTTGGTCTAACCCTGTTCTTACCTTCAAAGGGACCTTAGGGGAATATGCTGCTTCTCGCTTTGCCATGAGAGATAGTTTCTTCATTAACCACAGCAATGTGGCTGGCTGGCCCTTTTCTTCTGTGTCCTCTCTTTCTCCCTCTCCTTGGGCTGAAATGTCTTTCTCTTCCTCATCTTCTGAGGCCTCCCGCTCTTCTGCTTCACAGCCAAGCTCTCCTTCAGCCTCTTTACCTTCTTGTGCAGCAGGGTCTAGCAAGTAAACAACTTTTGCCACAAAAAGCAAATTCTTTATAACCTGAAGTGTAAAAACAGAGTAGTCAGTTGCTGCGGGTTCCCCCAGTGTCAACACCAGCAGTGCCCAGGCTACGTAAGAGCCAAGGCTAGGTCTGAAACAGGAACTGGCAACCCCGGAGGCTGTAATGGGTTCATCCCCTGCATGTTGCTCCTAACAGGAAGGCCCACCTCAACATCCTCCTGTAGTGTGGGAAAGTCTTTCCCCATGAGTGACCGTGCTGTTTGGGCTCCAGCATCCCCTCGGGCTGCTCCTTTTGTCTTCCCCACCTCCAGCAGCCCCTGGCTCTCCGCAGGGAAATCTCTGACTAGGTGCACAGTGGAGTGAACCTTCAAGCACCAGCATAAAGCTGGACTAAAAGCTGCCAGCAAACAGCCAGGTTTCCAGCTCAGCTGCAGTGATCCAGCACCAGAGATCTGGCTGCCCGCTCCAGGATCTGGCTGCCCAGCCTGCTCCAGCCTGGGCTGCAGAGCCAGACTCCCCCTGACGGAGGGCTGGACAGAAGGCACCCCAGTCATGCCCTGCATGGTGCCTCCCATTTCTGTCCCTGCCACCCTTCAGCCCTTCCAGCAGGATGGCACCACACGGGGCACTTTTCTGGGCCAGTCTGAGATAGGCACCTGCTCAGATGCCCTCAGCACAGAGCAGCTGGCCCTACACTGTGTATCTGCCCTGAGCCACCCCCAGCCAGCAGCACTGTTGTCCCGGACTAGGGCGTAACATTCCGTCCTGGGACAGGGCCTGCTCTGTGCCCTCCTGCAGCCCCAGACCTGCTCCTGCTCTTACCTGCTCTCCCAGAGACAAGTCCAGGAACTTGGACTGCAGCTGATGGCAGAATGCAAACACCAGTTCCTTCATCTGGGGAGAGGAAAGAGAAGAGAATTACTCCATGAAAGGGAGTCACCAGCAGAAACTCAAAGCAGTGTTTCGCAGTCACCAGAGGCGGTTCCCGGGGGCGGCCAAGGGATCGGCTCAGCACAACCTCTGCCTGCACCTTGCAGCCTAGAGGGGAACCTGTATGCGGCTGAGAAAAAGACCCCAGAGGTGCCCCCTCCCAGCAGCAGAGACACCTCCTCAGATGCTTCAAGTGATCCAGGATAAGGGAGCAGCAGACAAGCAACCGAAAGAGAAATGTGCATGCCAGGAAAGAACAGTACAGACATCATTACCTTTTTGTCCAGTTCAGCAGTCAAGAAGACTGTGGATGCTGACAGCTGTGCTGACATCTTTTTCTTCTTCCCCGCCTTTCTTTCCCTCCACTTGTTGACAAGATCTTCTGGCTCGTAAGATGCAAACAACAAGCCAAAGATCTCAGTAGCTGTCAGCCAGACCCAGCTATGAGGATACCACAGGTGAGACTGGACATGACCTGGGGGAAAGAAAACCTCTTTCAGCACAGGTGCTGGTCCAGTGAGAGTTTCATGTTTCTGCAGCAACTATGGTCCCCTCAGGGACTCAGTGCCACAGCTCATCTGCCCATGATGTCTGGCGACTGGCTGCTGTGAGACCTGGGTGAGCTGGCCCTGCTGCAGATGGTCAGGTCAAACTCCTGGATGGAGACTGAGGATGCTTCAGAGAAGAGAAGAGATGAAGTTGCCTTCTTGTCTCATCTCTGCCCAAGCTGCACATCACCAAGCAATCCAGGATTTACACGGGTTATCTTGTATCTCACTAAAGGCACCTGGCACCCTGAACTCTTCCAAGACATTAGGCAGCCAGATCCAGGCCTTCTGACAGCAGCAAATGAAGCAATTAAAAACAAAGCAACAAAATGCCAATAAGCCAGCCTGACATTGTACAATCTCACTCATAGGGAAATTGCTTGGATCAAATAACCTCCAGGCCTTAACATCCTGGCAGACACACAGTATTTACAACCCTATTACCATGTGTCATCGCTTGCTGGCTGCTAGGTATGATCTCATCGAGAATATCTCATCTTCCCAGGAGAACTGAATGCTTTCATCCAAGAGGATGTAATTATGGTCAAACATGCAATAGTTTGCAACTATTTGCTCTCGGGATATTAGAAAATACTTCCCAGCAACTGAGACACAGGGCGTGTTGTTTTCATCAACCACGTAACCTTTTCCATTAACAACTTCTCTTGCACTGTCCAGTAACAGCAGTGTATTAGCGTTGTGCGGCATGCAAACCTTGTATGACAAAGTTCAGTTGTCTATATTAGGGTGTGAAAAACCACACGGCACACAAAGAATCTTCCTTGTAACACAGCTGTAATAATTCTTGATACTTACCCCAGATATTGCCCACAACATCACTGTTCTTGGTTAACTGAATCAAGTTGCACCCTGTGATCAGCTTTGTTACCAGCACAAGAAAGCTGAATAGCAGCCTATCTGCAGCCTTCTCCTCCTCCTCTTCAGTTATCTAATAAAATCAGCAAGTTGAGAAAGATGCTTATGAGAACCTGAAGACAGTGCTTATTTACCCTACTAGGTAAATTTCAGATCAACCCTGCAAAGAAACAAAGACTGACTTGTACCCAATTCCTAAAATAAACAGAAGGGAAGCAGCTCCCCTGAAGCATTTTCTCTGGAGACTGATCCTCCGCAGGAGAGATTATTACTACAGTCATTCTTGTTTTTTTTATACAGATGTTACTGTAACAAACTCTTAGGTTTCTAAAGGCAAGCAATTACACACACAGTGTATATCACTTATGTCAACAGATGCATTTGTGCACACTGGATTCTCATTATTAGAGCCACGCTGAGCTCAGATTTGCCTGTGTCACCTGGGAAGCCCCACGTTGTTATGACAACACTGTGTGCACTGTGTTTTACTAAATCACCTTCAGGTCCTCATCCTGCCTGCAACCACCAGCCGGCTTGATATAACCAGTCAGTGCTTCACCTGCATGTCACAGCACAGGGGGTGATTACACTGAATTTCTCCTCACTGTAGGCATTTTATTTTCCTGTCTTGCCAATTTACATACCCTGAGGCACTTCCCTCTCTTTCAGCATGTTCCCTCCGCACATTAGTAACATACGTGGCCACTCCTCAGGCACAGCGGATTTTAGATTATCACATGCCAAGCAAAATCTGAGGCCGCCTTGTCGTTGCGAGTTAATCGTGTGCACTACACAGATTTTCCATAAAACAAAGCCGTAGTCTGAAGTATGGGAAGGGGACTCCTTTGAAAGTTAAAGCTGTAGGGTAACGCTGAACAAAGCGGACAGTCCCAAGCGATGCACTCCTGACCTTCCATGCTTACACCAATCTCTGCAGCTAGCAGCTGCATTTCCCAGTTAAACAGATGTTGTCAGTGTGACTGTCAGGCTGTTTTCCAACTAAACAGATTCTAACCCATACCAGTGCTACCTGTGTACCCTGCCATGCTTTGTGCTGGTGGTTGTTATAACACAAAAAAACCCAGCAGTCCCTCCTCCCCTGCCACCACAGGGAAGACCAGAAGCAGGGACAGCTACCTCAGCATATATATACTGCTACCTGCTGTCAACCCACTAAGTCGTACAAACCAAAAGCCTGGACTCAAGAGATGCCTCAAGAACCCCTTCCACCCACAGAGTTCTTGACAGGGGCCAGGGCAAGGCACAATATATCTGCTCTTTACACAGTATGGCTGTAGGCTCAGGTCAGGTAGCTTTGCAAAGTTCCTTTGCCCCTTGTGCTGTGTGACACGACATCAAATTCGAGCTTACAAAGAAAAAAATACGGTTCTAAGTCAATGAAGTGCCCTTCAGCAGAAACGCAAGTGTTTCGTGTCTTTCCTTAGTCCCAAACATAGGTCCAGCAGTTAAATCTCTCTCACACCTCTTCTCTTTTTCCATTTTCTTAATTCTCCTTCCCCAAACCTCACACACGGGAAAAATTACTTACATCTTCAAATTTAATCGGGTTGATTTCTTTTTCAATCAAGGTGAGGACAGCTTCAAGCCGCCGTTCAAACATTACTCCCTCCACTTCAACAAACAAACCACACGCCTGGGCAGCCAACCTCTTGTGTAAGCTCTGCCAACAGAAAGAACAACACTCCTTGTGACTTCTTGATGATCAAATCCTGCAGCTCCCACGTGCAGGAGCTGGTACCAACTCCTCCTTTTGCCTGTAGCAACAGCATCTTAAGAGAAGGCTGGTTTTCAGAGTACTACTGAAAAAGGAGATGCTGCCAGGTAGGCACAAACGGGCCTGGCAGCTCAAGTTATCCCTGGAAACACACCCTAAAACTGAATGCTGAAAGGCCTTTCCCAGCCCAGTTCCCAGCTGCAAAGCTCTGGGGCCTAGTTTGCACTCTCTGATTCTTCACAACGCAACAGGCAGCTCACAGCTATAAACCAGAACTGAACATTTTAGAGATGAAAAGGATGAAGTGTTGAAGAACACTTACTCCACTAGTGGAGAGGGACAGAACCTGAGTCTAGTTCGAGAATAACTAAACACCCCGGCACCCAGGTCAAAATGGGAGATCTCTAAGACAAGGTTTGCAACCTTCCAGCTGCCGGTGACAGAATGAAGCAAGCCTGAGCTAAAGACAGCACAAAAAGCCAGTTACTGGGATCAGAAGAGCTTTAAGGGATTTGCGCAAACCTTTAACCTGAGCAAAGACTACACCTGACCCAAAAGAGGAACTGTTAGAAAGCAGCGCCATGCAGCTGGGAAGTCTCTAGGCTGGCCTACAGTTCCCTACCATTTGTACAGCTTTACGAAGCTATACCATTTCTTGCTCTTCTTACTAGCAGGCTCTATGGCCCTGAGCACAGCTTTAAAGAGCTTTTATTCTAAGCTGAGTCTTGTGCATACTCCTTTCCTAAAACTACTAAGTCAGGCATAACTGAACCCACCAATCCACCAGACCTGGTATTAGCTATCGCCCACTTGCCTTAATCTTAGTCAGCCCCCAAACAGAGTTCGGACATGGCGAGTGAAAAGACCAAAGAATACCTTCTTGCTGTGAAACCACTCCGTGACCAGCGAAAACATCAGATCTTGTTTTTCACTGTTGATCTTACTGAGCACAGATTTACATGTCAAAGCCGCCATCTTTTTGCATTTGGCAGAGTCGTCATTTATCATCATCATACAAAGAGAGACAAAAAACAGCCCGCAGTATTTGTGGAGGAGATCCTAGAAAGAAACAAGCATTAGTCAACGACACATCCCCAAGGAGCTTCTGGCACTTAAAGGAGAAAGGATGGGTATTTGTTGCACAACATATAGGAATAACGTCATCTCTGAGTGGGGTCCACATCAAGGCAGGTGAACTGAAAGGACAGGACGATCCGGCTGTGGAGCACACAGGGAATGCACAGCAGCCCCAGCCCTGCTCGGACTCTGACTTGCTAACACGTCCCCGGGGCAGTAACATGAGTGCCAAACCTTAAAGGGCATCTTCATGCCCAGCTCTCAGTGAAACAGGCAGAAGTCCCACAGCACTGCAGCAATCGGCCCAAAGGCCCTTCTTTCAGAGACAGCAGCTCTTCGCTACTTTACAGAGTTGCCAGGAACTAAGTCGAGATACTAAATCTAATCAGGCAGTGAGTGAAGCACAGCTTACTGTGCGGAATTTCTCTTCCTTCCTCCCCAATTCTTGCTTGATTGCACTTCTCTCAGCCTTCTGAATGCTCAGTCAAGCTCCAGCTGCAGAGCTTCAAGGCAGCTCAGTATTTTGCATACGTTATCTCGCATAGATGCAGGGTTATTTTTTAGCTTTCATTTTGATCCACCCCACTGGAGAAGCCCTCCCTCTCCAGTCAGGCCAACAAAATAGATATGGTACATCACATAGCAGTTCAGTCAACAACATCCTTCATGAATGTTAAAGAAATCCCACAATGAGAAAACTCTAGACTTTACTTTCTGTTCATACCCCATTTCCTAAACTGGTTGTGTTTCCTCCTGGCATAAATCACCATCAAGTTTATCCGAACTCCAGCTGACAGAGCTTTATTTTACTCGCAGACTGAGCACATTAGATAAAGAAGTACTGCAGACTTTCCAGCATGTCATTCTCTTTTGGAGCAAAGCCAGGTTCTTCAGAGATAAGTGAATGTTCTGCTCATGATAAGAGATAATAGGAACTACCAAGTGCTCCCAAAATAAAATGCTCTGAAAATGCTGTTACTGCAAGTCACAGTAACTGCTTGGAATACCAAGGGAAGCTTATTACCTGTGGGAACATGTCAAGGAGGTACGCAATCATCTCCAGTGCAGATTCCCTTCCAGTTTCATACTCATACCTGTGAGGAAATGATTAATGGTTAAGGCTGGGTTAATACTCTAGGAATTGA
The DNA here is from genome assembly GCA_013398295.1 of Chionis minor. Taxonomy (NCBI): domain Eukaryota; kingdom Metazoa; phylum Chordata; class Aves; order Charadriiformes; family Chionidae; genus Chionis; species Chionis minor. Next base: position 50,145 of record VZSF01003951.1, on the reverse strand, counting down.
CAAGAATAGCCAATGCCAGAAACACACACTGGCAGCGATCTTTATACGACAGCTACCAGACGTGGTCTAGTACTTAAGAGAAGCAGAAGTGCCATCGGCTCCAACTCACAGAGAACGGGCTCAGAAAGACGAACAGACAAAAAAGGGCTCCAGCTAACTTAAGTCAGCACAGCTGCATTTGTGCTGTGGGGCTGGGGAACACGGTAAACTACTGTCACCTTCGGCAAGGGAGGGGTCATGCTCAGAAGGAGATTGCAGGCACCCTGCTCCTGCTGGATTGGTGCAGTTGATCTCAATTGTGCCTGCAACTGCAGTTGAGACCACTGCCAGGGCACAGCAGTCCTATAAATCTACCTGCCTTTATTCTTTCTCGATTTTCCAATTCACCTGGTTCACAACCAGTGGAGCTGGTTAACCCCTAAGAAAACAATAGAATCTTTGCTTACAAAGAGATAAAGAACAAAGTCAGCTGTGAAACAGGGAAGAGAAAAAGGACTTGCTTTATCAAACAGCCCACCTCTGAAAAAGGGAAGTGCTTTAGGTGTAGGAAAAACCAAGACTTCAGCCACACCCTCCCCTCCTAAAGAACAACCCTTTAGGTGGCCACTGAAGTCACATTTAAGCAATGAGGTTCTGTTTTGAGAGAGAGCTGTTGGGAATATAAACTCACTCCAGTTGTGCGAGCATGAAATCCAAATTGGGTTTCAGCTTGTCACCAAGGGGGTAGTCCAGAATATATTTTAAGTAGATCTGGAAAGAAAATAAAAAAAAAACACAACACAGACGAGTTACAAGAAACATTCAGGAAAGCTTGTAAAAAGATTATGAAGAAAATGGATGGAGCAGCTAGTTTATGAGAATCATCCCTTCCTCCTGTGTGTTTAAGTTCCTGTTACACAAGGGCCAACAACTGCTCTCAAGCTCCGTGCCCGGAACAGGATCTGCGGGCATTTGACAACTGCCAGATCAATCTTTAGAGCACTGCTCTGAATTGGGCAGGCTTCTGTTAACAGAGATTCTGCACCCTTTAAAATTCATCCTGTGACTATGGAAATGCAAAATTCAGTCATGCACAGCTCCTGCTGCATCTGTATCCCAATGCTTGAAATGAAGCAACCAATTCTGCCTTTTGGTGGCTTTTAGCTTGGAAAGGAGGAGGAAATAGTGGGAAGGAGTCATGGATTTCCAGCAAGTTCTCTTCTGCTGGGATTCGGAAAAGGGCAGCGCTCTTAGTTACGTGGGCCTAAAAGCCTCCAAAGGAGGGACCTTGTCACTGCTGCTGAGCAGCTCTCTGAAGGTGCGCCGTGGCAGGCAGTCTCACTACAGGCAAGCAGCCTGCAATTCTGCTGTTCACAAGAACTAAACCCAGCCAGATAACGAGGGGAACAAGGATTAGTAAGAAGGGGAAATGGGGTTAGGGGTTCAGCAGGGCTAAGGCACATGCCTGTGAGGGCTGGGATGAACAGCCTCTAGCCTGTTAGACTGCTATAAGTAAAGGAAGAGACTTTACATTCTACTGACCTGCCTGCACTGGACTCGCACCGGCTCACTCTGACCTGTGATGGCCAGCTGGGCAACCTTCTGCAGCACATCATCAATTTCAGGGACAATCAGCTTCCTGGATAAAATAGCCTAAAAATGTGAAAACACAGCTGGAGTCATGCCATTTTGCTTGACAGTGCGAGAAGCAGTACCTGGGAACACACTGGTCTCAGGCGCTACATTAACAATGACTTTTTCGCATCTTCAAACATAGCCAGAACAGGTTTTTAAAAGAAAGGGGTGAAAAAAGGTGGCTTACAAATCCATATCTGTTTCTTTTGCAGGACACAGAATACCTGGTCCAATGATTAGGGATGTCGGTTCTTTAGCAAAAACCTCCTCAGACCCAAATACCTCCTCATACGAGTGTGTATATGAAACAGCCTCCCAAAAAATTTTAAACAGCGACTACAAATCAAACAGGAAAGCTTTGCAGCTCCCTGCCCAACCCAACAGAGAGCCTTAACAGCATTCATGTGCCCTGCTCCTGATGTGAGATCAAACAGCCTTTCACCAAGAGGCAGAATCACTGCCATTCCCGTGGCTCACAGAACCCATACACCTGCTGCGCAGAAATACCTTGAGAAGGCCAAAGGCAGTGGCTTGGCGTGATGAATCATAAATGTCTTCTTCAGCAAAGCCAAGCAACACTTGGAGCTGTTTGCTTGTAATCTGACTCTTTGCATTCTTCACAAGTATTGTTACACACTACAAAAATCAAATCACACGTTGTCAATATACATGCCGTGCCACAAAACATCAGCCCACGCCAAAGCCAGACTGTTTATACCACTTAGGTTTGGAAAGACAAACTGCTGCTCTGAAGCATGCAGCTAACACTGTTCTCATCACATTTTGCTTTCAGCTGTCAATTCAGAGACAAAAACCGAACACAAGCAAATACAGAAATTCAGACTAGTCCTTGAAATGAGTGGGGATGTTCACTGACATGAACCATGATGCAGGAACACAGCCAGGAAGAGGGAATTCTTCTGGCATTGGCATTCAGCATGAATTACTCTAACTTTCCCCTACGATCATGAAGCTGTAATTAATTCAGCAGCACATTTAGAAGCCATCTACAGGAAGACACCGCACACCAAGAGAGTAGTTGTTACTACTATTAATTGCCTTTTTCCCTTGCCTCACTTTAGCTGCAAGGGTTTACTGCAATTAATCACGTTAAAAGCAAGCTATTCAAGTACAAAACTGATGCTTCTCAAAAGACAGGGTGGTAACAAGATACTATTATAAGGAAGAAAGAAGGCAAATAAGCTTCTATAAAAACACTTTTTCAGATCCAATCTGTGCATTTTTTGGGGGTAAGTTTCTTTCGGGTTTCACTTGGGAAAGAATCAGCAAGGCCACATTTCCCTCGCTACCTTGTGATCTCCAGGGACAGCTGCAGGCGGGAACTGCCATTGGAAGAGTTTCATTCTACAGAGTTAATCCTAAAGTAGAAAAGGGCAGAGCTGGATCTGACTTACTTTGAAACAACTCACAACCAGGTGGAAATTCTGGCCTTTGGCTATTCCTGTCTTTGCAAATTCTTTCAGCAAGAGGAAAAGCTGCTTGATCAGTGGCTCCAGATTTGTACTGACAGAAGGCAAAGGGAACTTTAAAATCCATACCAAGGACTGCAGAGCACCAGTTATCACCTGTAAAAAAGAGCCAAATGACAGCATGGGTACAAAGACACTGACAGAACACTTTTCTCACTCTGTTACAGACAGGGTCAGGTTATCTGCAACTGTGGTAAAAAGGAATTAGCTAACATAATTAATTTCTTTCAAACCATTTGTATGTAATACAAAGGGTTTCTCAATTCTAAAAGCACTATCTGCCACTCCCTAGTTCTCCAACTTTGATTTTACTAGGTAAAGACATTAACACAGTGCTGATTCAGCAGATGGCTGGAACTCTTTCTGAAGCTGCCTTCAAGGCACAGAAGTTGCTCTGCCAAAACCCCAGGTCACTTGAAAGCCTGCTCCAGGTATCTGATAGTGTATGAGGCGTGCCAGGAAACTGAAGGTTTAACAGATTCACTCCTAGGCTCACTCACACCCAAAGCTGCCCAAATAAGAGGCTGTCTATGGCGCTGGGAATCAAGACATTAGAGGTGGACCAAAAGAAACCACAGTTACAACAACACTGCTCCCAGCAGCCACAGGACCTCATGAACCTCCTCACAGATAGCCTATGGAGCCTGCAAAGTCCTTGTATGAACATGCTCCAGGAGAACTTGTCCATACCTGAACCTGCAGCACTAGGGACAAAGCATTCAGTTCTCCATCAGCCACAATCCTTCCTCCTCCTTGGGATATCATGTCCTCAAACAACCCAATCGGCACAGCTATGAGATCAGGCTTGAAAACTGGGCGCCTTTCTCTTCTCTCGCAGATCAACTGCAAGATGACATTTGTGGGCAGGGCCCTTCTTAGCAGAACACGCAGAATGGGCAGGCTCCAACTCAGAACTGTACCTTGACATCCATGGATTTCAGGCAGTCTATAAGCAGCTGAACAAAAGGGTCTAACATTTCCAAAACATTTTCCTCAGAAGAATTTACTTTGGACCTCTTCAGGCTCATGTGCAGCAGCTGGTGTAGAAAGCAGAGGACATTCATCTCAAAGTCAGGCTGGGACTCAAACAAGTCAAGTAAGGTCCAACATTGTTTCAGGTTATAGCAGAATTTAGGCCATATCCCAGTCAAATATCTGCAACAGGCAAAGCTCTTTTTATAGCTCTCTAAGAGGCACCATGAGAGTTACCACATGCAAAATAAAGTTAAGGCTAGTGGCTGTGTTGTTAACACAATGTATCTAGAATACCTTCCTTTGGATACTCTTAACAAAAATATTGATTGCAAAGCTTTCTGTCTGAGGACATCCTTACCCGAAGTCCTGAATCAACCAAGATATACGTGTTAGTCCTACTGCTGACACGTGCTTTCTGCCCTCCTCTCGTGGGAGTGGGTTGGAGCAGCAGGCAGCTCTCTGGTTGCAGACGAGGATCTGGAGGAGGGGCAACTTTCTTTCTGAAAAGCAGCGTATGGCAAAGGAGAATATTCAGATTTCTATCCTCTTCACAACAAGCTTGCCGTTGGGAGTGAAGAGAGCTGGACTGTGCTCAGCTGCTACACACACAGCAAGCAAAAGCAGGTCAGAGTCAGAACACAATGAAATAACACGAGCTTGAGAGGAACATGACAGACAGGACCCTCAGACTTAAGAACAACGTCACTATTACAAAGATAACATCCCCACTTGTTTCTTCTCAGGGGACAGACAAAAGTTTGGTAGCTCCTTCAAAGAAATACACCTCCCACCACTGTTTCTGGTGCTTCATTTACTGGTACTTATTTCAGTTTCTGATGGCTTACTAAAACTGCTCCAAGAAGCCTGCAAACAGCTATCAGACTCTAGAGCAAGCCAGTCTACGTAACGTAGGATGTGCAAGATATCCAGATCGAGCTCTGAGCAGCGATACCACCACACGGAGAGGAAATCTGATGGTGCTCCCCGACTTCTGCACAAGCACTGAAGTGATAAAGTGACAGCCCACAGTTTCTCTTGTTCCTGACCTCATGAAAATGTCCAGGACCTCAAACACCTCTTACAGGTCAGTTTGTAGCTCCCTCCTGAACACTGCCCCTCATCCAAATACCTAAATGCATACACCAGCTGATCAGATATTGAAAAAGCCTTACTGAAGGCCCCAAGCACTTGCAAGAGCAGACTCCCATGAGTTCGGGAAGTGACCACTCCCATTTCCAAGTTTTCTCCTTGCCCTCTGACTGGTCATATAATTCGCTCACATTGAAAACAAAAAGCAAATAAAAGCAAGAAAACCCTTGTACATTTGATCACTTGGATTTGAGAGCTGCCATTTCTGCAAGAAAACCTCCTAACCAATAACAGACCATCTGGATGACATCCTGAAACTCACTTGGCCTTCTCAGTAAGCAGAGGCAAGTTTTCACTGATGAGACCATGACTGAGGAGGAGGAGGGATTCTGCGTTCATGTCCGAATTGAAGATCAGCCCTGTCATGATGTGACGCAATGCTTCATGCACCTTCCGGACTATTTTCAAGCTTGTGGTACTCTCCAGAACCTGCAAAGGCACAACCATGAGAGTCAGGATGGCGACGATCTGCCATCTGTATTCAGAAACCATGAGAAAAGACAGAGCAATTCCTCCATCATCACCTGCTGCCTTAAGTCCCCAGTCCTCTACAAGAACAGCATCCCATCACCTCAGCTCTGCCCCAACATCCCCGCCTTTCTCTCCAGCCTGTTCACCTATCACCACCAGGATGCTCCAGAGCAAACCAGGGCTCCATTTCTGTCTGAGCTTGCACTCTGCTCAAAAAATGCATCTCTGAAAAGGTGATTATTGCACACGGACAGAGCCTGAACATATTTTGGTGACATTTCCTTCATGCACAAAAGATCAAACAACCAAGCAGCTTTGCAGGACTCTGGCGATCCACAGGAAACAGGAGTTGGCAGAGGGAGATGGCACAGGGAACTCATAGTAGGATGTTTCCTTTCTAGCAGGGGCTGAAAGCTTACCAGAATGCTACTCCCTGTCCTGCACATCAATAGTAAAGTCTCATTTCATGAGCTGGGTGCATACGGCTTTCCAAAAGAAACATCAGAAGCCAAAGCAGGATTATATAAGTAATTTCAGAGTAGCCACCCGGAGGTTCTAGTTTCTTCTATGCAATGCAGAATTTAGAGTGCTCAGAGTTAAGACGGACTCCGGCTGACTTTTCTTACCTCTTTCAGTGGCAGAATAAGTTTTGTCACTTGGCCCCTTCCTATGAACTTTCCAAGAATTTCATAGGAATCGTAACTCTTGTTCTTGCGTGCTTCCATGACCTTGGAGATAATTCCCTTCACTTCCTTCTCTTCAGCTATATTCCCAAACAACTCTTGGTTGAAAATCTTTGGAAATCAGGCAAGAGAAGCAAATGAGAGGAGCAGAAAAGCAGAACAAGATTCTTCCAGCAGGAGCAGAACAACACTATTTTTTCCCACTCCCAGAAAAAACCCAATTCTCCAGGTTTCCCACAAATCACGTCTACCTTTCCTTTGTCAACACAGAACACCTCAGTTTGAGCACACCAGAGGAGGATGCTGTTCTCACATCCCTCTGTGGTGTTGTGATACAAGAAGTGGGTCTGCAGTTAGACCAAGACATCCAAATATAACCCATCTGGTTATATTTGGATATATACATAACCCATCTGGCCAGCTGAGCTCCTGGGCTCCATGGACTGCATTGACTAGACGTCTGTTGACTTGCTCAGCCATTTAGAGTACAGGGAAACATAGTTAGGTATCTTAATTTTGAACCCATTCCCTCTCAGGATGCAGGGTTCAGGATACAACCTCAGAGATACTTTGCTAATCTACAAGGGGTCTGATGATGCCTCAGTAGAAAACAGTCTCCTTCCTTTGCAGTCCGCACACAATTAGCCCTGTTTGCCACCAAGTCTGAGACAATCCGCGCAAAACCTTCTCCTTCCAGAACCTGCCCTAGGCACTTCATGACAGTCTTTCCTTCAATTTTTAATAGTTTTTACCTCAATCAGGATATCTAAGCAGGGGTCCAAATCACCAGCACTGAGCCTGGTAGTAAGGCCCTTCAGTAGCAGGTTCACAGTGAAGGTCAGCACATGGAGCTAGGGAAAAAGAGAACAGATCATGTTTCCAAAACCTTGCATAGACTGCTTTAGTAATACTGGATGGGGAGGCTCCCATAGCAGAGACATCGCAACTCACACACTGCACTTGAGCTCTCATCATGGCGGGGGAGAGGGGGAAAATCACTGGGAGGAGAAGAATCCATGTACCAGCAGCAGGAAGAGGACCCCTGTCCCTGCACACACTGGCAGGAGAGATGGAATTTCCTCTTTCCCCAGTGCTCTTACTGCTATTTTTATGCTGTGCTAATTGTCCCTTTCACTATTACAGCTTATGCTATTCCACTGTGGTAATTCACACAGAAAATTATTCTTAACCCCAATCACTGTGAAAAGAGGAAAGATGAATTAATAGTCAGAGCCTTGGCTCTGGATCTAGGAAGCAAGCAGATGCCATTAGCATCACCACATACTGTCTGTGCAGTCTCTGTGGCAACTCACCTCAAATGATGCTTGGCCCTAATGACCTTACCAGAAAGATTTCCACTAATCTTATTGGAAGCAGAAATTCATCCTTTACCTCCATACCTCAACTCTTCACTGGGAAAATGGAGATCCTCTTTTCTTCCCTGCTTAGACTCTTAAGTTCTTTGGGTACAGACCCTCATTTGACATGCGGCATAACAAAGACTGATGTAGGCACTAACAATAGTATTTAGTTGTATTATACCAAGCTATTCTACTGGTGCAAAACAATTTCAGTTTCCCTTTGGCTTCTCCTCCTAACACATTAAAGAATTTCAGCATTACCTGGTACCCATGGATGAGAGTGGACTGCATCTCTTTTAAGATGTACAGAAGGTACTGGACTCCCAACACTTCCATTATTTTAGTCAGGGTGTTACGTGCAATATCCCGGATTTCCTGAAATCTGTTCCTCAGAAACGTGCACACTTTCAGGAGGATGCTGGAAACAGAGATAGGCAGCTTAGCTCCCTCCCAAACAGAGCAGAACTAATTACACTGCTAGCTGAGGAGACTGTTTTTCAGGGCTTTTTCACAACCAGAGCTATACTCAAAGCCAGCCGCAAAGAAAGGCTTTATAGTCATACACAAACCTACTGTGTTTCAAGACACTTTACCAATTGTCCTTTCTTTCTGTACATTATTCTCTCCCCAGCTCTGCCTCCCCTACCTCTGCACCTTGCTTCACATTTCTGCTCTTATTTATCAAGTTCCTTTAAAACTTAGCTTTACGGAAGTCAAATGCTCACAGAGGGGAATGTCACTAGGAAAATGAGTTTCAAAAGAAGTATTTAAGGACTGTTAGGTTGCCCCTCTTGTATTTAGCCTTGAAAGTAACCATAGCTTGAGAAAGGTGCCTGCCCTCATTCCCAGCACAATAAACAGCATTTAAGAAGCTTCAACGGGATTTACCTTGGCAGGTTGGCTTCCATCACTTCCTGGGGAAGACACTGCATCATCCTGACCATTGCAAAAGCTAATGGAATACGAACTACCTCATCATCATTCACAACGTTGGATTTCACAAGCTTGTGCTCCTCATCTCTTTTAACCTTTTTAAGAGAGCAAGACACAATGCACTTTTACTATACATAAACAAATCCTGCTTTTTCTCAACAAGCCCTAGAAGAGGCCAACAAGACAAGTTGCTATTCTCTGCTGACTACAGGAAAAACCCAGACAGGTAAAAGACAGGTGAGATGAATCCTCGTGTTTTCAATGCAGAAGCTAAGTTGGGTGCTAGCAAGTGGTTGAGAACTCTTCAACCAGTAGGCTGCACACAGGGAATTGTTTTGCTCATGTGGTTCGAGCCAGTTCTCAGCAGGAAAGTAAAGACACCACACGCACACTGACCAGAGGGTCTGTCAGCAATCTCCAGGACACAACAAAGGGGATGAAGCCTCTTTTGTGCTTTCAGGTGATCTCTCTCCAGTTGCATCTATTAATGTTTTTAATGCTACTCTGAAGTAGCACCCAAACCTTTACAGTTGTAGCACAGGTCTGCAAAACATCTTTTCAATGCCAGCTCCTCACCTTTGCAGCAATACACCTGTGCAATTTAGGCAAAATGTTGACTGTAACCGTATCTTGAATGTGTTTGATCAGGCACTCCAGCTCCTCTTTATTTCGGGGTAAGAAACAAACAGGTTTGGTCACTTGCTCAGCATTTTCAGGTGTCTCAGCTGCTTGCTCAGGTTCTGCCGGCTCCTCAGGGAGATTCTTCTCTTTCTTTTCCTCAACGAGCTCCTCTTCCCCTTCACTCTGCTCCAGCTCCATAGCTTCTTCACCCTCAACCACTGGCTCAAGGTCCATGGCAGCAGCTTCTGTCAAGTAATTGTCAAAAGCACGGGTAAAATAGCCTACAAAAATCGAGCCCTTAAAAGACACTCTTGTGATGGCTTTGTTTAAGACAAAGCTCCTACCTATCTATCATCAGCAACAGCAAACAATGAGTAAGCATCAGAGTTGTTTTACTGGGTAGCTCTGGTATGCCGGTTTCTGATAATGACCTCTCAGGGGTAGGCTTAAAGCAAAGACTAGGTTTAGGTTACTCTTTGGCTGAAGTCCATAGACAGCTAACCAAAGGTCAATGTCCTTGAACTTTAGAGAACTGCCATTCACCTACATTTGAGAATTTCATAAGGCAAGAGGTACTGACAAGCACAGCTGTGAGATATCCTCCTCCTTCCTCAGAATATCCCAAAGGTCACAACATAGGTAACCACAATGGTGAAGAAGCCAAAGATATCACTTCTTCCTATGAAATGGCAAGGAAAGCAAGGCAAGGACATACAGCACCCTTCTCAGGCTGCAGATAACCATGAGGGCAGCCAACATCAAGGACAAAAAACTCAGATGTGACAGCAGCCATGCTAGTGGGTGCAGACCTGGAGAAGGTCCCAGATTTGCATAAACCCAGCTTGGGTTGCTTTCGCTAAAGGAGGCCTGGGATGGAGAGGTAACATGGAGATGGTTCCCCCCACCTCTCCTCACTTCATCAACACACAGGAGGACAGTGTGGATTGCTCCTGAAGGGGCAAGTCAAAACTAGCTTCCAATATGCACACTTAAAAAAGCTGGAAGTAGCTGACCTCAAGAGTAAAACACAAAATTTCGATTACCTGCACTTTCAGCAGTTAGAGGTAGTGTTTCTACAGTCAGGAGCAGAAACTCACCTTGGTTGTCAATGGTCATAAGCTGCTTTTCAAGTGTTTCATGGTCAAAATGAAAGGCTTCCAGCACTGTCTCTAGCAAGCTGAAGAAGAAAAACATGAAGAGAGATCAATCTTCTACACAAAAAGGCAAGTCTGCATAGATCAATGCAACAGAAAATCTTAAAACCGTGTTTTGGAAAACTTTAGACCCAGTGACACTGCAGCATAAGGAGGTTTATCTTGAAATAACAACCCAGGAAGTAAAAACTGGTTGCTTTTCAGCTAGATGCATTCTGTGACCGAGGTCACTGTGAAACCTCACAGACTGTGGTACTGATCAATGGAGGTGTCCCAGGAGCAGGGACAGCCTGACAAAAGCAGAAGCTGCTAATGCTGGCATGCACTCAGCGAGACATAGCCTGAAAAAGCAATGAATGACCTGTTAATCCTTCATAGTTGCAGGTTGCAAGGCCGTGACCACTTTAACTTGCATAAACCCACCTCAAAGTCAGCAATATCTCATCCCAGGGAAGAGGCTAAAATCCATGTGGTGCTCCTTAAGACACCGATTTTCCTTAGCAGTCTTTGAAGAAACCTAGAGCAGCATCGCTCACAGTACCTACCTGACTCCCAGCTTCGGACTGATCTGTCCTGTTTGCAGGACGTGGATGAAATGCTTTAAGTGGTACAAGTACGCTGACCATGACAGATGTCGGCAGACAGCTCCAATAACTTCAACCGAGGCTGTTACCATATTTTCATGCTGCCCAAAAGAAAGAAATTCAGTAGCTGTTAGCATTAATGATGAGCACGTATCCAAAGCATACTTTCTCAAAGCAACAAGAGCCAGAAGAAGTAATGTCTGTCTAGTGGGGATGCCTGGTATTTGGCTCCTCCTGACGACCAGGTTAAAAAATAATAAAAAAAAAAATAAAAATCACGGCTCACAAAGTCACAGCTCACCAAGCAGATCTCCAGACCTACTTCCTCCAAATATTTCTGCATGTGTTTAACCCTTCTCACTTAACTAAATCTATGGGCTCACTTGTGTGAGGAACTAAAAACCACTCAAGATATCTAACCACAGACAGACAGCACATTGCTGCACTATCCTGATCAATGAGAAATACACCTCATTAATCCATTTCTGATGCGAACTAGAATGTGTTTGTGTCTTCATCAAGGTTTCCATCAATGCATTTTACCTCCCATCATTCAAAGAGCGACTGCAGTCACTGTACTGATGGGCAGAGTCTGTACGGCTGCAGGTGCTAGGCCCTGTGCCTAAGCTCTAATTGTTTCAGCTTCAGAAGAGTATTTGTGACAGTAAGGGAATTAGACACTTGGTCTGACACAAGCAGCCCTGCCGTTCTCCTCATAGTGGGCAGAAAACCATACAGAAGTGTGAAGCCCTGCTTTTCCACGTCGCATGCAGAAAGTCTATATCCACGTTGACATTGTTAAGTAATTCCACTGCATAGGTTTTCAATAAAATGCATGGAAAGTGACTAACAAAATGTCACCTTTCAAACTTTAATTACAAAGCCACTAATGATTTCTACTAATGACTTCAGAGGTTTTCAAGCTGATTCCTACAGTTCCCCCATAACTCCAGAGAAAACAGTATTTATTCCCACCTCAATTACTAGGCACAGCCTATGTTCCCCACCAGGCACATTCCACTGACAAAGAGTGACTAATCTCATAACCGAACAGGAAGACAGCAGTTCGGAGACAGAGGGGGAAAAATAACAACCTGATTACAAAAAATGCACACAAGTATAAACCCAAGTAAAAAAAAAAAAAAAACAAAACAAAACCAAAACATAAAAAAGCCCAACCCCCAAACCCTTAAGAGATCGATCTTTGAGAAACAGGACAGGTTTAACAGATATAGGATTGGGCCCAGACTGCATCTGCACCTTCCAAACCCTCCTTCACCCACCAAAAGAGGAACAGCACTCTTATCTGAAACACTCACTCCACAAACCTATCAGCCTTTTGAAGTGGTTAGTCTTTTAATGAGAATGGCACAAGAAAGATGAAAATATTCAAAATGGATGCATTCAATTTAAAAGCCTACCTTAAGCATTTTTTCATTAAAAATGGCAGTAGTAGCATAAGGCATGACGTAGTTCTGCAGAGATTTGGAAGACAGTACAAGCTTTTTTTCAGTGAGCTGCTTAGCCAGTTTCCTCAGAGCTCGTGCCCTCCTGTGGATCTGAGATCAAACATGAAAGACAGTGAATGAGGTGGCCCTTGAGTCACAGCTAACATGAGGGAGCACATACCTTCAGCAGTTCTGAAAATCCCTCGATTTTAACGTCACAAACACATTGCGTTCATTTTCCAGGACAGTCCCTGCCTTTCTCCTTCAGTCCCTGGGCTTTCACTAGCTTTTTGCCTCAATAAAATATTCCATCTCAATGGGATATTTCACTGTGAATTCACAATCCTAAGACAGTGCCATCTTCAGTTATCAAACAAGGGAGGCAACTGATACAAGATGAGAAGTCTTGATAAAATTACGAGGCAAAAATTTAGACTCTACATGTAATTAGAGATGTAGCAAAGGCTCTCTCTGATTGCATCTCTGAAAGCAGGAGAAATGCTGTATTTTCATACTGCAAGAAAAAAAAGGAGACCAGGCTCTGTGCAACATTTATATTAGAGGCCTGTGAATGAAAAGGGGCTGCAAGAGCCTCCAGAGAATAGCATGGAACAGGCTATTAAAAACAGAGAGACCTGTTCCCTGCCTACGTCCTTGGGACACTGTTGCTTACTGTGAGCTGGATCACACACAGGTTGTAACGTGGAGTTGCCTGCTCGAGATCATGAACAATCACTTAAAATGAAAGCAATTCTTTTAGCTAAGTTAGGAAGAGGTAAAACCCAGTGCTGCTAAATCACAGAGCCAAGACATTTCTAGATAGACATACGACTTTGATTCGCAATCAGTCATGTGATGATGCTCACATTNTTTTTTTTTTTTTTTAATAGTATCTCATGACACAGGTTCAATTTCTCGGTAAAGACAGCGCACAGATGCTTTGGAAAACATTACCCCATAGTAAAATGCTTTTGCTTTGGCAGGGGGAGCAAGGCACTAGGGAACGCCTGTTGCCTTTTACCTGCATGTGCTTCATGTTCTCAAAGAAGTCCATGTCGGGATCATGGCAGTTGGTCAACTGGACCAAATCCCGGAAATCAGGATTTGCTGGGAATGTTTGAATGAGGCAGGAAAGCAACGATGTGTAGTCCTGCTGGATGCCCTGCAAAAAGCAAGCAGTAAAGGTTAAGTACCCCTCAGAGAGGCTGCTACACACTCCTCAGAACAGCAGTGATGTCATTTACAGAGTGTTTCAGGCCAAGTCCTATTCTTTGGTAACAGAGAATACACCTGTATTTTGGACTGCACATACATTTATGTCTCTCCTCCAAAGAATGAGCCACAACTGAGAAAAGCTGAACAATGGCAAAGAAACACAAGACAGTGGAGTTCTATAACTTACTAGATTTGTCTAAGATTTCAAATGAAGGGTGAGTTTTATTACAGTGGGTATCTGTATTTTTTATCCCAGCAACAGACTGCAAGAACTCATCTATAAGAAGTCTCATACGCCCTGGCGTCCTGAAGACAGCTGGAGATGTGTAGTCAGGTAACCGTGCCTTACCTCAGTCTTGCTCTTCAGCCCCCTTCTCACAGACTCCAGGAGAGTGTGCTGGATTAGTTCCTTGTAGTCATCTTCTGTGTGGTTGATTTCTGCCAGTCGGCGGATAAAACTGGTCAAGCAAAGGCTTGCGTTGTCACTAAGAGCCATATCCCCTAGCTGAGAGGATGACGAAATTGTAGCACATGAGTCTGAACACAACATCTTTTTATCCCCAAAAGACTGAACTGAACAACACCACTGGAGAGAACATAACAAAGCCTGTAGAGACCAAATAACTCTTGAGACCCTTCCTGCAGAAGTTCTAGCCCTGAATAAATGGCCACCCTTCCAAACGGGAAAAATTCTTTTAGATTTACCAGCAGGCCCACACAACCAGAACATGCTGCAAGAAAAACGAAAAGCAGCCTTTCTAGGCTGTAATATGCCTTTCATAGAGCATAAATTGACCAAACGGTTCCAAGGCTCACTGACAAGAAAGCTGCACTGCACTTTGGTGAGCCTTCTTGCTGCACTGTATTTGCCCTTCTGGACACACAGGTGAAAAGGCAAACAGACAAAACTTAAAACCAGGTGTTTGTTGGACTCAAATATGCTCTTTGAATGTTTTGCAGTGTCAAAAAATAGCCAGTAGAAATAACTTGGAAGTTAGATTCATCATGGACACGGTGCACAAAGCAAGAGAAGGAACATTCCACTAACCTGGATGGTATAGAAGCAGTTGTGCATAACGGGGATGAGGAAGTTGATATCCACTGCTTGCATTTCTTTGATGTGGCTTGTAATTGACTGGAATGCTGACAGACGTACATCGAAGTCAATATCATCAAGATGCCGTTGATCAAAGGCATTCAGCTAAGAAACAGCAGTAAGTTGCTCATGAAAAAAGGCCAGAAACATGACAGTATCATGTTGGGGAAAAAAGTGAGCAAAGAAACTGTGCATACCTTAACAACATCAGTAATATACTTCAATTCACTGTCCAAATCAGATAAAGTCTAAAAAGAAACATAAAACAGTTTAATTGTTATAGTTCTTAAAAATTTGGAGAACTCAAGACTTTACCATTTTGTACCAAAAAAGAAAGCAAGCAACAGCATCAATTTTTCTCCTGTTAGCATCTTAATAGGAGCCATTCTTCTATAATCTTCCATAAGTTGGAAGATGAGTGTCTTCAGTTCCTAAGTTTCTAAATATCTACACTGAGTGTTTCCTGGGCTTTCCTGATGAACAAAGTTATGCAAGTCACTTCAAAGAAGTACAAAACAGCCTGACTGCTATAAATCTGTGAGAAGAACAGAAATAAAAATCATCTTCAGGATGCTGAAAGTCATTCTTATTTCATAAAGATACAGGATCCGTTATGAATGAAGTGTACTTTATTTTACTTCTCTTACACAGGAGAACCCTGGCAATGCTCGCATCAACCAGGCTGTAAGCCAGAACTTTCACAAGTGCTCTTGCAGATCATTAATTTCTATCATATACAATTCTGTTATTTTCACTTAACAGACACATAGATTAAAAAGATTTTTAAACTCATATACGACAAAGATGAATATTGCTTATTATTTTGTTCTTGATCTCTTACAGTAAGTTAAAAAAGCACAGAAAGATACGTAAAAATACAATACCTGAAATACCAAGCACAACTTATGTCGAGACAGTTTGTTCTGAATGACAGAAAACAGCTTTGCCAGTGGTTTGAGAAAGCTTGTAGGGTTTGAGCAATGCCTCAGCAAGTTCTGCACTGTCTCCAGAATGTCAATCTCTGTGCCCTGAAAGAAATAGATAACTGTCAATAAATACTGAAACCTCACAAGATTATTTCATTTCCTTGGGAAATATTTCAAGACACAGAGTGAATTTAACCACTTTGCTGTATTTTGTTCAGATCACAGATACTGAATGAGAACAAAGAATTAGGAGGACACGCTCAATGCAATCATTAAATCTCTGAGAAGCACTTGCAACCTTTCAGTTAAGCACAAGCAGTGTTAGAGAAGAATGCCATTCTGATGAAGACTTCATTTTGTGTCTTTCCTCAAATGATTCAAAGTTCAGGAGAACCAATAAGACTTTAAAAAGTAGTCTTTGATCTGTGAAACAAACATTAACAGCACCATATACTCACTTGATCTCCCTGAACAGAAATCATATATGGTACCCTAATGATCCAGAGATTTAAAACCCAAGAATTCTCTGTGAACAATTAAATGATCACTTGCAAAGTAGAAGCTACAGGTTGCTGTCTATCAGTTCTTTCTGTAAACTGAAAATCTCTTGTTGAGTAACTGCATGGGTTTTTTTCTTAAGAAAAACAAGCCCCAAACCTTGATCCAAGGACTCAGGCAATCAAGCTGATTTCATTTCTGAAAACAAGCTTTGGCAGAGAAGGAAATCCAGACAAAATAGCTTATCAGTATCCTCAGTGCTTGATTTATTTAACAGTTTACAAAAGCCTAAGCCATGGAGAGCTCTAAGTCTTTGAACTGCAGTCCACATGCTTGGCATGCCTGAGGAATTTTGGATTTCAGGGAAAGTTTCAGTTCTGAGATACACTTCTGTACCCACAAGTGGATTCCTTAAGAGCGGAAGGAGAATAGAATGGAAGCAGGAGATACAGGAGCATGTTAATAGCACCATACGATGTTCACCTTGCATCCTGCAATAGACCAGTTTTGGTCTGCAGCACTGCCACACAGCATGTACTACATACTCAACCGTATGTATCCGTACTACTGTCCAGATGTGGTGCCTTTGGATTTGGGGTGCATAAAATCCACAGTGAAGAGAAGCATTTACTTCAAACGCTGCAAGGAATTTAGTGGATTGACTACAGCGGCAAAGGAGGTAAAGACTGCATAAAAACTTCTGCAGACCTCCTCCATGAATAAGGGGCAACAGAGTCAGCCTGAGCACTGACATCGCTGCAAAGCATCCAGTGACTTGTACACACCAACATGTAATAGCACTGCATGCTGAGCAGACTATAAACACATGAAGACTTGATTTCAGGCTAATAATGAGAAATTGCATATAATCACTTAAGATTTTTAACTATATCTTAAACAAATATACTTTATTAAAAGAAAAATGTATGTTTAATGGGAAGGGGGGAAGTAATTTCTACCTACCTGCTCCATGTTACTCTGATAGAGGAAAGGGAGGAGAAGGCTCACAAGTACTGAATTCTGACTCTTTTCTTGTATAAATTTGCTGATCCTGCACAATGAGACAAGGTAATTTACTATTTTATATCAATCCAATCACCAGCACAGAGCAAAGAAGAACTCACTCAGCACAAGTGCCATACCAGAGGGCTTTGTCAGCCCATCCGTCTGTACCCAGGCTAATAGAGTGTACCCAACCAAAATCATCGTATCAGCCCAAGTATTCAGTTCCACATGACTGCAGGCATTTCTGTACCTTTTCCTACACCCAAGAGGCATTGCTTTTGAGTACCAGCAATAGATACAGCTAGAAACAATTTCTGAAAACTTTTCCCCTCTTAGTCACTAGCAACTCGCAAGGTCAATGACAGACAGCTATTTTCCGCTGCTCTAAATTTAAATAGTTTCAGATTCAATGTTTTTTAATTTGAAACCTATCATGAAAGGCCTCTTTCTTCCTCCCTCCTTCCAACTTTTTAACTGTTTTGAGCTCTAAGGAATCACTTACTTGGAAAGTATACTCAGCTCTTTGCTGACTTGAGCTCTATACTTCTTCTTTTTCACCTTCTCCACATTTAACATTGTTTTGCTGAAGTACTGAAGTATGGCAGGAACATGAGGCAGAACCAAGCGGCAACCTAGGCTAAGGGTCTCTGTAAGGGACACAACAGTTAGCAACACCCAACTCTGTGCTGCAAGCAACAGAAGGGAGATTCGACTCAACACAAAGGGGGAAACACAGACAAAGGAAGTCTGTCATCAGTGGAAGAAAAAAAAAATCAAGAGGAGCTATGAACGTGTCGGGCACCTGGCTGCTGGGACATGCACCAGCACTTGCTGACATCAAGTCTAATGTGTCCAAGCTGGGACCAAAGAAAGCACACGCAGAAAATAAAAGCTCTCCTCACAGATTTCAGTAACAGCTCCGGTAAGTGTTGGCTTAGCAAAAGGTACCAAGGAGGTTCCTCAAAGGTAGTAACTGTCTCCTAAAATAGCTGGAGCTGCATTTACAGATGCAGTTTTCTTTATTCTGCCATTGATCTCTTGTGCAAATCAAAGCTGCCATAACTCAGGCACAGCAATAAGTGCTCTCCTTTCCACTACCTTTGAGCATTACAGTGAAACATGGCCCACAGCATCAACCACAGCATACCACCCTTCCTGTCTATTGCCACTCAAAGGTAAAAGGAATCAACGTCAGCTCTTTCTTATCAGGGAACAGAGATTAAACATCAGTGACACATGACCATGCACATATAGGGAGTGGGCTTTTATATAAAACTTGATGTTAGGCTC
The DNA here is from genome assembly GCA_013398295.1 of Chionis minor. Classification (NCBI taxonomy): domain Eukaryota; kingdom Metazoa; phylum Chordata; class Aves; order Charadriiformes; family Chionidae; genus Chionis; species Chionis minor. The sequence continues at coordinate 31,632 of VZSF01003951.1, read as the reverse complement.
AGAGTCAATTCAGCAACGCAGCTCTTGAAGTTATCCTGTCATTCAAAGCTTCACAGATAAAACAGGTCGACAAGACAAACATTTTCTCTCTTCATAAGGAATTTCTCCACGTTCAGGACCCTGACACTCAAATGTGAATCTCACCAGTCATGAGACAAGCAGGATTTTACAGTTCTTGAGCATGCCAAGACAAATTCGTACGTGGATTTTTCCACCTCCACTGGGAGGTCTCCTTCCCTGATATTCTCAGCCAGTACAAAGACAACCTCAAGATAATCTAACACCTCCATCCAGAGCACCCAAGGGGCCTCTCACGACTTACGCAGGCATACCTTCTGTCACGTCTCCAGTGACCATGACAACAGAGTCAGTCACGCTCAATCTGGAAACCTGCTCCGTGGGTTCAAAATCTGGGCTGTTGAGAAGGCTATCAGCTATGTCCATCACAAGACTAGATGTGGCCTCTGACAAATTCTTGGCTGACAGCACAGCAAACACATTTGACAGTATATCACACTCTGAGTGATCTGGCCGCTGCTTGGCCAGCAAGGGGAAATACCTGAGAGAAAGATCATAAAAAAGACAGGCTGAAAATTTAAGTTTAGAACTTTATAAATCTTTTATGCTATAAATCACACAAAAAGAAGATGACTGTCTTCTAATCCAAACAGGGAAAAAGCACAAAAATCACAGAATGACAGTGTCATGAAAAATAGAATTAATGGAAGTTGAGGTCATCAGGTCCCTTTTCTTGCTCCCTTTTCTTGCTTCAAGATACCATCATCTAAACCTAATTTGTGCTCCACAGATGTTTGTCCAAGTCTCCTGTTAGACTGCTCTTAACCTAATGATCCAATACCATTTTTTACATACAGTTCTTCATGTCTACAAAGGATATGTCTTAACACAGACACTGGATACTTAAGCAAATAAAAACCAGTGAGTCTGTGGAAGAGGTAAAAATCACCCAAGACAGCTGAGTTGGAATTTCTCACAACATTTGCATCAAAAAAAGCTCTGTTACAACTTTCCCTGTCAGAATCTCAGTCACAGATTCTGTGCTGCACCTGCTCACATTCTTTCATAAACTAGAAAGAAATAAGGAATCAAAAAAACTATGAATTAAATGATACGTTGTAAAACTCACTCCCCACCTTCCAAGACTAAGTAGTCATTGGTCAAGATGTATTCCCTCTTCCTCACCCATCAGCTGAGTTTGGGCTACATATCTGCTTGGTTGTTCATATATGGGAAAAGCATCCCACTAAAAAGAGAGTAATTGAATAAATTGGAAAGCTTCCCAACTGCATCTGGACTGCTATCAAAATAACAACAGCCCAATGGAAAAAGAAAATATGGGTTTTGACACAACTATTCATAACCTGTTACAGTAGCACGCTCTTTTTTCCTTGAATTTTGTGTACTCAGAAGTACTCACACTTCTTTGCAAGTTGAACACTTACCTGGGATTCTTACTCCAAGTGTGAATGAGTTTGAGCAGAAAAGTTGGAGAATACTGACTCTCTGACGCCAACCTGCAGACCTAAAGGAGATAAAAATCAGACACCCAATACAACAAGTGTGTAAAGCCACTTAAAAATCTCATCTCTAACAATAGCCCCACTACAAGCTACAGTTTCCCTTTTGTAGAAAATAATTTCATTATTATTTTTCCAGTTCCCTCAATATTTTTGGAACCGTTGTTAGATTATCTTACTCCTATTTATACGCTACTCCAGCTACCATTTTTTGCAATCCCCCTGGAAGTGACTCCCCGTGGAGCCTCACATTTGCTGCAGAGACCTAGCAACCTCTCCTGGACACACGCTTGAGATCTCAAGCACAACACCCAAGATTCACTTCTCCCACACTTCCTATGCCCTGGCTGCAGTATCTGCTCTATGTCCCCACGGCCTCAGCTGCTGTAAAAGCACTGTCTCTGCTCAGGGAGAGGCTCCAGCACCGCACCGCACCCGGGGAATGGCATCTCCTAGGAGGGTTCTGTGTCCAAAACAACCCTGACCAAAGGTTGCCCACTCTATGCCGCAGAAGTAGCTGCTACTCCTTCACATGACTGGGCACAGGCAAGAGACCCAGTGCACAGGTCTGGCTCCCTCCTCTCTGCCACGCTGCAACTTAGCAGGCTGCACACAAGTCACGCAGCTGGGTTTCCACCCTGACCACCGCTGGACTGTCCACAGGGCACTGTCAGTGAACACACAGGCAGGGGAGGCTCCGGTGCATTTGGGGGCACTAGCTAGAATGGTGCACGTGGTATTTGGACTAGCCTCTGTAGCAAAATCTTGGGGTATGAACAGCAGCAAACTCCAGTTCCAAGTACAGTTCCAAAGCTTAAAATAATTTGCCCTCTACACACATTTTTCACACAGCTCAGTTCCACAGCCTTAAAAAAATGAAAGAACACATGTCAAATGATTCCTCTGCCAAAACCAAATCTTCATGGAGCTCGCTGGTGGAAACTCCCTCTAGAGGGAGCTTCTGGATCATACTACCATCCAAACTCCAAAGCCAGATGTCAGGAGGACAAAGCTATTAGGACAACAGGAATTCTAACTAAAAACAATTTTACATCTTATTCAGATTTAGTCAGCATTTCCAAACACAATGGCCCCCAAAAGCATTAAGTGCTTTGCTGACTTAAAGCCTGAACCATGCGCTTGAACTGCCCCGGGACTGGTAGTAAATGTTCGCTGCTTTGCCAGTGTGGCACCTTGGCCTTGAAAAGACTCCATGGACAAAACAGGAACATACAACTCCTTGTTGCCCAGCTCACTGAAATACAGTGCTATACACACTGCTTGCAAGTATTTTATATACTGTTTGTCCACATACACATACTACACATCACATATTGTTATTGAAGGAGCAGAAAAACAAGGTAGAAGTAAACAAATGCAACAACTAGAGAAGCAGATCTGGGGTTTCACAGATCACAGCAGTTACTCCTGGTGCTCTTTGACAGCCTTTTCTGCTGCAAGGCAGTTTGACTTTTGGACATTGCAAAAGTCTCAGTGGATGAGCTCTGTTGGAGTCAGCCCATCCTGCTCAGTTACCCTTTGGTTGGAGGCGACTGCCTGTAGAGCAGAGACAACCCAGCAGCTGGCACAGGCCCTCCCTGCCAACCTCAGACACTGTCAGAGCACTGACGTGGCCAGGACAATTTCATTTTCAGTACTGTGTGTTCTCTCTTCCTCTCACAACAGTGCATTTTCCCAGCTCAGAAGTGATCAGAATTTCTCTGACGAAGGCCACAACCCTGTGCTTTGGCGCTGTGCTGACAGTGGACTCCCAGCAGCCTGGCTCCAGAGCACACAGCCCACCAACAGACCCTGCTGGTTCCTTCCTTTCCTGCAGCAGCATTCGTTCCTGCAGTCCCCTACCACAGGCCCAATAAACATCAGGCAGAAAAGTAGCAAAGTGCACCTAGAAGTAACTGTTATTATTTTGCTTCCCTGAAGCACCCAGGTAGGAAATCTGCTTTTGTGGTCGAAGAACAAAGAAATGGAATCCATTTTACTCAGATGAACTCATTCGCACTTTAGCCTGTGACTTGGTTATTCCAGGACTAATCAGACGTGAGCCAAGAAACCAGCTTTGCACACACACAACAGAATACCAGAATTTGTCTGAGGCCACATCCAATCCTGTGGCAGACACAGCTGACAGATGGGGATCTTTCCATGGTACAAGTTACACACAAGCTGGTTTGTAAGAACAAGAAAGACTCACCTGAGGCCATACCACTGCATGGAAAACTGCATCAATCTCTTCCTCACTAAAGCTGTAGGTCTCATTATCAGAAAAAAACTCTGCCACAAGCTTAAGTCCAAGACGTCTCAAATTCTTCAGTGGATTAATAAACCTGGGTTGGACCTGTAAAAACAAGAACAAAACAAAACCCCAGTAAGACTAACTACTAACTACTTGTTCTGAAATTTAATACAGCAATTCACTGACCACATATACAATCTTTGCTGGAACTATCACAATGTTTTTCTGTTTTCTCCTGTAACTTGTTCACAGTAGCAAGCTACCTCTCACAGCTGACCTAAATTTTTCTAAGGGGCACCTGTTCCTGCACTCAGTCAGTTACACAGGACTCCTTCAGCTCACAAAAATCCATGGTGACAGGTTTGAAGTAGCATCTGCCCTTTTTGGACAAAATGCAGAAACATTTAACAATGGAGTTATGTTTCCAGCCCTGATGCTTCAGTAATTTTGTTTACACAGGGAAGGACCCAAATCAGCTCTCGAAAGTGAATTTGCACTTTGCACACTGAGATATACCGCGAAGAAAAGAAATGAAACAGAGGGAGAAGAGTAAGGAATACAGAAAGTAGGAATGTGAATCACCTCCTCCACTAGCGTGGGGGGAAGCATTACAGGAGGATGCTTCCTGTACCTATTTAGCATTTGCGTTCCACAGCCTTTCTTGGGGAAAACTCCTCAGTGAGAAAATCAGCCACACAGCTAATCATGAAATTATTCATGCACTGCTGCATTCTGACTCTTCTCCTGGAGAAGAGTCTTTACTTGAGTAACCTAAATTATTTCCACACTGTGCCATGCAGCTCACAGCACAAACACAGGAGGTAGCTCCACAGTGCCGAGGTACTGAACTCCAGTCTCAGAAACAACAGAGCTGTGTCAGAGCAAATAAAGGCTGCTGTCCGAGACCGGAGCTAAGTCATGGGTTCCTCCAGGTCTCCAGTACATATCCTGACCCACCACATAGAATAAACACTTGTGTCTCATAGTGTGCAAAGCAGCTTTGGTGTCAAAGCCTCATTGAAAGACATCACAATTTTTTTTGATTCGATGAACCTATGTACTTCTGAAGAGACTAGCCCCTACCACCCAATACACTGCTATTCTCTCTTTGCACCCAAAATCACAGGTAAAAAGACAAAGAGGAGATGGTGGAAAAGGAACCAAACATGCTCTTGCCCAGGACTTCCCAAGCTGTGCTGAATGTACACTAATGGTGTGCAACCAACTTCCAGGCAGCAAAAGAGCTGCTTGAAGGGCCAAAGAAAGCACTAACCAGGCTGCTGTTGCTAATGGTGACCCCTAAATGAAGTAATTTTGGGTCTCTCACTGTTGCCGTACGAGCAGTCCTCTGAGACCAAGTCTTTGAGAGGACCAAGGAACTCAGTACTGAACACAAACAGTAGGAAACAGTAAATTAATAACTTGGCTTAAAACTGTTAAAGTTGATGTTTAACTCTCCAGGCAGTATCAGCCTGCAATAAATTACTCTCAAACTCCAAGAATGTCTTCTAATCATTAGCCAAGATAAACAGATTTCTCACACTCTTCCTTGAGCTTTTAACATCTCACGGGCTAATGAAGTGCTAAATTAAGTCAGACAAATGACGGACTGTCACTCTGTTACACAACGATGGCAGAATTACTGTGGTAACCTTGGCAAAATGCAACTACCCCAGCAATGCATGAAGCAGCTTCTAAAACTCTTTTCCAAGTCTAAAATACGTAGGCACATTGTTTAAGTCAGACTGTGGGATGCTGTTGTCCTAAAATTTGCTCAACACCTTCGTAAACGAAGACAGTTACAAGGTCCTGTGCAGCCTGCAGCCAACTATGGGACCTTGGATGCCGCCTGACTGCAAGGGCTGGCTTTGTTTGCTGGATTGTTTTCAAGACAACTTCTAACCTCAAATGCTCACAGATGGGTCTTGGCAAGAACACACACTCATAGTGACAAAACACTCATTACCTAACACTGCTTGCTCAGTCTATTATCACATAATTCCTTTCAACACACCACTTGCTCAGTCTGTCATCTTGTAACTCCTTTCAATACTGCAGCAATGTCAATGACTGTGCAGTTTGCTTGTTTCACACCTAATATACGATCAGGCTCTGTACCAGACCAGACCCAAGCTTTCCTTTTCCTATTTGGATTGAAGCCTGGCAAAGGCACTGGTTTCAGACAGACAGAAAAGCCTGGCTCAATGTCACAGCTTCCAAACAGCTGGCAACAGACCTCCTGAGCTACCTGGGCTAGAGCTCAGGGATTTCTGCGCTGCTCCCCCGGGCACAGGGCGGCAGTAAGTCAACATGCCCCATCTTTAGGTGCAGCCAATCTTTAACAGAATGTTTTCCTCAATTGACCCTTTCTGCATTTACAGCCAGTGCACAGTAAGGGAAAAAACACGTGCATTGCTCCGCAGATACGTAGCTGAGACTCAAATTGTGACACTGGATTGGCATGACTACTGCTGATACAGAGCTGAACGTGCTTCTAGTGTGCTGAAAGCATGGTTGGTAGCCATGTTCTCCCCGTGTCCCATGGCAGAAGACAATCACTGTAGATAATCACTGTCATCATCCACAATGCTGAGCCCCCCTGGAGTCTAGCATTGCTACAAAACACCTCAAAGGCAAGTTTTGTACTAAAATCCTCAGGCAAGGAACTTTAAATCCTCTCCTTCCCCTGCTCAAATGTTTTATCCTTGCAGCCCTGGAGGACTTGCAGGAAAATATCACTGGCCTCTATTTTGACAGACATCTAGTTGTTAAGCTTCACTCCACGTTGGCATTAAACTTATCTGTATCTGAACCAGTGAAGGTGTATGTGTGCAAACTAAGAGGAAGAGGAGGGAAAGGAATTTAATTTAAATGTTGGTATGCATATGTCTACACATATATCTATAGGTATGCATATATTGTACCTTCTCTCTTTGCTCAAGGATGCAGGATACCACAGCCGTCATGCAGAGCAGAATCTGTAGAATTTCAGGCAGGTACTGATGGATCAATTGTCCGAGGTTTTTCAACACAACTTCAAGAACACTGAAGAGGCTATGCTGACGCCCAAGAGGCAGGACTTTAGCTAAATCCAGCTCTGACATACTTCGAAGCACTGCAGTCTGGCAAGGCCCTGCAATAGGCAAAAGGAGAGCAACTTATCCAGAGAAGCACTACAAAGATACCCGCTATCAAAAATAATTTTCAATGAAAAACAGGACAATCTGGCCCTAAATTACAGTTCCTTACATTCAGCTTTTTAAATAACCACAGCGCCAGGTCTCTATCTCTGTGACACTCAGATGTCTCCCACTGGTAGAGCATCAGAGCACTTTGCAACCTCTGTTTATTGCCATCATAAGCAGGCTAGTCTAAGAAGTCAGTGATTGTTCATTCCTGGCCTGCTACAGCTTACTTGCACAGCTGTGGCAAGTCATTCAGTTTTCCTGACCTGTGTAACAGAGCAATTGTGCTTTGTAAGCAAAAACTCAGGGGAATCCCACTCCTTACCAAAAGTTTCCTTTCATCTTTTCATCCTTCAAGGGCGCTGTTAGAGATAAACTGAAGCACATAACAGTACTAAGTGTATTTATACTCCCACATCCCTACAGGTCAGGAAGTACCACACCACCAGGTTCAACTGCCTGTACCTACCGTTACTGAATTGCTTCACAGCTTCAAAGAGCAGATCCAAGAACATCCGTATCTCTTCTGGCAGTGAGCTGGCAAGAAATCGCAGAACGATGGACATGCGAGTGCCCGCTGAGGACTTGCCCTGTGTTTTGGTCCCTGTTTTGTTTCTCATTCTGCCATAGAGAATTCTTCAAGAGCCAAAAAGAGGTTGCATTAGCTTTCAGCAAGTCATCTGTATCCTAGTCTCTTATTCTGCAGAAGAATTTAATTTAAAAACGTTCCCTAGTGAGAACAAACTGACTGGAAGTCCCCACCGACCTTCAGGGTCTCCACCGAATTACTACATAGCGCCCAAAAACATCCCAGTGAAAGTTCAGCTTTTGCTACTATGATGGAAGCTTTGCTGGAGACTTCAGGTATAAAACTAGAACACCTCCAGGCTAGCTTGAGGGCAGTTACTGCTGAAGAAGGAACCTGCGTGGTAACTTGCATCACTGTATCTTAATAAAAATAAGTGGTAATACTCAGTGAACTGAAATGATGTCACAGTTCTCTGTGAGCCTCAGAAGAAGCTGTATTTACCAAAATGCTGTTTTTAAAGAAAATACCATTTGCACCATAAATGTGTCAATATGGAAACCATAGAGAACACCACAAACTAAGTCATCAAACCATACCGTTAACCATAGGTTTATCTCAACCATTTAAAATGAGAAGCAGCAGCATTACATCTCTGCTGATGGTACTTTGACCCGAAACCTTCAAACCTGCACTTCATGACGCACCTCATAAGAACAGGGATGAGATATGGTCGATGCTCCATTTTCACTGCTGCAGTCTCCTCAGAAATACTAAAATGGACTATTTCTTCTTTAAAGCTCTTGTCCTCCAGAAGCCTTTGCAAGTTCTCCCTGAGAGTAATAAACACTATTTGAGGGTAGGTAGGGCTTGTAAAAATAAACAGACACACACGTGCATCTATATCTACTTACCTACCTAACCTATGCTGTATATAAAATATTAAAATACTATGCTCCCACCCTTTTATCAAAACAATACTAAAAAAGCCAGCAAGTTCAAGCTAATTACATAGGAATGTACCTCTTGGACACGTTCTGAAGAGATTATTCTACCGCAAACCACAGTTTTATGCTGCCACTTTCTCCAAGCAGTACAAAAGACTTCTTTGAAAAAGATGCAACTACTAAGCACGCTATCTTCTGGGATGGAATAAAAGTATTGGTATTTTCCCGTAAACAAAAAAAGAGACACTGACCAACCTCAAGGCCTATTTTTTGTTTTAGATGGGAATATACAGCTGGCTAAAATTAAAATTTATACATATGTCTCCAACAAATACAGACAAGGCTCTCTCTTTGAAGCACCTGACCCCAAGTAGGCTTCTGATATGACACAAAACTCATTCACTGGTACTAAAATAATATAAAAGCTTTTACCTGTATGGCAGTAGATGAGGATGCTTGTATGTCATTATACAGTCAAGAGCTATTCTCTGTACATTCTGGTCTTGATGGGACAGCAACTGCAAATGACAAAAGAAAGAACATGAGTCCCTTTCTAACAGACATGAGTGCTTACTGAAAATAGTGAAAAAACCCAAAGGCTCCAAGCTCAAGCAGCTTTTGGACTCACTTATCAAAATGGAAAGAGAATGTATGTGTTGCCAGTATAAAGCCGAGATGCAAATACGCAACTGTCACTCATAAAAAGCAGACATGGCTGCTGGTAGTTCGTATATACTTTTTGCCCCCCATCTACGCAGGACAGTTATATTTATTTTTTCATAATTGTCTTTTGGACCACTGTCAACTTGCATTTTCAACCTCCAAAACCTGTTACCAGTTGCGTATCTGGGAAGACTGGATTAAAAAGCATACTACCCAAACCATCCCAAGACACCTAGCTCTCTTTCCTGTGACAAAGACAAAATACTCGGATGACTTGATATGCACTTGATATGCATAGTCTCACTGAGGTTTGCTGTCTCTTGAAGATGACACCTCATAACCTAGGCACTAAGAAATACAGATCATTTCCCCAAGAGACATTCTTATCACTTCTTCAGCCTCCTACCAAACAGCGCAGGCCAGAATCATCAAAAGTCACCTCACCATGACATGCCTATGCCACATGGGACACACCAGCTATGACAATGCAGATGCTAAGACACAGAAGTGGCACACAGTGATGAAGTAATCCCTCTTATGTCAGGTTGCTCTTTACACACTGTTTTGACCTGTACACATCTGTTCAATGTTTTCCTAAGAATACAGGCAAGCAAACACACGGACCGAATCTTCTCCCAAGCCAAACTCTGAGGTTGACTGAAACGGAGTGGATGTTCATTAGAGATTCTCAAATTTGGGGCTAATGAACAGACCTTCCCATTCCCACACCAGGTGCAACCCAGGGAACTAACAGGTTCGCACCACTTAATATAGTTCTGCAGCCCACTGATGACAGCCTCAGAGAATACAAATTTGGAACAATTAGAGCAAATCCCAATGATCCGAACAAATCTACAAATCAGGAACCAACAAAGCCCAGTAAAATGAATAAAACACCCTTTTAAGGAGTGTAAGATAAAAGCTTAGAAACCTTCTTCAGAGTCATATTTTTGACAATTCCTTTGGGGAAATCCCTCAAAAAGAAGTATTATCAAATGGAATATTCTTCAAGAAGAAATTCTGGGGTTTTTTTTATGCCATTCTTATAGACTGTGACTCCTCCCATCCCATTTTTTCTTAGATTTGTTTTCCTGCCTCCCTCCCTTAGTTAGAAAAAAATCCCTCTGGTGAGACAGGCATTATCTAGGCTCTGCTCTTTAATCCACGTTCCCTGCTTATTCACTTAATCTCTGTTTATCTTCAGTTTTGATTTTGTTGATACTGACAGTGACTTACACACTATGCATTCTGAGTCCATATGCCTATAACAGGCAAAGGAATAGTATCACGAACCACTAAAAACAAACAAAAGAAAAACAGAGATAGACACAGACATACAAAAAATATTTGTATTTCCTCTCTCTTTCTGCAGAAGTATGCTTTTTCACAATAATGGCCATGACTGTACTTCCCACCCCCAAGTGCTAGACAGGATAAGGATCCTGAATTTCCCAAAGTTTGTACCGAGAAATGCTGAAAGATGTAAAGCAATTTGTAAAGAACAGTTGATGCAAAACGATCCCTGAAAACCCTCTGTAGACACAGCACTGCACAACAAGAACAGGTCTCCTTGGGTCTCACCCAAGCTTTGGATTCAAAATCCTCTTCCAGATCCTGCTGTGCAAGTGGAACAGACCTCCTCTACAGCTGCTCCTCCGCCTTGCCAAAGAATTCTACTTGTCTGCTACCAGATCTGTTTGCATGAGCCACTTTTGGCAAACTATGCCAGGTACCTCAAGCAGATCTTTGCTAAAGGGGCCCATTTCAAGTGAAGCCTGCTAGGAAGCACTCTCAACGACAGGTCCTTTTTCAGCTATCATGGCCAGATTCAGCAAATGACAGGTTTCTGCAGTCTCAGACGCTGCATTCAAATAAGAATGAGTTCATTTATTAGCAGTAATTCTAAAAGCCAGCAAACAGCATCACCTGGGTATATAACGCGTTCAACTTCTGCTCCAGATACAACGCACGAGGATTCAAGAATTTAGAGAAAACTTTTAAGTGGGCTATTAGCTGCCTGTAAAACAAAAAAATTATTTTTTTTTAAATGACCAGAAGAGACAATCCTGCATTATCATAAACAAATGTGGAACTTGCATTAAAATTGGTTAAGAAGAAAGAAAAAAAACACCCTTAAAACCAAACACAACGTGAGGATCCCAAGTCTGTAAGCCTCCATTTCAGAGACACAGCAAGAGGTATCCTGCTCCCTCTCCTAAGCAGCTCCTTCCAGATGTCACATCACTGCACAGAGAAGGCTCTTTCCTCGGTAGCACTAGATGGGCGCAGCTTTTGGTGAGAAAGGAATACAAACAGCCAGGATGCAGCTTACTTCCTTCTGCCAGCCCAGCCTGGAACACCAAACAGGTGAATTTACCTCTATTTATTTACTTGTACCTTAACTGGTGCCCATTTCACGCCCATCAACATGGAAGGGCTGCATTTAGCCACAGACTGTGCCAAACTTATGCTGGGCAGCAAGCACAGATGTGAGCCAGTGCTTCTATAAGTGGCTGTGTCACCCCACGTCTGCCCCACCTCCACTTTGTAGGGCAGGAGAGAGGTGACCAGGATAAGGAAGGCATGACATCTCCTCTACCATATGCGCTGCGGAGCTGGCAGAGGCTGTCCTCACCCATGTCTGGGCTCAGCCAAAGGACAAATATGACGCCTTCTGGCAAGCTCATGCCGAGCTTGGGGCAGGCGTGGGTCCTCCCGCTGCCCCAGCCAGACCTCGCAGGCTGCAGCCCCACGAGAGCTCTCCTACCACGGCACGGGCCTGACTGCGTGAACTGTCCAGGGCAAAGAAGAAGGGAGGTCACTCCAGAACTCATTAACATGCCTCCAATAAATCTTTTATGCCTTTGTTATTGCTGCCAGGAACTAATGCTTCTACTTGAGTACATGGACATTTTGAGATGGAACTTCCAAAAAAAAAAAAAAATCTTGGACTGTCACCGTATTTTAATTGCTGCTAATTTACAGATACAAGCCAGAATCTGGGAACAAAATGAAACACCTATAAGACACCTGGGATTAAATGACAATTCAGGTTACATATCAAATACTCATTGCGTTCCAACATGTAAAGTGACATTTTGAAGTTCTCTGTCATTACAAGGGCCATCCTTTGCAAATAAAGTGGCAAACCACAAATTTTTGTGATGTATTTGTAATGGACATTTGATAGAGGTCATCAGGGTAAAAAGACTCTCATCAGAGAAATTGTAGAGAATTCACACAAAGTGTCACTTTCTCCATGTATTCAGCACTGCAAACAATGACATTACAACAGCATGTAGCTTCAGTCTAAAACACCACCGAAATGAAAATCTTTGTTCCTATGAAGAAGACTGGGACCAAGATTTATAGCAGGCAATGGCAGAATCCCAATATTAAAATATATAAATGAATAGCCTCATTTTGCAAAGTGTATGGCAATGCCCATGGCTTTAAAAGACCAAGAGACACACGCAGAGAAGACAGGGGAATCCAGGTACAACAGCATTCAAAAACTTCAGAATGGCTTCAGAATACCACATAATTTTGGCTTAAAGTAACACAAACCACAGACTGTCAGCAGGTCGTGAGATAATGAAAAACCTGGGCAGGGTCTTTGGATGCTTAGTACTGTACAGGCAGAGTTTCTGACTCTAACGTGCTTATAATCCACTGAAAAATTAGGAAGTGCAAGCAAAAGAAGAAAAAGGAATATATATATATATAAGCATAGCTTTTATCTCAACATGAGCTGCTGAATCTGCCTTTCCATGAAAGCACTAGCAAAGGAAAACTAAAATACTTACTTAGCAGCAGCTCTTCTTGTTTTCTTTTTTGGTAGTCCTACAGTAATTGGTTCCCCTTCTTCTTTTTCTTCTTCTTCTTCCTCCTCCATAGGAACATCATTCACCTCTTCACTAGGTATTTCTTTTGCTGCTACTGTAACACTACTTTTCTTTCTAAGATCCTGAGATGGAGCCACTAATGAATCTGCTGGGTAGTACTCATTTCTNGGAAGTAAAGATAACTTTTATTTTTTTAAAAAAAAAAAAAAAAAGGGAGGAAAGAATTAAGAAGCATAGCATTTTTCAGGGTTTCAGGGCAAGAACTAGAAACTTTACAATCCACCGTTCTCATTTTTAATGGCACTGTGTCTTGGGTCACTATATGGCTAAAATTTCCCAAAGAAGCATATTTGAGCAAGTATATACTTACTTGCCTACAAGTTGCAGAGATACAAGGCAGTGACCAAATACACTAAAGGAGACTGGAGGTACTTGGTGGAGAGGAGGAGAGATGTGAATCACTAAATTACTAGAGGTCTGTAAAGAGGCTACGTGGAGGGCACAGGGGTTGTGTTTGCTGGAATGGGCACGTGAATAGCGAGTATGGAAGTGTGAGAGTAAGTCAGGAAACTAACCTACTACAGTATTCAATTTTTCCAGGAAGGCAAGCAAAACATAGGTTTTCTCGTCATCGAAAAGGAATATCAGAAACCTTCCCCTGCCATGAGATCACATCGATCCCACATGCATCATACCATCTGATACGTGCACACATGCAAGTACACCACTGCTTTCCCTCCAGGGACAGGAAACTGAATCAGTTTCCAACAAAACCAGTGTTTTCCCCACCTTGGGGGAAAATATTTCGGTTTTCTGTGATTCCAGATTAAAATGTATTTTCCTTTTTTAAAAAAAGGAATTTCGTTTCCACTGAAATCAATCCCTAATGGGAGTAATGAGGCTGTGACAGTGGCAAGTCAATACAGGAGAGACTGAGCTGCAGAAATGTACTGCCAGTTTCATTTCAGCCTGCTTCTTGTGTGATGTTTCTTCTAACAGAATCCACATTTCAATCAAAAGGTTATCTTAACTGGAAAGACATCTCATCAGCCATGCATTCAGGAAACCATGTCTGTAACTGGATAGCCGTAGTCTTAAAGCTCAGCATCACACTGAAAGCAATGTGCCCTCTCAACTGAAAAATATATCTCACTTACCTAATAAATCTCAAAAGAAGTGGGGAAAGTTCCCTTGACCTAGGCTCCACTCTGTCTGGAAACTTATCCAGCGCTTTCCACAGTAGAAAACGGAAGTTTGTGTGGTCCAGCCGCTCACTACAATCTGTTCTAGTCCTCAGCTGCTCCAGGAAGACAGTCCCCACCCCTCCTTCTGGCATCTTCTTGCTTTCTGTTTCAGCAATGCTTTCCTCCTGTTCATCTAGTTCATTTTGCAGCTCCATTTCTACAGAACAGATGAAGAAAAGCTCTTCAGGTTACTTCATAATTGCCAGTAGCAAGGTATCAGTCCTGCATTATGAAAGTAATACTTTTGGTGACATGTACCTGTTCAGACAACTGTATTTAGCACTGACCCGAAAGACCCACATTGCTTAGAAAGTATTCTAGGATGCCTTACAGCCCTGACACGTCTCAGTTAAGCTCAGTTATCTTGAATAACAGAGAAGTCCACAAATGGCTGCATGCTCACGGCTCTATCATGAAACCATACATTCTATATGGCCAGGTAAACCTCCAAGAGCACACCCAAGAAAGACACTGTTTGCAGGTATTCCACTGAATTTACGGAGCAGAGAGATGGTCAGCCCCATTATACAGGTTTTGTCCCTGCATCTGATCAGTTGGGGCAGAGCCAGCCTTAAGCAGGGACGAAACTGCTGCGTGGCTTCCCACAACCTGCAACTGCCTGTAACGCAGGCACCTTTTCTATCTACTTCTTGGTATTTAGGATAGAAGGAGACACAGTTTTCTGCCAAGCCTCTCCATTCCTGCCCTGGGCATGATGCTGGTAGTCAAGAGCCCTGGTTCCGAATTCCCCCATCAGATGTAAATTTAACACACATAAAACCACAGTCGTGTCATTCATAATTAGCGGGGTTATTCTCGTAACAATGTGACTTACCAGCATAGGTAGCAGCCCTCTCCAAATGTTCATATAAGACCTTCCAGAACTGTTTATTCTCCATTTCCTTTGCATGAGAACTAATACAGCACAAGACAGTATGAAATTAAAAGGAAAAAAAAGCCATGCATCACTAGGCAAGTTAAGAACTTTCACAATCAGAGGCTTTGATTACTGCTTTAATGTGGGTGTCCAAAGACAAGACATCTGCATGACACAGCTGTAGCACTTGCCTTGTCTTTACTCATAGATCTCAAATGTCAATTGTTATTAAAATAATCTTGTTGTATCTCATGACTTCAAATGAACTCAAATCGAGTAAAAATGTTCTCAAGCTTTTTACTGACTTCTGCACAGTAACACCACATAGAACCGAAGGAAGAATTAGCATGGACATATCCTTTGAAGAGCTGATTTAATATTGTTTTATTAATTCACTAGTTTGAAGGGGAAAATCCCATCCTTTTAAATCATACAACAGAGGGGAAAAAACAAGAAGATAAAGTCATGTTAAAAGAAGACACTGATTTCAGTATTTAGTTCAGCCGTCACCATGGTTAAGTCTTCCCTACTCTTTAGTAGGATTTAGAGGTTTTCCAGTAAGGACAGAAAAGTCAGAGGGGGAAAATGAGAAGGGCTTCTCAGTCCTTAAAGCATTTGTGAAACACTAATCAAATCCTGCTACGTTTGACTCAAAACTCTGATGCTATTTGACTGTATCTGTTGCTAGTTCCCTTCAACAGTAAGAAAAATCAGAAACTAAGTTAAAAAGTTGTGATTTATTTGAAAGACCAAAAAGATTTCACATGAAGGTTCTCATGCAGATTTCTCCAAATCAGATATTTTAACCTCGGCTTCTATTCACAGAACAATGGAAGGAATGTTCGCTAAGACAACCACAGATTGCCACATCCAACCGCATATACTCACGTTATGAGTTCAATTACAGGATCCCAGAGAGGGCTGAAGTTAATATAAAGCATTGCCAATAAATACCGAAGAGGGACCTAGAATGACATACAATACCATCTTGTTGAGATGTAAAAAACAATAGTTAAAGACCAACCAACCTCCTCTAACCTTTCTTCCTCTCAAAGAGAAACTTTCATCAAAGTAGTCCTCTGAAGTACAAGTAACGAAGTGAGCCACACACATCATCATTCCTTGTCTCACAGCTGCGTAAGAAATCTAGAGCCCATTTATTGTAAGCTGCACTGAGATCTAGTCACCATACCTACATACCATGAATGTGCAAAAACCAGTTCAGCACAGCAGATAAGCTGGATTGCCTACTTCCCTCTCGAACTTCAGGCATAACAGCATTAGGGACCTCAGAAAAAGGAGTCCTGCCCTGAGGAGTCTTCATAGCACTAGGTCTAGAAACATGTCCTCTGGACTGGCTTCTCACTGACCTACATGCAGTAGGACTGACCTACAACCCTTCCTCACAGGCGCTTACAAGTCCAAGTAAAAAAATGATACAGGTACAGCAACAGCCAGAAAAATAATTTAAAAAAATCCCTCCCACCAAATCCAAGATCATTTAACTAGTAAAATTGTAACCCTTCCAACATCTAGAAAGTGAGGTCCCCTTCAGCTCAGCAGCAGAGGAAATTCAACAGTCATACGCGTGCAAGATTTTCACCCTGCAACAAGATCCAGAGGCTAGGCCCTCCAATGGGAGGGCCAATGGGAGTCCTACCAACGTTCAGCCATGCTGAGGTTATGGCAAAGTCATGAATTTTAAATTTGCTCACAACTCACTGCTTCCTGGAATAATTTGCCTTCCTTTCCAGGATATCAAAACCTGACTAATCTGGTTGTGGGTCATTTATCTAGATACCACTGCTGTTCTACTAAATATCCAAGAGAACACAATAGTTCCAAGGACAATTGGAATAAAGGAATGCAACAACTACTTTTTGACAATAACTACTTACCTCCTGCAGAGATCCACTGGGTATCGCAGACTGCACTATATCACATCTTAGTTTCCTCAAATGGAGAAGTTTCTCTCTGTAATCATTCACTGTTGCTGGCACAAGTTCTGCTTGGAGCAATATGGCAAATACCGGCTGGAGTTCCTCTGTGCCATCACCCTGAACAAACAAGTGACGTGCATTCTGTTAGAGTATCCTTTTCTCATTGAATGGTATTTCAACAGCACTACACAGAGTCCCAGCCATTTTGGACCAAAGAACAAAGTCAAGGGACTTGCTCTGTTTTCCACCACTTAGGCATCAAAACTCACATATCTGGAAACATCAGGAGGCAGGGGGACAAAGAGGTAAAACTAGAATGTGGAAGCACAAAAGCAGAGGACAACCTCTACCAGACACATGCTTTTTTTTTTTTCTGAAAAGTCAAAAACAGTTCACACACAACATCACACACAGATGGCTTTGAAATGTTAAATGAAATGTTTTAGCCCTACCTCAATCTGTGTAGAAGGTGGGTTCTCAAAATGGTTTAGAATTCGGATAGTCAATAGTCGGACCTATCCAAAGTGGAAACATATGTCAGAAGCATGCCGGAGAATGCAGGCTGCATACGCAGACACATACACACCTCCACAGAGGTTAATGTTTTGCACAGGAGACTGATTTCACTAGGTTCCTCCTGGAGCTGAGAAACAGGTGAGCTCCTGTAGTCTAGCAGGCAATTAAAAATGAATGCATTAGGCTCCCATTCTGATTCACCTCTAGGAAAGCAGCAAGGCTCCTAGGGCTGAAAGTTAACCTCTGTTAACTCATGTCCCACAACAGCCTCTTAGAAATGGACACAATCCTAAACAGATACTAGAGGTAATTGCTTTACTTAGCCTCCTGTTTCTCCTTTAGCCTTTGTCATTTAACTCAGCTTACTTAAATTGCATTACTAAAATATAAATCATCTTGCACACGCTCAAGAAAATACATTACCTTGGAAACACCAGTGGAAATATTAGGGTGCAACTTCTCAAACAAGTCCATCAGGTTCCCTTGGGAAAGGGGTTCCTGGCAGCCACTCAATGCCAATCTCGTGTAATAGAGATCAGCTAGCAGCAACGCAGAGGGATCCGAAGGGAAAGTGCTAAAACAACAGTGGCTTTTTTGTTAGCATACAGAGAGCACTGCAACAATACATATATTTGAAAATAAAGCAGTAGTGATGGTAACAATATCAAGGGGAAATTCCACATGACTTCAAACTCTGCTGGCACCAGCAGGATGGTGAAGTCAGACTGCACCAGCATGCTGGCTTGCAGCCTCAAAGCCTATGACAGCCCAAGAGGCACGACATTCCTCCCTTGCATTAATCAGGCTTGTCAAGCTGGGGCTAGCAGGCTGGACCCACACACACACAGCTGCAGAAAACAAATCTACATAGGTCAGACAAGGGCTGCTGCTACTGCCCAAGTCATCAGTCAATGATCAACTTCAACAGAAAAGAAATAATCTAGGCTTAGGTGAGACACCAGGAGCCCTGCCTGCCCACAGGAAGCCTCCTTCTGCTACCTTAGAACTTCCTCCAAGGGGGTTTTTCCTGCCAAAGCTGACAGAAAAACACTGCCAAGACCTCCTGCCTGATCTGGGCAAGCCATTTCATCTCCATCATGCTGCAGACATGGGCACCATGATTTCCTAACTGAGCAGGATGTTTTGAAGTTCAAGCCACCAAAGACTCGGACATGCTCCAGCCCAACAGTGATGGGAAATGGCAAGTTCTGCAGGATTTGCTGGAGCAAGATCAATGGTCTCCCTCTATCCCTTCCAGCCACTCAGTTATGTGTGCTAATTATAAATAGAACAGAGTTACAATAAATAAAATGGAGCATGCAAAACCAGCACACACATGGGTATGTGAGGACATGGTGGAATCCCAACACTAGCAGCAGACTGCAGAAGCTCAGGCTTTTGACACAGCTCACAAAGAGCTGTTCCCATCTCTTTTGCCCTTATAATGCAAGATACAGTTACTAGGCATAGCTCTCCTATGTAAAAGAGAACCAACTTACTTGACACACTGCCCTGCAACTGTCTAAGAAAGCTTTGGTTTGCAGAGAAAAATGTCACTGACCGGGCACTACGTCTACCTGGTTCTCCAAACAAACAGTGCCTACTACACTACGACCTTACACAACCACTGTACCAAAGGAACGCACCGGCCTAACAGAACAGGCAACACACAAAGAGGCATTTAACAAGCCTTGCGCAAAGGCAAAGCCGACTCTTTGCTGTAGTGAGGAGAACCACAAAGGATCACAGAACAGGCAGAGTTTACTTACGCCACCAAGCTCTTGACACGCTCCACAGGTAACAAATGGAGTATTTCAGAAGACTCCGCCAAACTAAGAAGAGTACTTACAGCTTGGCAGGCCACAAACAGGCTTCCTGGAGCAGAGAGAGAACAAGAACAGCCTGTGTATTTACTCAGCTCTCAATGACTTACATTTGTATGGTGCTTGCCCATCCTGAAATGGCTGGAGTCACATAAATAGGGTAACATGGATCCCAGAACTGGCATGTGTATTTTCTAACCATTATCATAACCCATAAAGGAGATGCTCCCATAGCTATCAAAGTAAATGCCTACTCCAGCAAGGACACTGAAAGCTGTGAGCAGCTCCCAGTTTGCATCTGTTTCCATCACACCCATGTACACAGGGAGCAGAGATCTGGAACTAAGCGCTGTTGCAGAAATCTCAGACAGCTCTATGCTAAAAATGGCACCCAGAAATGAAGAAATACTGCCCAAATTGATATGAATGCAAGAAAACAGAAGCAAAGAAATATACTGATGCTACCACTCAGGTGCCTATAAACTCTGTCACTTCAGCAATACACTACTGTATGAGATCTTCAAAGCTGTCCCGTGTACTTAAAGGCTGCATATTTGTTAGTGAATGAAAGGTTTTTGCTGAATTTTGTTACAGCAATCACGCCTCCTTCCTAAACTTTTCAGCCTTCTTTAGAAATGGAGGGTTTCCCAGATGCAGAGGAGAGCCAAAACCCTCCCAGAAAAGAAAGGGAAAGGGCAATTCCTTTCCCCTGCCACTCCAAAGTTAGCAAGTAGGTTGTTTAAAAAATAAAAATTCCCCTCTCCTTCATCTCTTCCCAAGCAGAAGAAACACTGTTCCTAAGCCAGGCAAACTGAAGAAAGTCTTTAAAGCATGTAATTTTCTTACATACTGCTAGCTGCCATGGTTTGCTTAATACCCCAGGTGTGTGCTGAACCCTGCTCACCATTAACCTCTGCAAGTAATAGCAGGATGAAGCTTTCTGCATCTATAGTGTAGGGGCACAGGCAGGTTCCTAAACCGCAATCTGCGTATCACTTGGTAGTAGCACCTCTATGCAGCACAAAGATAGTGGCTCCCACCTCTCCGTGGACACAACTGTATGATCAGCAGGGTAAGCACTTCCATACAGGCAGCTACCCCTAAACAGCCTCCAGGGGTAACTTTCTGTTGCTCTGTCCCAGTTAACAAGCCAGTTTCCCTGCACTCCACAGCAACTGCAGGAAAACACCCAGTTCTGGGACTTGCACTTTGCCTCAGGCTACAGAAGCCGTGCAGGTCAAACAGGGAGCACAGGGCTGGGGTGTGCCTTGCAGGGGCAGTGAGAGGAGACTGGAGTCCTAGAAGAAAGTAAAGGAATTGTAGAGACCATAGAGCCGGAAAGAACAGTGGAGGATGAAGAAAGTGTCCAGGAACCCTAGCTTGGGAAGAGGGTGAGGAAGATAAAGCAAACAATGTAGGATGGGGCAATAGGAGGCAGGACTGTAGGACTGAGGCTGCATGTTTTATTTTACAGGTAAAGGGAGAAATAGCCTCTTGCACACACACACAGCTGGTGCAGAGTGGCAACTGCGGCTACCAAAGATGAGACCCAAGAAAAGAAAGTTTGGGTATTCCTTTTTTAGAATACGCACATTGCTACTCAAATAATCACAACAGCACGCAAACCCTGCAAACAGGAGAGAAGAAAGGGCTAAATCCTAAAGGACCACGCATGACAAAGACTAGAGAAGAAAATGCAGAGCCAATTGGTGTATACATTTAGTAATGTTAATAAAGGGATTATAATGGGAAAAGGCCAGACTCTAGACAAGTTCTTTCAAACCAATGAACGATGAACCCTGAACCTGGGGCATCAAAATACTTGCTTATATTTGGCACAAGGCCAAATACCTGCAATCTGTCTGAGCTGACTTGCCCAATGAAAACTAAGTTAAAAACATTTGGGGTTTTTTCAGCCAGAGATGGAAGACAACCAGTCACCACCCGTGCATGGAAGAAAGAGGCAGCACTTTAGAATTGGTGCTGTCACTCAGGTCAGAGATGGGCAAGTCCCAAAACCTTGCAGTATAGGTTTGGAATAGTCTAACTGGAGCTTGTGAGTCAACACACTCTCCTTCAGTCAACTGCTTCAGCCTGGATCTGGTGTAGGTTGATTTCCATGCTCTTCTTTCTCCCTTTCTTCTTTTCCTTTCCAATTATCTTTGTCCTCCACTTTGCAGAACGTCTGCCGCCCCATTATTATTATCAATAGTAAATGCAGAATCATTTCCCAGAGGGTGTTTCCCTCCAAGCTCTGCTTTTCTAGTTTTATTTGAGCTGGTCAATAAATTTGGGTACAATGCTGCTGCTATTAATTTTCATGCTTTGTGTCATTGGAAAAATGGCTTTATATTTTTTTTATACATCAACAAAAAGCAAATAAACAGGAAATAACTGTAACTGACCTTTGTAGAGGCTTCCTTTTTCAATGGCTGTGAAGAGAGAGTCTATAAAACTTGTCACACGGGGCAGAATGTTTTCTTTGTCCATCGGTCTGTCCAGAATAAATGGGAAGACTTTTACCTGTATGTTACACTGACACCTACACGCATATGAAAACTTTCTTTCACATCTATCTTATATTATATTACAGATAGCTGACCTCAAGTTTGAAACCAGCAGCAAGCTATTTTTGCTATTTCCAATTCACAATTGAAGTTGTAGCATTCATTGCACCTTCTTTCCAACTATTCCTTCCATACAAGAACATTGTAATTATTGAAAAAAAATACTGTCTAGTCCTCCAGAGAGGACAATGCTTAAAACACAGAAACTGACATGTGTCAGGTAGGCAATCAAAAAATGATATTCTATTCATGACTTCACTATTGACTCAGGCAGTTTTTCCACACAGCATTTTTTTTTACCTTCTAATCCTGATTTTCCCAAATTAGGGTTAGTAATTATTGTCCTTCCCTTAAGTAAAATGATTTCTGACAGAAATGATTTGTGTTAGTGAAGTAGACAGTACTACAGAAATACATGCAACAGGATCTTAGAATATCCCTTACCTAATATGTGGCAGTACAACCAAGGCAACCCAAGGCTGTGAAAGATCAGTGATGTCTTCCTTCTCTGGTAAATGGATTAAAGATAGTACATGATCCAACACTGGTACTGCCGCCTTTCCTCCTTGTCTTTTACTTGTTTGTTGCCTTGTATTAGAGCTAAAAATAAAACCAAACTTTTCAGTAACCCACCACTCCATATCAGAGATTGTTCCTTTTCCTCCCATGATACTCAGTGACATGTTTGCTACTTCTAGCAAAAAGGACTTGGACAACCCAAAGGATTATCTTCTTTTTAATGTCCTCCACAGCACAAAACATCATCTAGTCATGCTGAAGAGCACAAAACATGAAATGTCATGTTTTCTTTGTCAGAAAAGACATGGCACCCACAAGAAATGTCAGGCCTTTATTTCAAGTTCAAATAATATTTCTAAAAGAAAAGACACTAGTTTTCAGTTGGGCACCCTCACAATTAGGATATAAGGCCTCTAGGAGCACCTGAGAGCTGTCACTGTGATTACCATTAAAAAAAAAAACAGGATCACACTGCCATAGACAGACTACTGCATGACAGAAAACAACCAGTGAGGTAAAAGTTTGGGGACTTAAAAGGAATCAAAAGCTGAGCCCAAATCAATGAGCGTATCTGCAGGCAGAAAGGATTGACACCATACTGGAACACAGGAGCAGGAATACTTCACACCCCATGGACAGCAATCTTTCCATTCCACCCAGTGCTTGCAAGTCCACAGTTAGAAGCCTGCATAGGCTCCACCCTTCAAGAAATACATTGAATAATACAAGAATAAGCTAGCAAAAAGACAGCATCAAGAATCATGAGAAGTTTAAGAAACAAAATGTATGAGATAAACCTCAAGGAACACTCACTGCAGAGGGGGCTGGACTGGATGACTTTTAAAGGTCCCTTCCAATCCCAACTACTCTATGAATTAGGATTGTTGGTCCAGAGAAAGAAGATTTCAGATGTTTCTGATGATCAAAGCCTGTCATTTTTAAAAGCTGGATGCAAGGAGTAAGAAATAATCTGCCCTTTATGTTCCCTGCAGATAAGATAAGCAGCAATGGATTTAAACTGCAGTAAAGGTGAGGACTGGGGGGGAAAAAAAAACAACCAAAAAAACCCAAACATCTTTGTAACCAGACAGACAGGAAAGTACTGGCACAGACTGCCAGAGGCAGCTTGGGAATCTCCAGAATTGGGAGTATTTCATAACAATTTGGTCAGACTTCTTTCTGGACTTGCTAATTCCATCCTAGGTAGGAGATCGGGTACGCAACTCTTGACATGTCTTCCAGCCCTAATTTCTACCACTGACATTGCAGGAGCACAAAAAAATCCCAGGTAGGACCAAGGCTCTCTCAGTTATGTATTCCATATGACTGAGAATCCAGAGAGATCAACAAAGAAAACAAGGGGAGAAAAACCAAATTTAATTCTTTTGACTCAACCTTCTTTTCCCTAAACCCTAATACCTCCACTTTATTAAATAAAAATAGGAGAAACCCAGAGTGGATTGCTTTTAGGAAAAATAAAACCTTACACAAAAGGCAATACAAGTCACCACACTGCACCTGAAAGATGTGAATTATCTGAGCTGGAGTGATTAGAACAATTAGTATCAGTAGATCAGCAACGGTCATTCTATGCTTGACAGTGGTTACCCCAAATCCTCCCAAAGAGGCTCCAGGAGGAAAGCAACCACTTCACTGCAACGAAGCTAGCTTTGCAACTAGAAACAGTCAAGCTGTGCCAGCACAGTGCTGTATCTGGATTAATTACACGCCCTTTGGCACCCAGCTGCGCTCAACGGTCAGACTACAGTACTGCTGCCAAGAAAACTCCTGGACCAGGCATATGCGTACGGGGAAGAAAGAAGGGGCACAGGCAGGAGGTTAGCAATGATGACAACCTGGACTGCAGTGCAAAGATTAACTGTCCAGGGATGCAGCATGCATCTTGATGTAACAAACCCCCACCACACACCTACCTCGACACTCACTAGTCTTTTTACATCAGTGATAAACTTTCCAGAGCAGTATTGCTTCTCAAATAATCTCAGAAAGAAAAATGGGATCCTACCATATCACTTGGTTTGCAAATCTGCCAGCAACATTGCCATTTACACAACTCCAGCAAATACTGGGGGGCAACTCTTATGTAGCTTTGCGCTGCCTTCAGGCCTGCAGCCATGTAGACACACCTACTGTTTGCTAAACTTGAGAAATCTCACCTGACGGATGATTCAGTGAAAACGAGAGGATACTTTTCAAATGCCATCGAACCAACGGTAGGAGGCTCTGCTTTCACCAGAATGAGTTTAGCCAGAATTGCCATCGCCTCATCCTTTGTGACAGCATCTGTGCCAGAGAAGCAACGTTCAATGTACTCCAGAAAGCACGGAAGAAAATGCTGAAGGGGAAGGGGAGGAAAAAACAACCAAGTCAAGGATTGGTAAGTCTCTCTAACCATGACCAAACCCACCAAAAAATCCCCCACAACACCAGCCACAGAGGAATCCAAACACTCAAAAATGAGCCAGCAAAACACCAGACTTTGTGTGCTGGTGACTTGGGGCACCAGGACTGATGACATCCTTTTGCAGTACGACTGATGACATCCTCTTACCCCAGCAGGGACGGTGATTTGATGTAAAAACTCAGTTTGCGTCAAATCTAGTCTCATCAGGACATTCCAGATCCCCAACTTTACTTTCTCCTCCCACTCTATTTAATCAACTTGATTCCTCCCAGATTACCAGTTCCAGGCCTGACCTATCAGACAGCACTTATTTTTCATTTCCACTTACTTCCTCCAGAACTCCTTCTCTTCATCCCATCCATAATAAGCCCACCCTTTTAACTCCTAACAGACA
Source organism: Chionis minor (assembly GCA_013398295.1). Taxonomy (NCBI): domain Eukaryota; kingdom Metazoa; phylum Chordata; class Aves; order Charadriiformes; family Chionidae; genus Chionis; species Chionis minor. The sequence goes on along the minus strand of VZSF01003951.1, from coordinate 6,369 downwards.
AGCTTCTTTCTGTGAGCACAGGCACCTGTCACCTTCTCCAACCCTGAGTCCCATTACCAAGCTTCAACACAATGGCATAAATAACCTCTTTCATTCTTACCAGATGATGCTAGAAGTTTAAATTAACATCATGTCAATATACAAAAATGCTTCAGCATACAAGGCAGGGAAACAGACTACGGATTTCCCAGTTGCTCCCTTCGGCAACAAAAATACACAAAAAGCACAAAAGCTTCCACCCACCCTCTCAAATTGCTTCATTGTGAACATCGCTTCAGAGAAGTCCAAAAGAAAGTGCCGTTCAAATCCGCTTGCAAATACCTGCAAGATGCAAATGAAACGTTGACAGGAACATATTAACAAGAGACATTTCATAGTGAACTCTCCATTATCCATGGAACATTTTTTTCTGGTTTACGAATCAACCATGCTTTGAACTCTGAGACACCCAGCCTGACTCTCTGTTCATGGCTAGCAGGGCTTGTTAGTTCAGGCACACACAGCAAGACTCTTTTCAGTGAATTCAGGTAGTTTCTGCACAGCCCTTTTTAACAAACCTGCTGACACAGTCCTTTTTAACAAATGCTGCTGGATCCAAGCTGGCTCTGGGCAAAGACAGCTTAGGTATCTCTTTAGTGTGATGTGGAAAATGTAAGACAAAATTTCTAGGGCTGCAGCACAGACACACCAACTGGTAGGAAAAAGTCTAGGCCCAAAAGATCTTCAACTCAGCTTTTTTTCTGTGTAGCAGGTTGCAGAAAATTTACCACTTCATGGGCAGAGCCAACCTCTGTGCTTCTGAAGGACCCAGGATAGGAACACTCCTTTGAGATACCCAGGATCAGTGCTCCTCAGCGCTGAGATGTGCAACACAGAAATACACACCCACATCTCCCTTCCCCAGACCCTTCAGAAGAAAAGGACCGCCTCAGGCCTCCTCCAATTTAACAGAAGCCCCCCCAAATATCCTCAAATGTCTGAAGTACCAGGTCTCCTGAGCAAAACTGGACACGAGACAGGCAGAACCAACCTTACTACAACACAAACCAACACTAAAGACCAGGTGAAATTTGATCTTTTTTAAACAATTGCAACAGCCTTGTTTTCCCATTGTATACCACATGACATCTTTATCTTTACTTGCCTTTTTTTTTTTAATCGTATACAGTACAACTATGGTCCACACTGTAAACTGCAAAATTACTGTAATAGGAAAAATGAAGAATTAAGACTCCATAGTAGTATCTCCTATTAATCTTTGCAACATCGCATTTGATAAGAATGTATGCAGCTAATCCTGTCAATGCTTCAGAAGGAATAGTAGTACTGAAATATGCCTACCCCCGTACTTTCTAAATTAAACTGCCCTTGCCTGAACCTTGTTCACAAGGCTAAGCCATACTGACTAAATGTTTGGCAGCTTAGTGAAAAATGTACTTTTTTTTTTATTATGTCCAACTCACTGACGTGCTTTATAATCTAAGGTAGAACATGTCCCTTCTCTGTTCTCCCTCCTTTCTCTAAATAGTCTGTAGGTGTCTGAATCAGAACCTGGTTTTCATTGCAAAGATATCTGCCACAACGGCACTGCTACACTGGCAGTCTGTCTGAGACTGTCAAGGAGTCTCAAGACCACAGCAGACATTATTTAAGGCATTGGGCAACTTCTTCCTTATCTGTGCAAAAAGGCTAAAAGGAACCTTATAGTCTATTTCCTAGCCTGAAGTGGAATGTCCTGAAATCAGCCTGCTCTAGGGAACTTGAATTCTGGGATTTCTGACATAAGCAGCAGTCTTTGTTACCTTCTCAATAGCTTCTTTGGTCAAAGAATCAGGCAAGAAAACATTCTCGGCCAACAGGAATGCAGAAATGGTGTTCAGCAGGGTTTTGCAGCAAGATGAGGAGAGATCTGGTGTTTGCAACATTTTTATTAAAACCTGAAATAAAAGAGGGAGAACTAATGTTTGTCTATGAAGATAGTGATTGTCTGGTCTGAATGACCTGGACAGTCCCTGGAGCAGGAGGTCATGGTGTTCTAAGCTTCAGCCCACAGCAATGAATCCTAACAGTCTTGTAAAGCTTGAAGGCACTAGATCCACATTTGAACCCAACTGGGTGAAACACATGTGAATCTGGTAGAACTGCTCTACCACTGATATGGGGATCTAGCTGTCCTCCACAGTGGCAGTAACTGCATGGTTCCCGAGCTCAGCATCGTCTCTAGCAGCAGCCTGCTTTTTCCCTTGCTCATTTAAAGGAGGACTATACCAGTGTTACAATACAGAGGTAAATCCTTGTGGGATCAGAGAGGTAGGAATACTCACAATAAATGTCTCTGTTGACTGAATTCAAATCCCAAGCCCACTGATGGATCAGAAATGTATACAAGTGCTTCAGCTGACCATGCCTCTTCCATATTCAATTGATACTTCTCTGGCACGTCAGCCAAAATGATGGTCTGACCTACCTTACAGACTTCTTCAGGCAGTGAGACTTTGGATCCATTTGCATGTTCCGCTAGGATCAGATATGCTTGCAGAACCCTTTCTATCTGCTCTGAAGCCATACAGCAGTTGACCTTAGTGATTTTCCTTTGCAAGTCTAAGAGTGACTCCTGTTTAAATGAAAAAGGAAATCAAAATGTTTCAGAGAAATGATCAGACCCTGTTTAACTTACTGCTATATGAAAGGCATTCTAAAGAATCAACATTTCATCTGCTCAACAAACTATTGTTGACTCTTGTTCACATTCAACAAACTAAACCTTGCAGAAACACTATGGGATTCCCATTATGTAACAACGCACATCCCAGATTCCTTGGACAGAAACACAAATATCTCCCAAGATGAGGGTCTCCTGCAAGACCAACACACAACATACAAAATAGGAAAGAGGAAGAGAAAGAAATACCTGGCCCCAGACCCACAATGGTATGGAAGCACCCAGCTTCCACTGGAATTACCAGAACTTAAATACGTTTACACTTTATGCATCATTATGCTCACGTGGACTCTGAGAGGTTACTCCTACCATCTACAGTATACAGACAATGGAACTGCTCTGGATCACTCCCGTTACTGTCCCTTTCTGCACAGCAAATATAAACTCCCATCCTTGATCCTATAAACTGAACCCAATTTAGAGAGCTATCATAGACAAAGTGAATATTTTCCTCTGAGCAAGATACCCCCATGCATCCACTGGTTACCAGCGTAAAAAAACCAACAACAAGCCTCATTAAAAGTAAAGGGAATTATGTCACCAATTTCCAAGACTTTATGACAACTACAGATGCTGAATGACTCAGATCCCAGGGATACAAAACATCCAGTGGCAAACCATTCTGTAGCTCATGACACTTGGGCAGTAACTGCCATTATACTGCATGCGGTAGAAGGAACAGGATGGGATTTTCTGTGAAACTATGAATAGTCACAGGGTGGCTGTTCCAAGAAGGAACAAATAGAACTATTTATCCATGCTGGAAGAACTACCCTAAAGTTCACATCTACCGTTTCCTCCAGTTTCCCACTTCACACCTCTGAGGAGCACAAGTGACATCTGTCAGTTGCAAGAGGTTTCAAACCCCCTTAGCAAATCCCAGTTGCTAGTAAAAACATCTAAATATTGATCAGGTGAGTAAAAAATAATTGCCAGGCCCTAGTTCATCAGTCTACGTCACCTTGACACAACACAGCACAGCCCACAGCGCTCAGCCATGCTCCCTCAAACCTCAGCGTGTAACCCTCAAGCAGCAACATGGGAACACTCGGACTGAAAACACTGATTTTCAGTACTTGGCTCTGAGGCTTAAACTTTGCTCTCCAGGTTTAGCCGAGGTCTTTGCTGTAAAGAGAACTGCATGACAAAAAGCCTCCCCCTGTCTGCCACTAAGCAGTTCTGGAACCACCAATACATGTAGTTCAGCAATATAAAGCAAGTCCTAGCATTCCCACTCCAGCAAGGGACCTGTGACATCTGTCTCTGCAAAGGCAGATCCTATAAAACCTCCTTGCCCAGATGTGGGATGGAGCTCCAAGTCTCGTGCATACAGCAGTTCCCTTCTCACTCACAGCACAGCCACCATGGTCACTCAGAACTTCCAAAAGAAGGATGGGATTTTTCCCATGCACTTGATACTGTACTCAATATTTCCAAAGCAGAAAAAAATAAAAGTTCTGGTCCAGTAAGACACAAATACTTTTCTTGGCAAACGCACAGAGCTTTTTTCAGTCTCTCATGAATTAAAAAAAAAATATAAAAACAGTGTACCTCCAGGCACTTGAAGACAATGTCAAAATGCTCCTTATGGATATGAAGTACAGCTGACCTGATCATCTGCTGAAAGGCTTCTCCTACAGTTACCCATGGTAGTTCAATTTCTTCTTCAGTAATAGGCCCCAGCTTTAACAGAATTAACCTCATAGCCTGCAACAGGAAAAGAGTATATAATGTCCTTATACTTACAAAATAAATCTAGCAATCCTAGAATTAGTTAGTGCAATATACTGCTAAAACATTCCAGCAACTGTGATTCTTTCTAAAGTGACTACAGGGGGAAAAAAAAAAAAAAAAAAGGAGAAAGGCTGTCACTTAAAATCTGAATATCAACAAGCAGTACTATTTTAATATATAGGAATATTACATAGAATGACTAAAAACAACTTTCCTATCTCAAACAACATTCTTAGAAGAAGGCTTTCAGATCTCTTTAAGTAAGATCTGACAAGCATGCTTATCACCAAGGATACACTGAGGTGAACAAGTCAACACTCAATGGTTTCACTGAGCACTGCCTAAAGCTCCATTACAGCAACATTTAAACCAGCAACCTTTTCTTGTCTTTACCGTCTCTGTACAAGAGTGGAACATGTTTCGAACACCCTTGCACATCTCAAAAAATAGCTGTCCGACACCTTCCACCTTCTTGGGGTGCTCCCCCAGGTCACGGAGCATTAAATTGAAGATTGCATTTTTATCAGAAACCTACAAAACATAAGGAGGAAAAAAAGTTATCTTCTATTCAGAGCTGCCAGATGGATAGAGGCAATCAAATGGGTGAACAGCACCATGTTACTCTCCTAGTCCTGCCTTCCCACAATAGTTCAAAGTCATTATTTCTGCAACTACACAAGGACATTCACAGGAGAAAAATGATCAGCTATTCAGTCACTACAGCACGCCCCCTCAAGATGTACCCAGGTCTACCGAGGTCACTGCAGCTGAAATATGTGGTTTTGGTTATTATGATTTTAAGAGTTAAACATGTGCGTAAATGTACCATTAAACTGGTCCCAACTGAAACACAAAGGTCACTGCACTGGCGTGGAGAAAGACGTGTATCAGCTGAACACAGAACCCACAACTATAACCACGCTTGGGAATATTGCAAGGACTTTTGGCCCAAGATTTTAAAACCTTCCATTTCTGAGGATTTGACTTGAAGTTCAGCAATTTCTGAAAACCATCAACCAAACAAATGTACTTTATTAAGGTCTCTTTAATTCGGAATCCTGGCTTTTGTGTATTTTGACTAAATAAAACCCAACAACTATCACTCCCTTTCCTTACTCCACGAAAGGCTTCTGTCTGATCTTGATTGATCTGCCTGGGAATGTTATATACTCTGATTTTCAGGAGTGCAAAAAGTTTGTCACAAGAATTTCAGTTCTACAAAGGCCTTAAAGCATTAGTGAAAAAGCCAGTGAGGAAATGTGCGTTTATAAAAGAAAGCATTGCTTTTGCAAGATTACCTTCCAATTTCTAGTCATTTTAGATTAACCAACCACAAATATTCAGTTAAACTGTTCTTAAAAGAGAGAGTGTTAAGGCCTCTACTTGCCACTGCTGATATGAAGTGCATGACACCCCCAGTAAACCACTCACTGAAAATTACAACTCATGCTGAATGCCAGTTCAGGCCTTGTTAACCCTTCCTCAGGGAAAATCTAGTAGTATACACTGAATCCAAGAGCCACCACAGAATGGAGATAGCATTTAAGTACAAACACCTTGCTTACCTTTCTCATCAGAAAGACAAAACTTTCAGCAGCAAAGTTTCTGATGTGAAGTTTGTGGTGAGCCAGCAGGCCGCTGTATAGGCTACAAAGACACAAAATAATCCACTGTCTCAAAGGCAATGCAACAATTGACAACAATTGTGTTTAAAACTTGTGCTTTCAGTTTACATTGCCACTTTTTACAACCACTAAGAATCTGTCCTCCTTGAGAGGGCAGGTGCCTTCCTCAACTCGATTCCTTCCCACTCTCCCTTGGATAAAGAACATAGTTTTGTTTTTTGCAAAGGTCAAATGACAATGCCAGGCAAATTAACCTTTAATTCAGAAATACCCTTCAGAAAGGAAGGG
>VZSF01003950.1:6766-148052 GCA_013398295.1 Chionis minor | reverse complement strand
TTCTATGATTCTAAGATATGAAGTGCAATAAATGGACTGGCCTTTAAACCGCCTGCAGCCATAAGAACCCCGCATTCCGCTCTCTGCAAGCAGAGTCCAAACCTCTCTGGGGCTGATTTCCCTCTTGCTGCAGGGGGTGACTATTCAAGGGAAGATTCCCCTTCCTCCACAATGAAATCCTTGCCCCCTTCTCTCCCTCCACAGTGTCGCAATACAACAGGGCCTCCTATGACAGCGGGAATTAGAAACATCTGTTCCATGACTGTAAGAAGGAAGCTGATCAAGGACTGCCTCTATTTAACCAACATTATTTTGTCTCCTCTTTTATTTTTCAAGGAGAAAAGGCTCCTTTGCTTCTTCAGACTCCTTCAATTTCTCAATCTCATTTCCAACCCGAAGTCATAATCCTCCATTTGTGACATCACAATTAATTGTTGTTGAGATAATTAAGGTGTCACAAACAGAAGATTACAACTCCAGGTAGGAAATTAGCAGCAGGAACAGATGATCTCTTAAGCAAGAAAGATCCAATTGTCATGCAAATATCCCTAGCGATAAAAAAAACAATGGAAGACAAATGCTGAACAAGAAATATGAAATGAGCCAAATTACCTCTCAACACAATGTTTTCTCAGTTTTCCAGAAGGTAGCCTTTCAAGATATTTTAAATGCTAGGGAGGGGAGGAGGCAGGGGGAATAAAAAGCAGGGGTCTGGACCACAATTAATCTGAAAGTTTGTACATAATCAAGAGCATCTTTTTTTTTTTTCCTGGTGGTATTGTCAGGTCCTGCTGACTGAACTTTGCAAGGAACTGAAAAATTTCCATTTTCCATTTCAAATATTTCAATCCTCGTTGTTATATTAGTCTTGAAAAAGCAAAGTACAAAACTCATCAGTTTTAGTTTTTACTAAGTCAGCTGCTTAAACAAGTTCAGTGAACCTCAAATGTTCTGCATGTGTTCCAGAGTAACCAGCTGAATCACTTAGAGTAGCCTCTCTGTTGAATCTACTTCATTGAGCCTCTTAGCATTTTGATTAAACAGATTTAATTTGAAAACTAGCTTATACGATGAAGAGTAAACCTTTTAAAAACAATTATTATGCAACTTTCAAAAAATCAACAGTAGCTTTTAAAGAAAAAGTAAGGATCAACTGTGTCAATACACTGCCATTTCAACAATGATTTAGCCAGTACAATGTCGATCAGAAATTGTTGATCGTGTTTTGGCACACAAAAGAACATTTTTGACTTTGAGCTATATTATATCCTTTAAAAACACACAATTTCCAGACTGCCTTCTAAATAAAAGCAAATAGAGTCATGCCTCACTGGTTGTAAATGCAGAGGACTACGAAGCCAGACTAGATCTGGCAGCGCTTCTTTGCTGAAAGAAGCAGAGATGGGCCCTGCCCTCAAAGCCATGGTGCTAGTTGTCTGGTTGTGGCCACAACATGTCTATCTCTGCATCACCGCATGGACATCTTACAATGCCATAGATAATCATAAAATTAATATTTAACATTAATTGTATATTTTAGTGATGCTTAAATCCTTTAGCCCTGTCTTGGCCCTGCTGCATTAGGGAAGGAAGACGGGAAGAGTTCTCCCAGTCAGAACACATCAGAAGAGCTGAGCTCAATTTTCAGGTCACACATACTCTTGCTTTCTGCCTTTGACAACTGACGTTGTGAGCTTAAGACTTGAGGATGAGGAAAAAATGGTCAAGCACTACTGAGATATTTTGTTTTAAAGCCTATATAAAACCGCGGTAAATAACAGAATTTGTCTCAAAGACTTTTTTGAAAGTAAACTCAAAAGATAATATTTTATCTTTTTTTATCAATGTTTTATCAATGCTAAAGCTGTCTCTGTTTTGTAAGACATATATATAGATATATATGGGGAAAATCCTACTTTACTGCATTTGTTACTTAGACATTTTTGACACAATATGTGTGTTTTAGAAGTACGAGCAAGACACACAGACAACTATTCTGTAATGAGTAAACTCTAAGGTAGACCTTACTACTACTATAATTCCAATCTACCTTAAATGTTCTACCAGTCATATAGGATAACAAGTTCAGAAAAGTACACACTTTGTTACTGCACCACCAAGTTAATTTGTTATTAGAAAACATAGGTACATGCTTAACCATTACAAAGCTTCGGGACTATCTGAAATCACAAATGAACAACATCCTTTAGGAGCCTGTTTGAGAATATCTAGAGCAAGAACTGATGGAGAGCAAACTGGTACGAGGTTGTCACGTGCAATCCACATCTCACTATAGAGCTTCTCCCAGAAAAGGAATGTGTCTCAAATTGGTCCTAATGGTATGTATGATGTGGCCAAAAATTTAGAGGTGTGCCATGTTCCCCTGAGATCCTAGTGAGCTAGTGGCCCAGGGCCACCTTATCTCCACCGTGTAGCACATACTGGTATGGGAGGAACAGAGGGATGAGCTTGCTTGATCTGAAGGAGCAAAGCCATCTCTCTTCTTGGAGGGTTGCCTCCAATATCCTGACTCCAGCCTGGGACCAGGTCCAAGCCCATACAGGCCATGAAGGCACTTAGGGCAGGAAGCATGGGTGGCAGGCCAGAAAGCTGTAGCACACCAGTAGGTTCCCTGATGCTGACAGCAAAGGGCCTGTGGTTTCTGGCGGACGGAACGGTTTCCTATAGCCAAAGCAAACTCCATGAGAGGACAGAGGAAGCCCTCTGAAGTCCTTGGGAATGCCTCCAACTGGGATTCCTCCCAGGGCTTTGCATCAGGTCTGAGCCTGTTCAACTGAGCCCAGGACACAACACAGTTTATTTACACAACAGACAAGTTAGAAAGCACTGTGTTAAGAGCAAGTTTCTAAATTTCCACATTGGAAGTCTCTTGCTTCCTTGGCTATCTTTTCTGTTCACTTGAGTAATATCTGATGGCAGGTCAAAGACTCCTTATTCATACAGCATGAGAAAGTGGAAAACTCTTCTACGACTGGCTTGCTCTTTAATAATGAAGTCAGTATTTTCCCCCTGATAAGATTAAAAGTGTGTTTAAGAGACTAGCCTTCCAGGAGGCATGCACACACATACAGGGAAAGCAAATGAAATGTGACAAATATACAGGAACCAACCATGTGGTAATCATGTGGAATCTGCCATAAACGCACCATGCACAACTTTTTTATGGTTTAAAGGCTCATTTAATTCGTATATCTAATTTGCATATTAAATAATCATGTGCACAGGAAGAAAAGGGTATTTCCCCCAGCTATTGTGAAATACTCTGCCTACCTTAGGCGGTTGGGTAAATTATGCAAGGAATTTTCCCCGCTGACTTCAGCACGGTGGGGATTTTACCATCCATGCGTCCTTTGCATTGCAAGTCAGTTTACTACAGAGACAAAAATCATAAACGGCCTTTCACTCTTTACTTCACAACTTGCCAAAGTGGGAACGCACACATGTGTTTCAAGGCTACAAAGCGTCCCAGTTTCCAGTCTAGTCAAATACTCGCTCGACAACCAAAACTGGTATGTGAGGCTTACGAGAGCCTTTTTTGCCCATCACAGTATGATTTGGATATTTTGTAGGCCTGCTAGCAACACCAAGAACTGACATATTGTACTTACTGTAAAAAGAAAAAAAAAAACACAACAAAACATATATCTCACCCCCGACAAATTTTATGAGTCTGAAACAGATTTTCTGTGTATAAACTTGACTCACAGTAACTTTGTGAAGATAATTTTCAAGCTTCTAAAAATATAAAAAATTAATACAATTACAGTTCACTGAAAAATTAGCATGAAATACATTCTGAAAGCTAAAATCATTCACGGCAAAGTAATGTTCCATTTAATTACAAAGATTAATTCAGCCTTTATGTACGTGTCTGGTCTTTTCATTTTTTATTGAAAACAGATGATTCAAGAGCCATCTGGTAAAATAGCTGCATAAATATCACTGCATCTATTTAGATATTATGTATAGAAAAACTAGAAAAATAGAGCGATGGTTCTTGGTAAAACAGAAAAGTCCATCACAGGGCTAAAGCCCAGTCCTACACGTATCAGTAGGAAGTGACCTACTGACTTGAGTGGGAGATGCACTGGGCCTACCTTAATGGTGTATTTTATTTCCTATGCAGGGGCCACATGAAATGTCAGGGATTTGCACATCGTCAAACTACAGTCAAAAGTGAAGTCGCAATTCAAACATGAACACTTGGCCTGAAATGATAATTTTTAAGAGTACTTGATCTGCAGTGAACTGGCTATAATCCGTACTCCACAATATCAAACTATTTACATTTAAACTCTGGCTTTAACGTTTCTCTTATAGTTGCGTATCACAGCAATATAAACTGTGTAGATTTTTCAAGATTTTCAGAGTAGCGTTGTTTCATGCAATAATAATTCACATATCACCATCTCACACTGCATGATAACCCTCTCCCCAATATTTCAGTAATTGTTTTGAATTTTCTACATTAATCAGTTATGAAGATGGAAAATAGAGCTATTTCTCCAGCTTTGTGATAGCTTGAGCCCAGGGGTAAAATAAATAAATAAAGCAATCAAGTGACTTATGTGAATAATCACACCCCGCAACACAACAGAAGTTTAAAATATTACAGCATCAAGTACACATAAAATTGTTTTCAGTTAAATACACGCTGTGATTTCAAAAGCAGCTGAGTCCATTTAACAGCTTTGTGCTGCCAAGTGAAAAAAAATGTCCAAATCCTCATCGTTCTCCCTTGCTCCCCCCATCTCTCTTCATACTTTTGCCTGCGCTGCCTGCACCCACAGCCACCGTGAGCTGCCTCAGCTCCTTGCCACATCCTTCTGGGAGACTGCTTAGCTCACTCACATAGCAGAAATCTACCCACGCTTTACCCCAGCTAGTTTTCTGCCAGATCAGTGAGCTGAATCCCTACGCAGAGAGACCCAGCAAGTGCTGGAACTAGCACAAGGGAAGTGCTGGGAACACACAGTGTGGGAAAGCAGAGAAGAAACAGCAAAGGGATTATGCATTATATTTGTTTACCCCTTTCTCTGAATCATCTTTTGAAACCAAAGCCTCACTCAAAAAAAAAAAAAGCTTCCTGACAAGAAAATATTACCTAGTACTCTTAAAAAGGGACCGTACCACACATTACCTTCCTAGGAAAAGGAGGGGAAAAGGGACAAAAAATTTTCTAAGCAAACTGTTAGCTGAGATTATATATTCACTCTTAATATCCACTAGCTAACAAGGTAATATTGCTAACCATAAAGTTGCAAGCACCTGAAGGTTTAGTAGGAATGCCGTGCACAGAAGAGTCAGAAAAAGCAACAATGTACACTAGTGCCACTATTTCCCATCCAAAATACCTTTTGCTTCTGGGTCTCTGGAAGACTCAATCATCAATTCAAGCACTGCGACAGTAATTTCACTGGAATTAATTTTTCAGTTTAAACTAATCCTGCATTAATTTATTTTATTTTTTTTTTTAGCAATAGAACTGAAATAAATCACAGAAAATCTGAAACAGTCCTACTTATATTAAAATACAAATTCACTGGGATATTTTCACAAGTGTAACTCCTTAGTTCAATTCAAAAGCATAAATAATGGACCTACTCATATTTCCTCCTACCAGCTTGGTTCCAAACTCATTCTACTGCCAACAATGCTTTAATTTTGCTAAGAAAAAAAAAGAAATCTTTCGTCCATTTTATTTTAATTCTATTTTCCATTAGTAATCTCTATATTACAACTATTCCATTATTTTATACATAGAATATTATATATGACAGACATAAATGCTGTCTTTTATGAGCAGAACCACAGCTCTGTAAATTAAATACATTTCTTCATGGCACCCAGCAAATACCTTCCTCTGCGACGATATGATACATAGGTGCACTTATACAGCAGACCAGCACAACTAGATACCTGACAAAAGATGCATTTAACATCTAACCATCACTGTCCAAAGCTCCTCAGTCAGTTTTAAGGGCCTCTGGGTTCTCAGTGGAGCTGGGGTCGTGCCCGTGGACCAGAAGAAAGGACGGTGCACCCATATGTGAACTGACTCAGCCTGCACCAGGTCTAGCTATGGCACCACGTCACCACACCAGCAGTGACAGGTCCGCTCTAGCACAGGGATTTCTGCCCTGGATTCCCCTGTATGCCCCTGGGGATCACTTAGAGCATTATTATACCGGGGTGGGTGTGTGCAGACAGCTAGCAGCTCCTCCAGCTGCACTTCAAACAAGCCAGAAGCAAGTGCCATGGCCTGAAGGCACAGACCATCATTAGTCCGACGCTGGTATATATATCCCTGCCCCATGATATAGGTTGCTTAGCTGCCTTTGACGTGGCTCTAATAGCTCATGCACCTGAGTTAAGCTTAGACACATCCTCAGCTCTTTAGAAGAACGTACCTCTTCATGCCTTCATTTTCAGGCAACGTTCTATGCTTTCCAATACGATTGTCTCTTAAAACAAAAAACAAAACCAACCAACCAACCAAACAGAAACAAAAAAAGCCCTCCACAACTCAAAATTCTCTTCATCTCTCTTTTGAAATTACATTAGATATCCTTACCGAACTAATTTTGCACCAGTATCCTAAGGATTGGCAATGACACCAAGAAAAATCCACCTCTGACCGGCCTTTGGCCATTAGTGAGCTGCAGAAATTACTATGTTGCATCTTTTGAAGAAACTCCTTCCTGGACTCGGTTCACTGCTCACTGCCAGAGCGTGTCATCAGTCCAACCGCACTCCCACTGTCATGCCGCCTCTTGCTAAAGGCACCCCCACCTTGCTGCAAAATCTTTTCTGTTGTTTTTGGTTTAGCTCTGGGAAAACGGCAGGTTTAACAAAAAACACTGTGCTGACAAAATAAAAGTCCCCAAGGACCCAAAAAAGCCTGGTGTGCTGGAGATCCCTGGCACCAAACGCTGAGAAAAGGACAGCCCCAGGGACCGGGAAAGGGTAAGGAATCTCTCTCTCCATCACAGCTGTATGGGATATGCGTTACCACAGCATTTCTTTTGGCAGTTTTATGCAAAACTCTGAATAACCTGTTCCAGAGAGGGACAACTTCTGACCTTAGCCTCTGCTTGCATCAGTTTATATTCATTTAACATTTTCAAGGTTATCTTTTCTCAGCAAAGGTTGCAGAGCAACTTTTTTTTCTTTTTAATGAATGTGAAAAATTCTCTTTCCATTTCTAGCCACAAGCGAGCATCAGACCCAGTCTAGATACAGCTGAGACCAGACGTGGCAGACTCATTCTTACACTACTTCAAAACTGAAATGGGGACTGAGGACCTAAACACAAGCATTACTTGGCTCAGGGCTTACAGGTTTTCTTTCTGGGAACCAGAAAGTGTACCAGTAATCATGCCATACCGGTTGTCCATACCTTATAAACACACGGGGGAAAGCGGATGCATACATAGACAAAATTGTAGGCTGCAGAATATAGAAAAACCATATACAATATATGCTCTGCTTTCTGCTTCAGATTAAATCCCTCTCTATTCCAAATCTTCACATATTTTTATACTTAAAGAAATTATATCTATGTATTTATTTCCACATTGACAGAACTCACCACTTACCCAGGAAACTGAGCACGAGACACCTCACAGCTGTCTCTGGAAGAAGGGTGACTGAGGAAGCCATTATCCTTAGACACGGTGTCCTGGCTTCTGAAGGACCACTAAGGGAGCAGATTCCCAAGTCTGATGACCTCCTTGTGGGAAAGCTCCTCTAAAAGTAAACTCCAGCAACACCAGTACCTGAAGCCATTTAAACATTTCACAAGTTCACTTCAGACCTCCATGACTCATACAATACCTGAACAAGCTGAAGTGCTGCCAAGGCTTCTCGTGGTCCTGGAGAGCTCGGTGCTGAGGCCAAGGGTCCATGCTGGAGCCCCAGCCCATGTCCCTGCTTGCTCCCAGAAAGCAGGCAGCTTTCCTCTCGGTAGCTCTGGCAATCACATACAGGACATGGAGAACACCACAGCCAGGAAATGCACATTCATTGGAAATAAAGAGGGACTACCAAGTAGAGACCCAAGCATGCCCTTTTAGACTGCTCCTGCATACAGAGAATGGGTCGCCCATATCTCAATATCTGTTCCGGTTGAGCTGGGGGACTATAATGTCCTTTTAACTGTTCCTCTACAGAAGGTAGTTTTACTTAGTAAAACAACAAAGATAATGAAAGTTAAAGCTGAAACGATCCAAGACTTCCAGAGGTGGTAGAGGTCTTCCTGCCCTTTGGAAGAATTAAACTGTCTTTTAGCATACCAAGGCTTTCATGTTGCATTTCTGTCTCAAAAGGTTCAGGTTCACCCCAGTCCCTGAGCATCTGCAGGTGTGTCCATCCATCTGTCTTCCTCCTATTTCAAGTATGAGATTTGTCACAAGTATTTTGATGTCACCTACCCATTCTGGCCTTATGGTATCATGGTGGAGTCTGAAAAATGACAGCTGAGAGATCAGGGTTAAATATAATTTCCTCTCCCTTCACCTGTTTTCCACTATCTGTTTGCACGGTGCTCAGGTTATTAATGGAACTGACATCCCTGCACAACTGAGTGAGCAGTAGCAGCAGCCAAACAACGGAGAAGATGACAGCAGTGATCTAACCCCAGAGATAAGAGATAAACAAACATGCCATGGCTATTAGTTTCAGCTCTGGCCAATGGAGAACAACATCTCCTGTGGTTATGGAACAGGAAAGCCCAGTCCTCCTGAGAAGGTTAAATTAAATTCAGAATGTAAGAGAGATTATTCTTTGAGTTCAAAAATGAAAGTTTGTGATGAGAAATAAACATCTGACTTTAAAAAAAAAAAGAGAGAGAAAAGTGGTGTTGTTCTGATGGAAAGTGAAGACCTGTTTTTATTCAGAGGAAAGCATGGAACACTTCTACCCTGGAAGTACCTTGCATTCTCTGTATCTTCCTGGTGAAAACTGCTACCCTAAACACTGGCATTTTCCAAACAGCTATCTCAAGGACAATGTGGAAATGGTAGCTTCAATGTCCTGACTGAATTCTCAATTAGGTAAGAAGAGCAAACTTTTTAAATCCCTTACATCATTTCTGAGCTGCACAGTATCCACTTCCTGCTCCCTATTGAGTTGTCCCCTTCTCTTCACATGCCCACACACACAATAGGATAAATGAGTTGCACCATGAAGATAAGCTCCTGGTGATACATTTAATGCCCAAGGGAACTGTAGACATGTAAGAAAAGAGTTAAAATATGACTCTGCCTCTTCTGAACAGCAACCCGTGTTTGAACTTTATTGGGAGACTTGCTTATTGCTCCCCACAATGCAACTGCCACCATACAGACAGGACATTAAATTTTTGCATCCAAGTACTAATCCAGTCAGAGACTACCCGAATTTCAGAAAGTTCCCTTCCACAAAGGAAAAGCATTCAATTGGCACTCAGCGGAAGAATGTTTTCCAGTTCAGAAACAGCAAGGTTGTTTCAAGAAGATCTGAATAAAACTTTCTAGTAAACCCAGTAAACTTGGAAGTCAGCAGTCACCCCCATTGGCTTTTGAACAGGAATTAAGTGCCTAAATGCAATTAGAGCCTTTGGAAATTGCTCCCTCTTTTCCTAGCTCTTCTGAAGTGAGTCTGGCAGCTTCTGTTTGTGCTCTGAAGCAGTCTTACACTTTGTGAAGTTCTCTGAGATCATTGAAACAAAGATATAAAGTGATCTTAAAAGAACCAGTAAAAGGTGTCTGGGGATCTTCAGTTTTGAAACTCCACCCACTCATCCAACCAGAGTGTCGTTCTGTCAGACTTATGCTGGTCTTCATTCCAGAAAAAGCCCACTTGAGATACAGGAGGTGTTGAGATTCAGGGCTAGTTGTGTTATTTTGCACAGGATGGGTCCACAGAGCCCACAAGGTAAAAAAGGCCTTTTTGCTTTTGCAGAGCCCACTCTCAAGGTTGCATGCTTTGTCATCTTTGTGCAAAATTATCATGGCATTAAGCAAGATTAATTTCGGCTCTGGTATCTGGCCTTTGTATCTGGGGATGCTTCAGATCTTAATGAAAAGTTATTTTTCAGAACTGTATCTAGTGCATGCCCTGGACAGTCTGAGCAAACACAGGAGGCTCCATGCTCCCTGGATGTATTACTGTGCCAAGGTTATACATACGCAAGAGTGGGCACAAGAAAAGGACAGGCAATGATAATTCTCTGGTTTCCCCGCTACAAGAAGGGAGGGGAAGAAGGTGACATATTCCAGACAAGCAAAAGGAGAAGCTTTCTCACACAGAGCACAGTGAGGCAGTGGAACTCATTGCCATGGGAAGCTGCGGGTGATAAAAATTGTTGTGGGTTCAAAAAGTTAGTAGACAAACTCACAGCAGAAAAATATGAATAAATACAGAGACACTGGCTCAGGAAGCAGCTGAGCTGCAGATTGTCAGAGGCCGGGAGAAGATAGCAGGAATGTATCCCTTTATGCTTGCCCTGTCCTTATGATCATCTCTAAACATCTGCTGCTGTTTGGCCACTGCCTGAGCCAGACACTGGGCCTCTGGTCTGAGCAGTATGGCTGTCATGTTCATAGTGAAATCACCCAAATGGGAAGAGACCATGGAGAACTGGGAAAGATGGCAGGAGCTCAGCTAATTGACCTGGGAGCTGGATACAGGCAGTAAGTTCCAGCTGAGAAGTGAATGGTTTCAGTGGGATAAGCCATGGACACCTATCTCATGTACAGTACCTATACTTTGTTAAATTGGGACTTGTACAGATGGCTCATGATTTCCTAAGGGCTATTGGCCTAAATTGCACAGCATTATCTAGGGAGGTTTGCAGTAGCTCCCTGAAGCAGCAGAACAAACCCCTTAGGGTAAACAAAGGTACCTAACACTGCCTGAGACAGGCACCTCTAGCTACACCCTGTCCTCCTATTTTCCTGCGGTTCTCTGGCCTCAGTCTTCAGACTCAGAGAGATGCAAAGAAAACAAGCGTTGTGTACATAATTTCCTTAGAGAGGAATAAAGCGAAGCAGCAGGCAAGTTCAGTAGGCAAAAAATGATTGCACAGTGACCTTGGGATTTGTGCTCCATGACCTAAAGAGGTTAATAAAGTTACAGAAAGAAAAAAAAATCTTACTAGAGAAAAACAAGCTATTTTTGGCTTATCATCCCTGATTTAAAAATAGTATTGCAAAGCAAAAAAATTACTTCCTACAATACAGGCTGTTATACAGGGGATTTGAAAACTTTCAGAAAACATGCGTTTGCGTAAAAGTCTCTTTTTCAAGCCTCCAGTTAAACCCAAGCAACACGGGCATTTCAGGAAGGAAAAAAAGTCATTAACAAAATAATGGCTCCTTCCCAGGAAAGAGAATAATTTTACATCTCAGTGATGATTTTCCACTGAATTATGCTTTGAAGAGCAGCAGCAATAAATTACCATTTTAAAGATGAGAGCCCTGATGACACAAGTCACATCAATGGAGTTTCAGTTGCAGGTTCTCCCTTTTCCCTGTGGCCCACCTTTACAAAACACAGTTGTCAATACCATTTGGCTGACATAGCAGGCTGCAATCTGCACCTTCATTGTCAGGGAAACAAAAGGCTCTTCCCTCTCCCCCCTCCTCCTCATCCACCATCCTTCTTCAGAGGCTGCAGGGTGGCCCAGAGCTCACCAGGTGCCTGCGCACCTGATGAAGGATCTTTCTGCACGGCTTCCGTAACTCCCAGACCACTTGAAGACCCTTGCCAGACACACTCTTGGAGCTGCACTCATTTGAATAATTTCTCTAGTCTTCAAATGAGGGCAAAATGTAATGATCTTTACCTAAGAGAGAGAGACTGAAAGGGCAAGAAGAAGAACCTTTTGCTTTTGTGGTTTTTTGTGGGGGGTTTTTTTTTTTTTTTTAAATCAGAGATCCCCATTGAAAATTCGGGAGGTTAACAGGTATAGTTTCAGCAGATTTCAGATGACAGTCAAATACAGAGCAATAAAGCAAGGCTTGCACAGAGCAGAGGAGGAAGGACGGGGCAGAAAACAGCATCACACCACAGAGCCGAACGCTCCTCACCGACTCGGAGCTCCTTTGGAAGCAGCATGAGCTCCATCCAGAGAGCTAGGTGAGAACTGCACGTGAAGACAGCCCGAGCCACCTAACCCTGTTAAAACCTCTCTTTGCAAGGCTGGCTGGTTTAAATCCATGTTTCGATCACGGGAAGAGTGGAAAGGAAGGAGGAGCGAAGGGAATTAGTCCATGTTATCTCATTATATTGTTTTGTCACAACGGGAAAGTCAAACCTTAACTCCAAAGTACACAAGGGCTAAAAGGGTGATTCACAGAAATCAAGGCTGCAAGACAATTGTTCCGTATGTCACATGGACTAGTTGATTTGATCCTTTTAATGTGGTTTGGGCTTATCAAATTACTAGTGTCCCCTCTGAGTAACTTAAAACAACAGAACAGACACAGAGTCACAGACGGAGAAAGGTTTCAATGATTAGATGGAGCTGACAGGCTGCCTACAGCAAAATTCAAGCATCGATTCTACTAGAGGGCCTTTTGTAAGTCCTTCAGAGGTCGATGGACCCTTTTGATTGCAAAGGCTGACAGCAAGGTATACAAGTTTGGTCTCAGCCAAGTGCACGAGAAAGGTGGGCATCAGGCATAAAACAGGCAGCAGAAAACACGCAAAGCAGTGAATATCTGAATCACAGAGAGGATTTGCAGTTAATTCTCTTTAAACCTTGCCAAGTAATTTGCATTACGGTGTTATCTAAAGATGTAATCACCATAAAGAACAGAATAATAGTCTAAGGTGAGATGTTTTTCTGGGATGGTTCTCCACGCTCACAGTCCAGACATCCAGATCCCACATTGACCTTATTCTTTTTTCAGGAAATGAGTAAAAATTTTGTTATTGGCCAAAATATGCCTTAAGTTAATGAAAAGGCTAATGACAAATTAAATGAGTCACATGGAGTAGGCCCAGGAAACAAAAAAATCCAGGTTTCTACCAGTTCCTTTCTTCCCAGAGCACTCAAAGAATTCAGGAATGCAATGAGATGAAAAATACAGAGGAAAAGCAAAACACATGAATCAATCATTTCCAAGCAGCATATGGTTATGCCATAGAACTTGACGCAGGAGCTCTACTCTGCATTGCAATAATGGACAATGTGACAGCTACTGATGAAAACATGAAAGACCAAGATATATTTTACCTAACTAATAACTTCCTTTAATTAATTGATAATAAGAATAGACTAGAATATAGAATATTTCAGTGGGAAGTGACCTACAATGGTCACCTAGTCCAACTGCCTGACCACTTCAGGGCTGACCAACATTTAAAGCATGTTATTAAGGGCTTTGTCCAAATGCCTCTCAATCACTGGCAGGCACCTGGCATTGAGCACCTCTCTAGGAAGGCTGCTTCGGTGTTTGACCATCCTCTCAGTAAAGAAATGCTTCCTAATGTCTAGTCTAAACTTCCCCTGGTGCAGCTTTGAACAATTCCTACGCCTCCTGTCACTGGATCCCAGAGACAAGAGACCAGCACCTCTCTCTCCACTTCCCCTCCTCAGGAAGCTGCAGAGAGCAATGAGGACCCTGCTCAGCCTCCTTTTCTCCAAACTAGAAAAGCCCAAAGTCCTTAGCCACTCCTCACAGGACATGCCTTCCAGTCCCTTTTCACCACCTTTGTTGTCCTCCTCTGGACGCATTCAAGTAACTTCATATCCATCTTAGATTGTGGGGCCCAGAACTGCTCACAGCACTCCAGGTGAGGCCGAACCAAGGCTGAATACAGCAGGAAAATCCCCCTCTTTTGGCTGGCTGGTGATGCTGGCTTTGATGGACCCCAGGATGCGGTTTGCCCTCTTGGCTGTCAGGACACACTGCTGGCTCCTCCTCTTGAGCCTGCTGCCCACCAACACCCCCACAGCCCTTTCTGCAGGGCTGCTCTCCAGCCACTCCTCTCCCCTTTCACGCTTCTGCCCAACGTTACTCCATCNCACAGCCCTTTCTGCAGGGCTGCTCTCCAGCCACTCCTCTCCCCTTTCACGCTTCTGCCCAACGTTACTCCATCCTAGGTGCAGAATCTGACATTTGGACTTGTTAAATTTTCATCCCATTAATCATCGACCAATCATCCAACCTATCTAGATCTTTCTGCAAGATCTTTTGCCCCTTCAGAGAGCCAACAGCACCTTCCAGTACAGCATTCAGGTCATTGGTAAAAATATTTAACAGAACTTGTCCTAGGATTGAGCCCTGATGAGCACCACTGGTGACCAGTTGCCAGCCAGATGTAGCCCCATTCACTACAACCCTTTGAGCCCTGCCGTTCGGCCAGTTCTTCACCCAGCACACCATGTACCTTCTCATCTCACAGTGGGACAACATGTCCAGAAGGGTGCTGTGAGGGACAGTATAGAATCATAGAATAGAATCATAGTGTCCAAAGCCTTACTAAAATCCAGAAAAACTACATCCACCATCTTCCCTTTGTCCACTAGGAGGGTGACCTTTTCGTAAAAGAATGTCAGATTAATAATGAAGTAAGTGTTATCTTTTTTGTTCTTCAAACAGAAGATGCTCACACAGGACTGAAATTTATTTCCAAGCAGAACACCCTAGCGTAATAAAAAAAATTCCATGGAGGTGTTTGTAACCATAGAGAACTACAACAGTTGTTTTATGTGTTATTTGCCTCAGCCCAGCAATAATTGGCTAAAATACTACAGTTTGCTTACATAGAAGATCAAAGCAGGGAGTCCTTCCTGGCTTTTGTCTGAAGGATAGTACATTCAGCATGCTGCTGCGCCCTACCATAACAGTAGTCTCTGTTTTGATAGCAGTCCAAAATGAAGAATAAACCTGAGAAGACCCCCAGGATGATACAACTTGCTCTTAAATTCAAGAACAAACTAAGCTCTTTCCTAAATTTTGTAAATCTGTGGCACATGCACTATCCTCACAGATGTGGGTAACATTTATTGACAATGAAATATCACTTTCACAGGTCTATATAATGAAGTAATACTATTTTTTCTCAACAACCAAACAATCCCCTAAGATTTTAAATCTTAGGTTTCCCCAGGGAATTACCTGACTATACCTGTAATGAATCTATTTCTTGAATTTAAAACAAGCCCATTTAAATGTCCCAGGACAAATCCAATATCTATCATTAGCAATAAATAGTATTTAACAAACACGCACAAACTCCATGTCTGGAAATTTACCAAAATGTCTCTCTAGACACTTTCCTCCTAGTCAAGCAGCCATTTCTGTGAATCTGAACTTAAACTTACAGGCATCCTACTGCATAATTTTTGCTGCGATGTCTAAGTCATTACGTAACAACTGTGTCTTACAAGCTTAGTCTTGTTCCTGTGTCAGCAAACTATAAAATAGTTGTCCAAGCCAGTGAGAATGGATTTAAACCATTTGCTATTTGTAGTATTATTTTTATTGTACTGCTTGAATTTAGTTTGTTGCGCATCGTTCGGCCCAAACTCACCCCATTAACTTCAGAAACTTAAGGAGATGCCTAAATTGCAAGCAAAATGCCATAGGCTTCCTAAATGTGTCAAGAGAGGGAAACAGGCAACTCTACCTACAAATATCTAACCTACTTTCTGAGCAGAACTCTCCTTAAATTAGGAAAGGAAGAGATTTTTAGGGAGTTTATTAGCTTGCGGCAATGCTCATATTGTTTCTCTGCTGAAAGGAATGTAGCAAATTTTGAACAAAATAGTTAAGCAGATTGTTTGCTAGAAAAATCAACCTCAAAATTGCATATGCCTGTAAAGGTATATAGAAATATCTCTATTAAGGAAATAATTGGAAAATCTTCCTGCTCTTATTTTGTACCAAATTTGTCAAATTTTTAAATTAGAGATCATTATATTTCTAAGGGTATTTCTAGTATTAAAAAAAAAGCATAACATCCAGTAAGTAGTAATAATTGCAGTCCATTTACCATCAGGGTAGCAGGAAAAAAATGGCACCTTACTATTGTTCTCTTGCTACAGAGTTTATTGGTGCACTTACCCAGCTCTAGTTTAACTTGCACATCTGTGAAAAGCACTGCTGTATAAAAGGTAAATGGGCTGTATACGGAATTTAAAACTTTCCAAAGATAAAAAGTCTCAACAGCCTTTTCATCAGAATTACCAAAAAAACTTTGAAGTCCGTGTTTGCTTTTAAATCAAAACACCTCTATTTTTATTCAAGCACAGAGAGCAGGAACAGTTCAGCTGCACTTGCATGTCAGTTTATTCAAAGAGGATATTTATTAATTCACTGATATCCTACTGCCTCAATAAATAAGGATACAGTCCTACACATTGCCCTCCGCTCTTCTTTGTTTACACCTCTTCCAACTGCTGCTCTGGAGACAGAGCTCTGCATTTGGACAAGCTCCCTTTCCACATATCACATGCTGTAAATGTGGGAATAAGGTGAAAAGGCAGCTTTGAGTACCTCCTCCTGCCTTCATCTTTGCCTCCTGCATTTTACTTTCACTCCATCTGAAAGTAATCAGGACCAGTAATACCATCCTTGATCACAGCACTTCATAGCTGGTATCATTCTATTATTCTACGGGGAGTCAGATGTTTAGCTGGGATGGTTATTCCACTCCTGGAAAATGGCTTTCAAGGTAGGCCTCCCACCATGACACTGGAGAAGGTACAAGACCTGGACTATTCCGAAATAACCTTCTAGGCTGGATCTTCCATCTTCACACCAAACACCCTCCGCTGTCCAAATGTTTTAAACACCATTTTCTGTTTGTAGGTTGGTGCGCCCCTGACTTCCCAATCAAGATGAAGACCTCTGGAAGAAAAGCCACTGTACAGGCAAATCTAAAAGGAGCTTGCAGTCTACATCAGTCAGAGCCAGACAGGGAAAGACGGACGCAAGGGAAGAAGGCAAGGTAACAAAAATAACTTCAGCAGAGAAGCAGGAGCTTGGATGGCTCCGCTTCTAGCAAAATAAATGCAGCACGTGTCCCTTCACAAACAAAATTATGGATAATTAACTGGAACTGCACATGCAGTCCATGACATTCTGTTCTCACTTAAGTCAAATTTTCACTGTAACAGGATTTTACCCATTCAACATTTATACTTGTTACCTTCTCGTAAGCTTTTCTTTTTGTCTCAGAGTCCATCCAGTCATTTTCTTTTTCCAACATGTCAATAAAAGCCCAGCGAATTCCCTCAGTCAACTCCTCCATCTGCAAAACATTTAGCAAACCTCTTCCCAGTAAAATATGTCATGGCAGAATCATTATAAGAAAAGTTTTCATAGTTGGTTAGACCGTGAATGATTCCAAGTCAGACAGTATCTGTGGTTCTTTTTTGAAGGCTGATTTCTTCTTTCTTCTGAAAATAAGTTGCTTTCCATTTTCTTTTCCTTCAGGTGCACCGCATAACCTGTTCATTGCTGATCCTTTCATGACACAATTGGGAGGATGTCTGTCTTGAAATCATAAAAAATACTGGGAGATATGCAGAGATTTCTGACACTTTGGTTCTAGGTCACTAGCCCATGCAGAAGAATGAGCCAGCTGCAAGGCATTTGCACAAATAAAGCCTCTTCTGCAGAGAGAGCATCTGTAGCCTCATTTGGTTTATGTCAGACTGAGACATGCCTTATTAATACTGCCAAAGGACTGAATTTGGGCTGACAGTCTCGTGATCCAAATACAAAGCACTATCCAAATATTTTGCCTGTATTTAGCTGTATTTGTGAAGTACTCCTAGCCTTCACTTACTGCTGGGATAGAGGCCATGGCTCACAACACTGGGCAGCCTTAACTGCTTCTGTGATCTTGAACCACCAGTGACAGCTTCCATCTGTGCAAACCTAGGGAAAACCACAACCATTCTAGCCTGGCTGCTTCTTCAGACACCTATACAAAGCCACGGGCATATCACAAGCAAGTGAAAAAAAAATAATAATAGAAATGTTTGGTGAGTGTGCACACTAAAAAAAAAAATAATTCTGAAATGACAGAAAACAGGAAAACTATTGGCTAGGAGATGCATCATATCAGTCTAAAGAGCAGAAATGTCCTCATGCCTATACATCTGACTTGCAGCACAGACCAGGACGTTGTATGCAATTAGCTGCTTCTATTTATATTAATAGATCAACCTCCCGACAGATAGCCACTGAGAATACTGCGAGAGTGAGGCAACTCGGAGGATCCAGCCATCGCAGACCAAACCAGAGTTGAGATAGCACAAGACATGACAGATAATCATTACATGAAGACTTACTGGATCTTTGTGTTATCAATTACGTTGCACTTAAAAATAATGAAAATGTCGAGCACTGGAGATTTATGTAATTTTATTCTATAGATCTGGTAGCTCTGAAATGTCATTAAAAGTGGGGACTAAACCCTGGAAAGTAATGTAACCTTTAGCTAAATTGCCATTTATGTATCAGATGTATATTTTAATCTGGAACTGTTCATTATTTGTGGCAGAGCCAGACAAAACATAGCAAAGCTCCTTTGATTATTCATTTTTTTCTACCCTTTTCAAAACAACATTTTCTTATTTTAGAGACAATATGGAACAACTGGAACAGATCTAGCATTAAATATGACTAAAGTGTCAACATTCACAGTAAACTGCATCCCAGGGAATAGGGTAACTTAAAGATATTGATGACAGAGCACTGACTCAATTAACTTAGTGAACTAATGAGGTGAACTCCCCGTATTTGGAGGTTACAAGTTCAAACTCAAGCTCTGCAGCTAGACCCTGGTGTATACTTAGGCTTTATGCACCAGCTGTAGCTGCAGGGGGCAGGGGGAGAAATCTATTCCTGCTATCAAAGTTATTACTGAAACTGCTCAGGCATAGCTCTAAGAAACACTGCAGGCACTCTGGGTTAGAAACAGTGCTATATTTAGACACAAATAATGTCTTTCTTGATAAAAGGAGAGAAGCAGCTAAGGTATGAAACATCAATGACAAAACATGGGGGGGAAAAGAATCCTTATTATCCATAACTCAGGATTTGCTTATCATAGACAGATATATGCTATGAACCAAGAAAAAAAAAAGAAATCTGTACAAATAAGAGTGCTTTTCTCAAGTGCTTTCTTACTGCTGAAGAAAGAAATAGAACTGAAAACAGTCAAATGAAAATAACACCACAAATTACTAATTTGAAAAGCACATTTCTAAATGGAGTGCAACAAATTTCACTTGCATCTAATTTTAATCTATATAATTCTGAATCTTTAATCTCACTATAAGCCTGAATCTAGTGATCTACACTATAAATTTTATATGCATTTCTTACTATAAATGCTACTGTGAATTCGGATAATTTTTCAAAGATTTGGTCTGAAAGGAATTTGCATGCTAAGAAATATTTTAATTAGGTCACATTTCAACAGAAACCCATTCCTTACTCTATCAGCTTCTCATAATTTTCCCTCACATGTAGAAACATGAAAAAAATGTTCATGCCCTCCATAAAGTGTACATTTCTTATAATCTTCTCTTTCTGCTTATCCTGCACAGAGGTCACACTGTTTAATATCCCAGAAATATTTTTGCCACTAAACTGCCAAACAACCCATTACAAATTTGATCGAGAATCAGGGAACTAAAAAGCTGGATCTCAGAAAGGAAACTCTAGCTGAAGCCAAGTAGCAAAAGAAATGCAGAACCTGCGAGGGAAACACAAGTCATAAAGATTTGGACAAGCCAAATCAGAGTGTTGGTGTAATGGTGTGCTATCCCCCACCAGGCACCAACCTGATCTTGATCTCCTGTAACCCTGCCCAAGCGATAACCACCCGTGGTGGTCATAATGGGTGCATCTAGTCATGATGGGGTAATCCAGGGCTCAGCGTGGCTTCGGGGAGACATAAGGAGGCAGTAGCCAAGTACTAACTCGAGCAATGCTGGTTCTGCGGTCAATATGCAAATATGACTATAGGTCAATCATCTTACTCCCATAAACAGTGAACAGTCCAAGAGCCCTTTGAGCTCTCCTGAACAGCAGTGGGCTGCACACCAGGATCTCCCCTTGAGTAGGGACACCCTCAAGGTTACTCCTTGATATTCAGAGATTCCTTGCTGCAACAGAGCCTCGGTGAGTGACTAATAGCGTGCTGAACTGTGTAATCTTAGCTAAGTGATATAAAGGATTGATTTTACACATATAATCCTTTAGACATAAACCGCTAACTAAGTCTGGGACTAGGGTTGGATCCAGTGGCACCTCGATTTCTCTCTGAGAAGGAGTTTAGAAAGCAAGGGGGTCCTGTCTGAAACCTTGACTCAACAGGAGGGTCTCCCTGACAGCTCTGTCTGACCCTGTCCTCTGCTCTAACCAAGTGTGCCTTACCATCTCAAATCTTGTTAAAACACTGTTGCATTTACCATCAAACTTGGTTAAATCCCTGTTTTATATCAATAAATGTATTGCTGCTTCTCTCTACAAGTGAAGCGCATTGTTCCTTCCGCAAGAGCTGGTCTGTCTAAAATGGACTGAGAAAACAGTCAAACTGGATAAAGTCAAACAGACAAACTCAGGCTACTGAGCCAGGGCTGTCCAGGACTGTCATAGAGCTGTCACTCCCAGTACAGGATGCTATTTCATCTGTTTCCTAAACAGTTGTGCCTCTCCTGCACCAAGAGCTAAGTTCAATGACTAAATTAGTTAATTTTAAACTGCCTACTGTTGGAAAATTAATGGCTGGAAGTGCAGACATTGGAAAACCCTATAAAAAAATGAACTGAATATAAGTCATAAATTATTGTGAAGGGTAATTAATCATTTGAATATATTATTAAGGCAAGTGATAATGTAGCTATATTTGACGTTTTATCTGTTTTAGACATCCAGCTAAAAGCTGTTCTCTGGGCTCAGCAGCATGGAAGAATAATTTCCTCCACTGTTGAGCAAAAAAGATTCAAATCACAAATATAAACTCTCACTGTGTGGCACTAAGCATCCCTTAATTTGTGCCAGACATCAGTTACACTTTCCTTGCTTAGACTACAGGTGTAGCACAGTCAGCTTTAAAAGGGTAGCCCTGAAGCAGAGAGATCTTGACCAGTTTTTAACTAGTCAGTTAAAACTTTATTATAAAGAGTTACACTAGCTCATTAGCTATACTAAACCATTTCTCATTGATACCACTCACTCTGTTCCTGCACAGCCTGACTGTCATTATTTACACACGTTAATGGTGTTCAGCCTGTTTTTTATCTCTCTACATATTTGTCTGAAGGGCTGAATATGGAAGGAATGTACAGGACCCAGATGGACAAAAAGATGACATTTCTTCAAATTTGTTCAATTTTCTCCTTGTCTTTTTTTTTTTTTAAATTCAATTAAAGCATTTTTAAGAATCTTGTCTCTTTTTAAACTTTGGTCTAAAATCAGAGGCAATTTGTGAGGAGGAAGACACTAATTTAAAGTTTCTAGACAGAGATCTCAGAGGACTTACCATTTCTTTCTTGTCTTCTTGAAAATGGGCATTCACAAACATCTTACCCACAACGTAAGGGAGTGCACTTTCAACGAGGTCCACACATTTATCCCACTGAGGCAGCAAAGTTGTGGTTCCATGGATCACCTGTTGGCAGGTACATGTAGTAGGTCATAATATCATACTGTTTAAGAACAAGTCTGCATCTACGTGCAGTATAGTCTAAAGCATATTTGTCAAATAGCTACTAGAAGGAAACAATAACGATACTTCACAATTATTTCTATTTTCATCAAGTGCTATAACAAATCTTTTGAACTCCACAATGGCTATAAGGTTTTGACTTAGCAATAGTACAACAGTAATGACTCAGAGAGGCCAGACTTAGAGAGCTAGTTACAGGAAGGCATTCCCAAGTGCCAGTTTTAAACTAACCTTGGTAGTCTTTCTGTGTTAAGTGGAGAGATGCTTTCCTCTAGAAAATCCCTGCTCTGAGATACCTCCCAAAAAAGTTTCCCCCTCTCCACTGACTAGGTGAAAAGCCTAAGGAGATCTTCCTCATGAAAATGAGGTCACCTCCTACAAAGGTCTCCACTGTCGTGAACTTACCTGTGCTAACTAATGACAGCTAACATTGGTGTCCACATGTTTTTGCCATTTACCTGCCTGGTTACTCCTACCACAGCCTGTTGCTTTCAGTCCCTTTCCCAAATGGAATATTTTCAGGAGAATACAGGTTTGAATCGTCAAGAACACCGAACTCTGAAAATGCGTTTGTCCCTGAAAAATCTCACTCCATGTTATGGCAGAAAGATGTTGGTAGAACAGCTTGTGTATTTTACTAAAGGAATGGTGGTTAAACAGACACTTCCAGGCTCTGATAATGTTGCTGCACCACTGTACATGAGCTTCAAAAGAGAAATAATCAAGAATGGATAACACCCCAATGAAGAAGGCAAAATGGACCTCAAGTGCATTGATGCCTTGTTTTCTGTTTCTCATGGGAAGAATGTTGCTATCGTGAATGCTTACCCAGTTGACATCAGATTTTCTTGTAAAGGTTCATTTGGAAAAAAAGTACACACAACAAAATACAAGGTGGGACCATGTAAGCAATAGCAGTGATTATTCAAAAAACTTTTGTTGTTTTCAAGGTTCAAAGAGCTCCCTTTCCACTCAAGGAACTTCTTAAGTTTTTCCACAGAGAACAAGCAGAACCCCAGTCCAGCAGTTAACACCTGTCAGCTGTGCAAAAGCAGAGAGGAGTCAACACCAGACCAGGTCAGGCAGGATAGGATTTTGGCCTCCTACACACTGATCCAGCATTTTCTGAACCTCCTTTTTCCAGTCTTCTCCTTTGAGCTCAATATTAAATTTCTAGCAAAACTGAAGGGCTTGGTTTTGCTGTTATCCAACATGAAAAGATTTCATTGGAAAATTTCAGAGTAGCTTAACCCTCAGCTATTGAAGGTCAGTTATTTTGGTAGTTCAAAGATTGATTTTCTCCATCATATTGTCTATAATTAAGCTTAATCAATGACTCATACTTAAATACACTAGTGAATTGCATTTTCAAATGCTTTTTATTAATACAGTATGTGCACTAATAGGTTTTCAATGACAGAGAGATCATTGCTTCTATAAGAAAACCACATTAGGCAAACCAATACATAATAAGGTAATAGATTCTTAAATAGAGCCAAATTTGAAAACACACTTTTCCAAATTCTTCAACATTGATATGCAACACAACATTCAAAAAAAGAAAAAAAATAAAAGGAGAAAAAGAGGAAATAAAATTTCTCTCCAGGATCCAAGCAAAACCACAAAGGAGATTTTTCCTGATGCAGAGAAAGAAGGGGAGTCATGACATTAGTCATCAGAGCTTGAAATTCCTTCCAAAATCTCTGACTACGCATCAGCCGCAGAAGGAGTCAGGAGACAGAGCTGGCTTTTAGACTGTGACGTATTGTTATTACAACATAATAATTATCATTATTTTGAGGGATGCTTGACTGTAAGGAGGACAGAAAGGCAGCACAGGCTGTGAGACCAATAAAAATAGAGCTGAAAGGAATGCATTGTATCTCACAGCTGCTTTATTGATATTTGTGTTACAACAGCCAACTAGAACTCCCTCAAAGTGGTCCTCCTAATATTAATGCGCCACTCTAAAACACAGTACTCCAGGTAGTAACAGTGACTATAAATAGCAGGTTTCAAGCCCTCCCAGTCACTTCAGAGCTCTACAACACAATTAACTGATCTGTTCCCCAGGTGCCACTGCACATTTGCCAGGACTCAAAGCGCCACTGCAGAGGAGCTGCTGACAGTTGCTGATGTGGCAATCAAAGCACTTTCTCTGGAGTCAGCAGGTTTGTCTTATTTCTCAACCTGAAGTTCTTTGAAGTTTCATCATGTCTTTTTCCCCCTCTCTTTGCAAAGATTTTAAGTGTCTTGATGCCAAGATTTCTATGTGCAAGTTGTAAAAGCCACCAGTAGAAAACGAGAACCTGGTGGGAAAACTGCTATGCTTATGATGGGTGAGGCCGACTTAAGGAATGAATGTATAAAAGATGTTGTCCACTTTAAGGTTCACTGATTCATCTCACAGTCATGTCTTTTTAGTAGTCATTCAATGTTTTCTTCACTTACCCGGCAAAAAATTTGGTGGGTCCCTTTTATGATCCCAAAGGACCTCTGTGCCTTCAGTCCTCCAGGCTCTGACTGGCCAGATCTGTTCAACAAAGCCTTTGCCTTGGACTCCATTTCTCATGTCCCTTCTGCTGACCTGTGAAGTCTGTTCCCCTGAGCTGTCTACTGCACTTAACTTTAGCTGTTAACTATTAGCTACTGCCATTTACTGCACTTAACTCGCTCTCCATCTCCAGGTCTCAGGGGTAGATAATGGGAATGAGCTGCTGACTCATTGCCCTCACTGTGCAGTTCTTTTAAGTTTTCACAATCACTTACATGAAATCCTTGATGACATTGTTAATAAGCATTGAATCAACTTGAATTAGGTTTCTCCTTAAGCTTCTAGAGAAAGTAACCAGAGACATGACAGCAGCTGGTTATCATATCAAAACACACAGTATCCAAAGCTCAAAGTTTCCTTCCAGGAATTTTTCCAGCCGTAATATAACTCAATAGAACTCGGTATTATGCTGCAGACTAGCTCATGGCCAGCATCAATCTATTTACCTGGCTCGCAAGGAATGTCCCAGGAGGGGACACACTTACAAAGTTGTTGCTGTGGTTCTGACAGCCAGTTTTTCACATTTTTGCATGAAGAAAATGCCGTCTTTTAACAAGACTGGTTTGAATATGACTTCAGAAGTATAAGAGACTGCCTTTCCTGTGTAATTTCCATCAAGCTATTGGAGACTGTTTTTAGGTATGTGATCAACTCAGAACTATTCTGGTACTACTCAAGGAAAGACATTACGGGTACTTCAATTAGCCACCTGCATGCCCCCCCAGGGAGGACGGAGCACCCACACCTCCTGTACCACATCACTGGCAGCATCATGCCAGCCTCCTGTTGCATGATGTCACCCAGCACCTAATTTTCATAATGACAAACAAAAAGTTCACAGGCTAAACTAAAGTGGCTTGGAAACGAGACAAAGCAGCTTTCAGTTTCAGTTTCATCCTTGGTTTCTTTAAAGAGCCCTCACACTGCTCACAGGGTTGTCAAGGTGTCTTTCTATTCAGAGTTCACTTAGTCAAATATATGTGTTTTACATAAATACCCATATTACTTAATGGATAATTAGCTCTGGTCTCATAGCTTGGGGCAGTGACTAATGTCTTCTGGGGCTTCTGCAGCCCTGAGCTGGCAGGCAACTGATCTGCTGCTCTGTGAAAAAGGGTGGTGTATGGATGTGCTAGAGCTCATGTAGAGCTGGCACTAGAGCATGAGAGGGATTTGAGTAAGCTTAGAAAAGCTGGAATCTTAGACTTTTATTTTACCATAGCTATGTTCATGCATGAGTAAACAGTAGTCTTTTCCAAAAGCTTAGATTTGGGCCAAACAAGTTTGGGCTGCAGGAATAGTATAAGTGACAGCCCTGTCACATAACTCAAAAACTTTGCAGCTTTCAAGTTTCTGCATAAGACGACTAAGGTTTTTAAAAGGGAGGTCTCAAAAACTCATTAATACAGTCTATAAGACATTTTTCCTTAGTGTCATATACAAGAATATGTATGTCTTAATTGTTTTAGAAGGAGTCTTCAACATAAAATGTTTATTCAAGAGATTTATCTGGCACGGAAAACATTTCATATTTTGCAAAGGTATAAGCAACTGTAAGGGAATTCCCATTGTAAATGCTATAAAAACTTTAACTTACCCGAGAAAATTCCAGCCACCGATACTGAAAACGTCTACTGAGGTTAAATAACCTTGAATAAACCATCCTCCACACCAGATAGTTGGCGAGAGTCCTGTTAAATCAGACATATTTTTATCAGACATCTAAATGCATATGATGTACCACAAAGCACTCACAGAAATGTCTCTACAAACATTTCAACTGACCGGTGGAAATTTCACCTTGAAAATTAATGAATGATAATCAAATTGATAAGTCCCTATTACACAGAAGAATCTGTATGATTGCAGCCAGTTAATGTGTAATTGCACTGTGATAACCATCTTCTGGGGGATATTTATAACAAGTCCATCTCCTAGTATGTCATTTTTAGGTAATGCTTTTTCCAAAAGCAGTTTTCATTTTCCATAGAAGTGGCAAGAACTGTGTCATAATAATGGCTGTGTAAAATTTTATCCAGAGATAAGAAAATAACTGATTTTTCTTTTATAAATCAAAGTGAATTTCTCTCTCCTCAGTAGTAGGACACATAAATCATAACTATGAAACAGAATAGATAACAGCCCATTCCATACACACTATCTTTATCTCATATTTGTATCTTTCATTAGACATTATCAATGTGCTTTTAAAAGTTCTTACTACCCACAGAGTTCTTAAGGTATTACCACTCTTATTTTGCAGATGCATAACTGAAATACCAAAAAAGAGAAGTCTCGGTAACAAGGATTTCATAAGAACTGAGACTGAGAGATCCAGAAAGAGCTTGTTCAAAATTCCCAGGAGACCTGACATCCATGCCCCTTTTCTAAAACTCCAAGCACTTGGCTGGAGGATTTATCTAGTCTAGACTGGGCTCTCTCCATGCTTAGCAGTGGCTGCATGAGGTAAAGGTGCATTGTGAAATACACAATTCAACTTCAAACAGTCTCAAAACAAGTCCAATAAGTCTACACATATTATTCTCATCTTGTCTTATACATGACATTTTTCAAGGATGGCCATTGCTCTAAAGCTGTGGGTATCCAAATGTTGTTTGCTCTACAATGGGACATGCGTAACATTTTGGGCAGGGCACAGACTTCTCCATAGCGAGGAAAATTGCTCTTTCACAACCAAAGATGTTGTCATGGACCATTTGAACAACACCCCCATCTCCAAAAATCCCATTTCTGCCATCTCCTGTTGCCATAGGTGTGGAGCAGCGTAGCTGTTGCTACAGTGTCGCTCGACTAGCTTCGTTCACGGACACATCCCGTACTGTCCCTTCCTCTGAACAATAACAGGTTATAAACACACTTTGTGGGCATCTTGTCTTCACAGCAGCAGTCACCTGAGCCATAACTTGAGTTTTGCCTCTAACCAAGCTCCAGTCCACCCACACAAAGCCTCCAGATCAAGATACGTCTTTGCTGGAAGCTTACACTCTTGGTCACTCAGCCGGGTAGGTGATAAGGAGGTGAGAATGGAGAGGTTTAAGGCAAGCTACAGCTACATATTGTCTATTAGTGACTGAGCACATGATAACCCAGTAACTCCAGCAGCATCCACACATTCAACGAGGACACTACACCAAAAGCAGACCGGTGGCTGGGCTGGTGGAGACGTGCACTGGGGCCCAGTCTGGTCAGGCACAGCGGTCAGTGGCCAGGGAAGGCAGGTGCTCTGCAGTGCCGCTGGATTTGGCTGTTCCTGCAGGCTGCTCCAGCTGAAACGAAGCTAGCACAAGTGTGCATACTCATGTGAACTTGCATGGCAGTTGTGCATCCGTGACAGCCTGGGCAAAGCCTGTTTTACTCATCAGTCAAGTCTGCATATGCTCATAGGTCAGAAGTATGGTCGTTTCACACGTTTCACAAACTTGAGGGTGCAATCTCAAGCCAGCTGTCACCTCAAAGGCCTGATACTCACAAGTCTTTGTGGCTGGGGGCAGCTTCTACAGGGGAGTAGATAACTGCTGTGATTTGAAAGTCTTGCCTTTTATATTCCTCCTCATTTCTCACACTGGGCATATTCCCTCTTTCAGTATACAGGTATATCATATAGTACACATAAATCCTCACAATAACCATAAAACTTATCTGAAAAAGCTTTTTAGGATGAATAAGGTATATTTATAACACAGTCCATGTTCAAAACCCAAAACAGTTAGCTCTGCTTAGACGATCAACCTTTTTGAGATAATGCTTAGGGTCATTAAAAATTCATTCAAACCTAACAAATACCAGAAAGTATAGATTTTTCCCTTAACATGTTTCTGACAATGTGGAATTTCCTCATTCAGTGGCAACTGAAGCACCTAAAAGTGCTCAGCTCTCATTGGTTTTGTAAATGACTCAGACTCCACAAGCCTTACAACTATTTGCCTCAGGTATTTCAGCATAGCTGCATAGCATCCATGCTCCTGCACGTTCTCTGGATCTAAAACAGTATTTATGGAAGTCTTACAGACTGAAAGGTTTAACTCTTTAATTTCAATCAAAAGTCTTAGGAAAAAACCTCAGCTAAATAGACCACTGTCATAAACCAATTATGTGTTACAATTCAGTACTTAATTGGTACCAAAGAAAATCAACTCTCCCTTCTGTGTACTTCTTGTTCTTACCTGGCAGTGTTTGTCCTTACGTTTGAGTTGGGGAACCTCTTGCAGTGAATGAACTGGTAGTGAATGAACGAGTGAAATTTGTAAATGATGAGTTTCAAAAAGGTGACATTCAAAGACACTAGTATCAATGGGAATTCAAAAAGTTTTGTATCAGGCATAAGTAATGAAGGCAGCTGTCAGTTTCAGGAAATATCCCCCAATTAATTGAGGTTTGTTTTAATTTGGGAGGGAAAAGAAGGCTGACATGTCCTAAAACCAAGCTGTCAGATGAGATTGTAATAATTCCCAGCTGTAATCACACTAGAACCTACTGATGCATATGATGCATAAAACAACAGGAAGGTTCACGTTAAAGCCCAGAAGCTGGGAGAGGAGGTACTTTGTTTTGTTTTTCAAAACAAAGCAAAATTATATTTTATCTGAATTTGTTTACCTATTTTGGGGATGATTATTTTGCCTTTTTGGCTAATTATATAAACTTAAAATCAATCGGTCATCTTCATTTGGTTTAAAAACTGACACTTTTTGGTTATGAAATGCTTCCAGTGTATATCTTGGGGTAATTTTCATCCCAATTTCACAAATAAGTTCACTGACGCTCAGACAGGTTAACCTCTTCACATGAAGCAAAATCCAAGACACAAATAAAACATACAAATTCTGTCTGCTCTTTTGATGAGACCAGAGCATTTGTTATTGAAAACTTTCAGCAAAGTAGAGTACATAGTCCCCTATTTTAACTTCAAAATGACTGTCACAGAAAGAAGCGTAGGCTTGCTCTTAACCAATATGACCATTATGGCGATACACACTCCCAAAGGAAGTGGTAAAAAGGTTGTTTGCTGGGACAGTAAAAATTATACCAGTGCTTATGAATATCTACTAGGGAACTCTCTACCCTGTCCGGGAATAAAGTAGGTTGCTCATTTAAAATTCTGTGAGTTTGTAATATTTTAATCAACACGCACAGTGGCAATTAAAGAGGATAGATTTAGTATGAGATAGATGGACAAATTAATTGACATTTTAAGAAAAAGGTCCCTTTCACAAATTTTGAGATCTATTTGAAAATTATATTCAGAATTGAGTCATGAATCAAATTATAAGTACTGAAAAACTTCTGCCTCTATTGCTAGAGGCTCTCATTCAAGTCAAATTACTGTAACTTCTCCAATTTTTCAGAGGCAGGCTAAGACAAGAAAGGAGATCTAGTGCCCTCATTCCTTTCTAAAGAAAATTCCTCTTATGCTGCAGGAATCACAGAGTACTTCTCTATTAATTGTCCCATACTGCAAAGATGGGGCCAGGTAAGG
Organism: Chionis minor; assembly: GCA_013398295.1. Classification (NCBI taxonomy): domain Eukaryota; kingdom Metazoa; phylum Chordata; class Aves; order Charadriiformes; family Chionidae; genus Chionis; species Chionis minor. Next base: position 118,296 of record VZSF01003950.1, on the reverse strand, counting down.
CAAAGGAAACCAGTTATTCATTCTGACATCCAAGAGAACGATAAAGCTGTTTCCTCCAACAGCTGCAAGCATCTCCAACAAGCACACAATTTATTGTATCCTACTTATGGCTCACACCTAAAACACCAGCACACAGGTAACAGGGAATGGATAGGGGCTCCTAACTTGTGCCAGCACAGTCCCATCTCCCCCCTCACGTGGCACAGCTGTATTGGAGATCTGCCATTATCTCATTTACACCGCAGCTACAACTGTGTTTTCAACATACAACTCTTCTTCCTGTAATAGAGGTAAGCTCCATTAAAAATTAGCAAGTACGCTAAGAAACTGAAGGACTCCCTGAAGAGTTCTTACAAAGAAGGTGTGACTTACTTCAGCACTGAACACCTGACATGACTTGGGCTAGCTGGCCCAGGGCTGATGGAAACTCCTGCGGGCTACTTACTTGGCTTCTTGGGCAGCTTGCTACAGAGAGCAGTGCCCTGGCTTGGGAATTTCAGACAGAGCTCCAAACCACACCGCTATATGCATTTCAAGCTTCACATAGTAACTTGATTATATGCGGCAGAGTCGACAAGTAAACAACAGCCTTATTCTACTAAATTCCCCCCACCCTGCCAACGTGCGATTTTCTGGTAAGATTGCCATGTGAAAAATTTCACAATTCAAGATCGTTCAGCAGGTTCTCCAAGGGAGCAGTTTTCAATATGATGATTATGAGTCCCTATGATTTGTCACCTCCACCACTGAGAACTACTTCTGTAGCCAGACTTAATTTTTGCTCCAGTCTTCCCTCCACCTGAAACAAATTTTGTGAGTACTTTGCCAGGTCACTGTGGTATGAACCATCTTTTTGTGCCATTTTGAATAGTACCCATGCCAGCACAGTGCTCATCTTGGAAGGGGACATATGAGGCATTGGATTAAAAGTATCATTTAGGGATAGAAGGTTTGTAACTGAAAGGAATATGAACCTGGTGAAAGTACCTGCTTCTCCTAATGGTGCTGCATCTCCTGAAATGATGAAAAGCTAATTCGTGTTCTAATCACTGAAGCAAATAAAAAACTTTGGAATGCTTTACTAGGAATTTGATTAGTCTAGATATTTACAGTGACAAACCCTACTCACGTTGTTTGCATTAGCTTAACCTTTTAAATATCATATAGAGAATGACTAATGAGATTACTTAAAAGAAAACACCCTTGTTAAGCTTTCAGAGTTCACGTGATAGGGAAGTGTTAAGACCTCATTGTTAGGACTTCAAATTAAGGCGATTTCCTAATTTTCTTAGGCCAAATAACAAGGTTACTCCTGGAGCAGACTATGCTATTTTAAGTAATGAACATTATCATCTAATAGATAAACATGATCTTTGCTATCATGCACTGACTGGATGGATTGTACATACAAGAAGTCTGCTTAGGTTGAGTTTAGCACTCTTTGCCACTTCTAACATTTTATGATGCAAATTTCTTAGGGTAGGACAGAGCAGAAAATGCTTAAACCATTACGAGCTATAAGATATGCAGCGTGAATACACTGGAAATCAGACACTGCTTTCTCTGACTCTGCCAACTTGTGAGGGTCAGGAAGCTGGTCTCAAGCTTTGCTGAAGACTGGCACTGCCGTTCTTTCTGGTCATTACTCAGCCTCCCTCTGCCATGACACACAGGCTGGCTTAATTCCTCTTGAATACTCAGATTTTTCCCAAATAAGACCCCGATGAAAAAAGTCTTCAGGTATTTACTCTGTAGTTACAGAATATATTTGCATGTAAGTGTATTTGTACACAGGGAATAAATAATTATCTGTTGTCTTGCTACATGTGTACCCTTTAGATTATCACTTTATGCCCATTGACGTAACTCACTTTGAGTTACAAAGCATGAACAGCCCAAACCATTTAGCAGACCTTCTTCAGAAGAATAAGATTGGTGGCACAGTAACAATATTTGTCTGAATTTTATAAAGAAAGGATATTTGATGATCTCCAGGCAGATCAATCATTTTTCTTATTTTTTGATCTGTGTGCTATTTTTACAGGTACTAGGAATTAATGTAAGCATTCTGTCACATAGACCATATAGAATAATGCTTCTGACTTAGTCTTTTTTTCTGAAATGTAAATTTAGTTGCGGCCATACTATACAATCAACAAAGAATGATTTTTGAAGACAACAACCTAACAATATTTTGTCAACAACATTCAGCAACACGCCTCACCAGAGACCAAATTATCACCAAAATAACTTCGATGTCATCAATAATGCTGTTTCAAAATGGGATGTCATCTTCACATACTTATTCATCACACTGTCCAAAGCTGTCTCGCTTCCCTGTGCAAAGCACATCTACTATGTTTAATCTGAGCTACCTGCATTTTACAACTATGTTCTACAGGTGTAAATGATTTCACAAGACACAAGACCCTATACAAGTAAGAGAGGCTGAAGGCATCTGCAAAGAGAAGCTTTGCTGCAACCTGTGTTTTCCATAAAAAAAGAAACAGTGTCGAAACTGCAAATTCTCCTCCTAGACACAAGCTAATATCTGTATTCTCATTCAGACAAAACCAAACAGACCTTTTCCCTAGAGACTTGATTCCAGGAATATCTGAAGCATCTGAAATACCCAGGAAAAGCCCAGCATTTGATGTCCCCTCATATGTGTGCATGAAACCATCATAGGATCCTTACTTTTTCCTTTCATTTTCTAGTATCCTGAATAAATCTTTGAAGTACTGGGGAACACGGACAATCACATTTTCTGAAGGACCTATATCTTTAAGCTCAGGATAGAGTCTGGTGTCAATCACCTTCTTGATGTATCCCAGCCAGTCAAACTGCAATGACAAAGAGAAGGCTGGTTAAAGCAGATTATGAAGAGAAATTATTTATTAAGTTGCACTTTTGAGACTAATGGTTTCAAAGTTTATTTATTAAAAATTTAGAATCTTTTGCACTCTGTCATTACACGTGCTTTCAAACCTCAGTGAAGTTGTAAACGTATTTAAAAGAACACATATTGTAACTGAGTACACACATTCCTAACAGTATTCCTTTAACATGGTGTTCTGTGCACTAAAGGCAATTTTAATTATACAGATCACATGTTAGAAGAGTAATTTTGCAATTAGCCCCAACCAACCTGTGGAATCATGGCACTAAGTTCTGATATGTTCATTTTATTGTACATCACCTCACTTGTTCGATTTTCATATGGAATCATGATCTGAGGAAGAAAAAAAAGGAAAAAAACAAAACCATCAAAACAAGGATTATGTTGCAGGGACCTACTTTTACGTCATTACTGTCCATGATAATGCCAGTGCAGAAATATCTCACCACCTGTTCTCCAAGCATTCATGGCATTAACTTCCCTTTCGTAGTAAAGGAACACAGTTCATTGTCATTTTAACTCATTACTGGGGAATATAACGAGCTGCATTCCTTCTTTGAACAGAGGAGACCAATTTTAGTTCTGATTATACTAAGGAAATGCATGTTGATTCATAAGAGATAAAAGCACACGTAGACCATTAATACTATTCATCCCATCATGTCAGGTCAAAGCCAACCCCAAACTATGCAGTTTAGAAGGTCAGATTTGAGATAGGTATGCTGGAATCACATATCTCTTGGATTTGAACATGTTCTTGCTACAGCCTGACTCCATCTGAGGGAAGAGCCAGATACACACCTGTTTCTCCTCATTTTACCTCAGCATCCTGCTTTCCATAGCAGAAACCTGGGTATATAGGCCAGACATGAATTAAAGCATTCTCCAACCAGACCTCTCATCTGCATGAGCAGAGGAGCCAGACCTCAGGATTCTCTGTAGTATCAAAGTCCAAGGTCATAGAAAAAGAAATTCAAAATATAAAGCAAGTACTTTTATAACTGAAAAGGGACATTCAGATTTCAAGATGGCAGTATGGTTCATAATGGAAAAACAAGCCAAATAAAAAATATAGCTCAAAATTTTCTCAATGTTCAAAAGAAACAAAAATTCCCAATGGCAATTCCAGCCTGAGGTAAATCCTACACGACAGGGTGTACACTGTACAGTTTAACAAGGACAGAGATAGACGCCAGACGAACCAGACAGCTGGCAGTACTCCAACCAAAATTCTCCAGTAAGTGTCTGCGGTTTTACTATTGCTCAAGCCACACAGAAAAAAAATTACTTTCTTCTCCCTTTCTGCAAATTTCATTTATCTGACAAATCTTTAAACTCTTCTTGAACCCTTTTGCTCCCTTCCTCTCAAAATTTTCCCTTTTCCTCCAGTAATTCAAACCTAACTGAAATCTTCCTTGTACACAAGCTTGCCACTCCTTCCTACGTCCAAAGTATCCTCCCTTTATTCTTGCTGTTTCTCCCTGAGTACAAGTTCTCCATTATATACATTCACTTAAAATGACTGCAGAGGAGCACAGGATACAGTAAATGCCCAAGTAAGAAACAGGCCTATCTCCTTTGAAATCACGGTAAGATGTTTATATAAATCATTGTGCTCATTAGGTATTATGCAACAAATGTTGCATAATGTCCCTGGACTCATGCCTAATATCTGGATATATTTTAGGAGGATTATTCATACTACAGGGAAATTAGGCAGACATGAGCAAGTATGGCTTGTTGCATAATGGCCTGCATTACTGATCCTAAGGGCTGTCACATGATCCATGTCATCTCATATGGCAACTTCACCTATATACTTTGTGGATTAAAGTTCCATAAGACATTTGTTAAATAAAGCATTAGAGCTACCAGAGGTAGCGATGCATCTTCTTACCACATCACTGATAAACACAAGAAACATTTTCTGTTTTTCAAGTCTACTGGTTCACAATGAAGTATCTGCTCATTAGTCCATCTACTCTAGGTAACTGAGGCTGAAGGCTTTATTTAGAGGTTTGACAAAACTTCATCTCTCTCATCAGAGAGATGGAAACACTGATTTAGTACTATTGTGGATGGCCCTGGAGTCTGCACACACATGCCCCATTGAGAAATATCACTGCCTTTCCTCCTGTAGACTGCAACAGCAGAACCCAGCGAAAAGCCATCTGCTGCGCTACCTATCCTGTGGAACAGGCTTCTCTGCTAAGAGAAGACCCAGCATTTCACAGAGGAGAGCTTCTTTCCTTGGCGATACAAAGAAATACACAACTCAGCTGGCAGTTCTGCAACTCAGTGTCAAGTCTGTAGACCTAACTTTTGCTGGTTTCCCAACACCGAAACTAACTCCTCTGTCTAGCTATAGAAGAAGTGGAAATGACAGTGTACTTGCAGCTCCCAGGAGTGGGATTCCTGCAGTAGTCATACTGAAACAGGGATACAGGGAAGAGAAACACTCCTTCAGCCTGCAACAGTCCTAACGCACAAAGTAAACCCCATAAGAGGGCAAAAATGTCACCAAGTAAATCGGTCAGACCAAGTACCAGATTTAAATCTGCTTAGCTTTACTAAATTCAGTTGGTCCCCTTAATTAAAACTCATGGAAATTCTCATCTCTCCCAGGGTGCCCCATGAAAGCAGATCAGGAGCAAATTGTGGTGTTACTCTAAGCACCTCCCTCTCACTACCACCAAGCGCCAGTATCCCACCTCAGTCTTGCGCTGCTTTTAAACTGTTCCTCAGAGAATCAGCTCAGTCCGCTTCTTGAATACATGGCAGTGTACTCGCAACATAGCTGCACAGCAGGGACTCTGATTCTGCCCAACCTCAAAATTGTAGAATCATTTAGGTTGGAAAAGACCTTTAAGATGATTGAGTCCAACCATTAACCTAACACTGCAAAGTCCACCACTAAAACATGTCCGTAAGTGCCACAACTACACATCTTTTAAATAGTGACTCAACCACTACCCTGGGCAGCCTGTTCCAATGCTTCACAGCCCTTTCAGTGAAGAAATTTTCCTGCCATAAAATCTAAACCTACCCTGGTGCAACTTGAGGCCGTTTCCTCTTGTCCTATCACTTGATACATGGGAGAAGAGACCGACCCCTACCTCTCTACAACCTCCTTTTATGTGGCTGCAGAGAGCGAGAAGGTCTCCCAGCCTCCTTTTCTCCAGGCTAAACAACTCAGTTCCCTCAGCCGCACCTCATATGACTCCTCACCAGCTCTGTTGACCTTCTCTGAACGCGCTCCAGTACCTCAATGTCTCTCCTGCAGTGAGGGGCCCAAAACAGTATTCAAGGTGGGACCTCACCAGTGCCAAGTACGGGAAGGCAATCACTTCCCTAGTCCTGCTGGCCACACTATCCCTGATACAGGCCCAGATGATGTGTGCTGCCTTGGCCACCTGGGCACACTGCTGGCTCATATTGAGCCAGTTGTCGACCAACACCCCCAGGTCCTTTTCTGCCAGCTTCCCAGCCACTCTTCCCCAAGCCTGTAGTGCTGCCTGGAGTCATTGTGACACAGCTGCAGGACCCAGCACTTGGCCTTGTTGAACCTCATACCATTGGCCTTGGCCTATTGATTCAACCTGTCCAGATCCCTCTGCAGAGCCTTCCTACCCTCAATCAGATCAACACTTCACCCAACTTGGTGTCACCTGCAAAGTTACTGAAGGTGCATTCGATCCACTTGTCCAGATCATTGATAAAGATTTTAAACAGAACTGGCCCCAGTAGTGAGCCCTGGGGAACACCACTTGTGACCAGCTATCAACTGGATTTAACTCCATTTACCACCACTCTTTGGACCTGGCCATCCAGCCAGTTTTTTACCCAGCAAAGCGTATGCCTATCCAAGCCATGAGCAGCCAGTTTCTCCAGGACAATGCTGTTGGACACGGTGTCAAAGGCTATACTAAAGTCTAGGCAGACAACATCCACAGCCTTTCCCTCATCCACTAAACAGGTCACCTTGTCACAGAAGGAGATCAGGTTAGTCAAGCAGGGCCTGCCTTTCATGAACCCATGCTGACTGGGCCTGACACCTGGTATATGTGCTGCATGATGGCATTTAAGGTGATCGGCTCCGTAACCTTCCCTGGCTCTGAGGTCAGACTGACAGGCCTGTAGTTCCCCAGACCTTCCTTCTCATCCTTCTTGTGGATGGGCATCACGTTTGCTAACTTTCAGTCAAGCTGGGACCTCTCTGGTTAGTCAGGACTGATAATAAATGATGGAAAGTGGCTCGGTGAGCACTTCCACCAGCTCCCTCGGTACCCTTAGGTGGATCCCATCCGGGTCCATAGACTTGTGTCTAAATGGTGTAGCAGGTCACTAAGTATTTCCCCTTGGATTATGGGGGCTTCATTCTGCTCCCCATCAATGCCCTCCAGCCCAGGGGGCTGGGTACCCTGAGAACAACTGGTCTTACTATTAAAGACTGAGGCAAAGAAGGCATTAAGTACCTCAGCATTTTCCTCATCCTTTGTCACGTCCAATAGGGGATGACCCTCCTTTTGTTGATAATGTATTTACAGAAACATTTTTTATTGTCTCTTGGGCTTTGTCCCTTCTAATTTTCTCCGTGCATAACTTTATGACCTCCTTGTAGCCCTCCTGAGTGGCCTGCCCCTTCTTCCAAAGGTCATAAACTCTCTTTTTTTGCCCTGAGTTCCAGTAAAAGCTCTCTGTTCAGCCAGACTGGTCTTCTTCCCCACCAGCTTGTCTTAAGGCACATAGGGATGGCCTACTCCTGTGTCTTTAAGATTTCTTTCTTGAAGAATGCCCAGTCTTCCTGGACTCCTTTGCCCTTCAGGACTGGCTCTCAAGGGACACTGTAAACTAGTCTCCTAAACAGGCCAAAGTCTGCACTCCAGAAGTCCAAGATTAGCAGTTCTGCTAATCCCCCTCCTTACTTCTCCAAGAACTGAAAACTCATTTTATGATTGCTATGCCCAAGATGGCCTCCAGCCACCACATCACCCACAAGTCCTTCTCTTTTTGTGAACAACAGGTCTAGTGGGGCATCTTCCCTAGCTGGCTCACTCACCAGCTGTGCCAGGAAATTATCCTCTATACACTCCAGGAACCTCCTAGACTGTTTCCTCTCCACTGCATTGTATTTCCAGCAGATATCTGGTAAGTTGAGGTCCCCTACAAGAACAAGGGCTATCGATTGTGAGACTTCTTCCAGCTTCTTATGAAATATTTCATTTGCCTCTTCATCCTGGTTGGGAGGTCTATAACAGCACTTCAGTTGGGTTATTGATCTCACCACCTTTTTGGGGGTAGAAGACCTAATTCCTGCATGACCATTCTCAGGCACTTCTGTGGTTTCTAACACATCAATAACCCTTGTATTTTTGCTCCTGCATGGATCTCCTTCCCCTACCTCCACTGAGATGGCAGACCAAAGGCTCTCTCCAGCACACCATCCCTCAAACATCGGGCATGCCACCCCCAAGCTTATCTCTCGGAAGACTGGTTGACTTATCAACAATTTAAAGGACCAAGAGGATTTGGGTAAGGGTTTTTTTCCACCTTAAGAATGAAATATTAAATTTAACAATTAACTAGGTGAAGAATATTGTTCATCCTTTCTTCATCACATTCTGCTCCTTTCCTTCTACTTCCAAAAAACACTATTGCTAAGGCTGTTGATATAATGGTTTTCCAGTTTAAAAAAGGATTGCACTTTTTTGGTAAAAGCTAGCTGCAATCCCACATTAGATTACCAACCTCAGCTATTTTAACTTCCAGTCTTAGAACTGACTTCATATCAGATTCAGCTCGTGAAGCGTTTGCACCCAGAAGCACTGCTGTATCAATCATGAACTGCAAAAACGCATCTCGGTACTGTAAAGAAACAAAAAGAATGAAATGACCACTGGATTTGCTCTCGCACACAGCTGTAGCAGTAGACCAGAAACATGCAGCTATAGCATGGAGTATAATACTGTGTAGTTTCATGCCCTAGCAACCAAAGTTGTGCTTTCCTTACCTTGGATGCCTGCTGTCATCAAGGAAAAAAGAAGAAATAACACCGTAAACATACTGTGCGTGACAGAAAGAGATATCTGCTGTGGTTCATGGAGTATAAATCTCAGGTAATGCAAATGACACTTCTGGATTAGACTGACAACATTTATAGCTCTTACAATGGGATTAGACAACATGTATGTGTATTGGGTCTGGCTGAGGTGGAGTTAATTTTCCCCACCACAGACCTCATCACACTGTGCTTTACATTGGTAGCTAGAAAGGTGTTTATAACACACCAATGTTTTGGCTACTGCGGAGCAGTGCTCGCACAGCAGCAAGGCTGTCTCACCAACGTTCCTCCCCCCATCAGTAGGCTGGGAATGGGCAAGATCTTGGGAGGGAACATAGCCAGGACAGCTGACCCAAACTGACCAAAGGAATGTTCCATACCATATGATATCTGCTCAGCAATAAAAGCTAAGAGAAAGGAGAAGGAAGGGGAAACATTTATTATTTATGATGTTTGTCTTCTAGAGCAACTGTTACATTTACTGGATCCCTGCTTCCTGGCAAGTGCTGGACATCGCCTGCTGATGGCAAGTAGAGAATAAGTCTTTTGTTTTCCTTTGCTTCCACACACAGCCTTTGCTTTTGCTTTATTAAACTGCCTTTATCTTGACCCGTGAGGTTTGTTCCCATCTTATTTTCTCCCTCCCCATCCTACTGAGGAGGGGAGTAATAGAGCAGCTTGGTGGGCACCTGGTGTCCAGCCAAGGTCAACCCACCACAGTATGAGTGTACACCAATATTATACACCAACTCACACAGTAATCAAAGCAGGACTGAAGAAGTAGTTGCATACAGGTGCAAGCTTAGTGTCTAGGAAGAGTGTTTATGGTAGTGGTGGTGTTTTCTGATAGAAGATATCCTGAAAAATCCATATCCAAACAAACCACAACCTTTTCTCAGTTTAGAACACAACAAAAGCAACAGTGGGGAAAAAAAAAAAAGGAGGGGGGGAGGGAAATGGTCACCCTGATTTCCAGTTAATAATGCTTACAGATTTGGCTTCTGTGGTGTTTTCTAGGTAATCCTCTCGAGATGCAAGAGAGAGACTTGCTTGGTCAAGCTGTTAAAAATAACAAGAACCAGCATTTAGTGGGTAAATTCATCAGAATTCAAAGGCAGCCCTACAAGCAACCTTGGAAGAGTTCATCGTTTTCTGGCAATTATGGTAGATGTGTGTAAATATCTAATACATAACACATTGCACCAGCCTGAGTTCCACAGGATTTCAAAACAACAGAAAAATGCTATACTGTGCTGATAGACATTACCTAAATCACATTGCTGTTATCTGGGGAGCCTCAGATGCCCCCTGTAATATCTAAGCCCCCTACTACAGCAAAGAATCGCCTACATGATTATGTGTTTATGGCTTCATTAGCGAGTAGCTAATGCAATAGGACTGGGTTTACACGATCAGACAGTTGGTGCTGACAACCATTCACCCTGTGCATATTTCAGGGGCACAAGGGTCAGCCTGAGACAAACATTAGTCTAGTGTGTGGACCAAATACCCATTAAGTGCTGGGGCATGTCAGCTGCTGTGTATCTGGAAAGCATTGTTAGCCTTCTTTGACTGAAACTGAGGTTACAGTTTTACGCTTCAACCTAGACCAGCACCGAGTGCTGTATTTGGCTTTTTGAATGGATGTACTGAAACAGCTGGATACCAGCCACAGAAATAATTGTAAAAATGCACAGGAAATTGTTATGCCTCCAGTACGTTAGCTAAAGATATCTGATAGGTCCAGGTGGATCGTTGACTTTCACTTATCTTTTTGATCTAAACATGGATCAAATTTGTTGGTCTACGGTCACCCTAATATTGGAATAAGGTCCTCAAGGTAATTTCTAAATCAGTCCTCAAAGTACATTGAGATCTGCACTTAGTCTTTTGAGTGAAATGATTACATGGGAATGTTTGCACACTGTTTCAAGTTCCTAACCAGGCAACACTCACAACACATGATGTATCTTAACATTTCTTCTGGAAACTGAGACGTCCCAGAACATTTCAAAGCAATAAGGTTAGGTTAAGGTATGGAAGCCAAAACTGAAAACATATTTCAACCAGCTTCCAAACTCTAAATAAGATACTGATTGGACCAGTAACAAGAGTTTTGATGTTTTAAAATTATTATTTTGATGCTGTATTTGTTTATAAAAAGTTTGGTGAAGAGAAATTGTACTTACTCTTGCAATTTCACATAAGTTTTTTTTGATCTAAATCTTACACCATTTATATTTCATTTCCTACATTTATAAAAATGACCTAAATAAATACAACTTAGAATCTAAAACGAATGAATAAATGTCATCTTTTCCTCTGCCAGCTGATGTCCTCAACCTTTAAAATATACCATAAACAAATAAAATAAATCATCCACTGAAAGGAAAGCAGCTGTGATGCTCAGTGCAACTCTCATTCTTTGAAAAACATTAGAACCCTCTTTTTTCAGCATATTGAAGCAAAAAGAATATACTCTTATGCTTTGCGTATGTGTGTCCTGGTAATAGTTAACTTCAGATGATTTGGTCTGTTTTGGTTTTGCGACTGTTGCATGAAATGCTCATCCAGATTTCCTGGCTTAAGAGTTAGATTTGGCAAACCATTGAAACCAAGAAAGCACAAATATGAGAAATAAACAAAAAAGTTAACCAACTTATTCAGCCCTCAAGAAGAAACAATCATGTTGAACACCAGACAAAGTTTTATTTGGAGTTTCTACTTTTTTCCGATCCATTCATGATTTTGCAATGCTGAACGAAAAGAATTTTGCAACAGAGCCATTTTCACAAGCAGATTGAAATGCTCCATGGTACATCTGCACCCCTGGGAATTTGTTAAAACATAGACAAAGTAGAACAGTGGTTCATGCGTTCTGTAGATCAAGTTCTTAGTCAAATTAACAATGACAGAATACCCTACAGAAAAATATGGTATTCATAGCATGCAGTGCTTCAGTTATTTAGGTACCTAATTCTTAGGTGCCACTAAGCATACTGAGCGAAGATAATGCTAAGTACAATTCCTTTCCAAGAGACCAGCAATAAGGATATATATATAACTGCTCAATCCTTCACTGACAGGTGACTTGGACTGAAATATTATGACAGGAGATACCTAAATACCTCTCCTGATTCTGCTCTTTCAGTTCTTTTAAACAAATCTCCAGCCAAAGCAATCCTGACAGGATCTGAACAGCATCTTAGCAGAATGACATCTTTAATACAGCAAACTGTTGATCTACTGTTGACTTGACTGTTCAGGGAAACGTCTTAGTGATGGGGAAAAGTTACTCTTCAGTTTTATACCAGCTGAATGCCTCGGTCAAAAGACATTTTAAAGAACTGATTCAGAATCAATATCCACTCCAGTACCACTACAGCTAACTGTTGTTTGATCCTCAACCACAATGTATTCTTGGCTACATTCCTACAGCTAGACAAGATGCCAGCAAAGTAAATATCATAGATCCTATATTGCTGTGATGAACGGCATCATTACTTTCTTCTTTGTCCCTTCTCTCTTGCCTTCATAAACTATTTTCTTGTAGCAGTGGAGGGTTGGTTACTCTGGCTACTCATCTCTACTTCTGAAACAGCAATGCATTTGGCCCAGGCACTCCGTCTTGCCATGATGACATCTCAAAGCAATACAATTCTCTCTGGAGTTTTGTCAGACTACAGTGAGGCAACATTTCTTGGGTCTTTTTCTCACTAAACTGTTGTGTAATGCCATGCACTACTAAGAAACTAGTAATGCTTTGGTCCAAAAGCAATAGCATTTCAGTAAAAAGGTAAATTCTATTTCAGGTTTAGAAGTGTTTGGGATACATCTGGTGTTGTAAGATGCCGTATAAGCACAAGGTAATGTGTTTCCATCTCAAGAAAAATAGCTCAAGTTCAAAATTTCTGCTACTGATGCACCATTCTTCATCTTCACAGACAAAAAACATTCTTCATGCAACTGATGAGTCATAAGCAGCACCATCAGGACTAGATATCCCTATCTCTCATTTTCCCACACAGAAACCCTGGACATTGGTCCACTGGGAACATATTTTACCTTTTTTTGCCATTTGAAAGGAGAAAATACGCTGTGCAGAAATACTTTTCAATAGCGTGTGATTCCCAGTGGCTTCTACATTCCCACAAATTGGCACCTATGTACATCTGTAAGTCAGTAGATAACAGCAACAATATTCAAGTGTAAACTTTTGGCATGTAAACATGTTTTCAAAAAAGTAACACCACAAAATACCATGCAAAGTAACCTATTAGATAGGCTATATTTTACCTTCAGGATATACCGATTGGAGATTTTGTCATCAGCAGCCACATATAAACGGATCAAGACAGAGTTACTGTATTGACCACGAAGAGTTGCCAAGGCTTGGACTAAGCTAAACCTCCTTTCTGACCACAGCCCTTCAGGTCCAATGTTGGATTCCAGCACAGGCCAGCGGAAAGGTGAATGCCTCAGTATACTTAACAGGGGTTTCACGTCAGCTTTTTCAATTTTATCTGAAATGTCAAAGTGTGACAACAATTACATTCCAGACAATTCAAATCCAGCAGCAGCCACACGAGACAAAGATTTATCGGCGTTGATCGATTTCTAGGCAAGACAAAACACAATAGCTGAAAGCCAAAGCCTCAGCTCTGCCTGTGAGCACAGAAGCGTGCGGGAGTCCGACTCAGTTTATCTGCACCAAGAAGAAGCGAGGCAAATCAGTGCCCTTCAAAAAAGACAAGAGCTGGAATTAGATCAATTAAAAAAACATTCTTCCCTTAGGAACTAGCATAGAAACTTCACTGTTTCTGAGAGGGAGTTATTGTACATAATCAAAGCTAGAGAGGTCAGTGTCTCGTCACCGAGGCTGCAGGGCAGGCTGTCTCAATTGCTGACAGTCAGTCTCAGGGCATGCTGGAAGAAAACTGAGCAGGAAATAAAGTCTGAAAGAGTCAGAAGGACAAAGGGCACTTTGAAGGACAAAGTTCACTCTTTCCCAACTCATCTTTCGACCATACACTACATAAATGTAGCAATGTGTCCCAACCTAGTGTACATCACCTTACAGCAACATTTACAAGCTCAGGAAAAGCACTCTGCAAGTGTGGTTATAGGGCTTCGCCCCCCACACTTGCTTGATGTGCAGATAACTTGAAGACAATGCGTCCAGAGCTGTCTATACCCAGCCCTGTGTTTTGGTTAAATGGATTTACAGAAAGGTAAAAGTTGCTGAACAACAGGCTCTTGAAAGTGTCAGTATGAGAATTTCATCAAAGGGCTCCTCTGATTTATCGGGTGCTACCCCCACACGCCCAGGGCATGGTTTTGGCACCCTTTTGCACAGATAAATACCCCTTCACAGTTCCTTTACAAGCAGAGGTCTCTGTAAAACAGAATTCTTGTGCCTTGGTGTACCTTATTCTCAACAGCCAGCTTCAGAAATGTGTAGAAGACTCTCCGCATTCAGCTTAATCCAAATCAGCAAAACTTGTGTAGCTGCACAAAGATTCACAGAGCTCAGTAGAGACCAAAAAGCCTGCCTGTGTCACCTGTAATGCACCTGTGTCCCTCTCAAATCAGGCCACTTACTCTCATTCATGCAGGATGCATAAAGAATCTTGGCCTTCTGTACAGCTTCACTGTCTCTTCTTTTGCTGATGGGTTTCTCAAGCAATGCTGAAAAAAAAAAAATTTTTTTTCAATACATCAGAAAAACGTAGGAGCTGTCTTCTTGCCTGTCTCAGCATTTGCTTTAATCGTAGCATTCTTTTAATTAAGGATGATATTCCACATGTATTTTCTTAAGCAGTAACACAGACATAATTTCACTTTTTTTCAATCCCCAACAGAGAAGGATTTTTTATTTATTTATTTTTAAGAGGACTGATTTAAAGCCAGTTGGCAGATACCGCTTATTATTCATCCTCACAAAGAGCCACCCTCAGCAAACTGAGGGGACGGTGAATTGTGGGGTGAGGGTGGGAACCAGCCCACAAGACAGGGAGTCCGGAATTCTTTCAAGTGGCTCAGCCTCTGGTGCTGGTACATTGTGAAACTGGGGTCTAACAGAGAGGGTGGCGGGATCCCAGGAGCAAGACCGCTGGCATTCACTTTTACCAGCCCTGCCACAGCTGAAAGAAAGCAGCAGGGAACTGCTTGGTTGTCTGTCAAACAGATGCAACCTCAGACTTGTAAATGACGCAGAAGGCCAAGTGTCCAACTACTATTTGAAGAGCTGCACTATAAAGGTCCCTCAAGCTGTAGGTGTGAGGGCACCCCCTCGGTGCCTGAAAGCCAAATGAGCTTTTCTGAGCTGCCACCTCTCTCCATTCCTTACATTCCTCACATTACGTTACGGAAGTGAAACAGCATGAAGAGCGCATCCGAATCTCAGTTGCCTCGAGCCATTTTATGCAAGTTGTAAATCAGGCAGGATGCAGCTGCAGACACACGTACTATGGTGAAAGGCAGAGGCAGCTTAGTCAGCTTCAGCAGGATCGGTCGGCTCGGGTGCAGCGCAGCACGAGCACTTCCATGCCCAAGAGGAGCAGGGCAGTACTCAAGCACAGCACAGAAACCGGGCTGGCAAACCCTGTCAGACCTCACCCGCTTTTGTAACATCCAAACAGCTCCCGCACAGCATTACCTTGTTGTTACGGGGACCACTGGAGAGAGTGGCTTTGCTGGAGCCATCCCCAGTTCCTCTTGTTCTATGCTCAGCCACAGCTAAAAAGCCTTGAAAAATTCAAGACTGCCTTCTCTATACCGTACTCCCCAGGGCTCTGGGTTTGCAACCAGCAAAGGCACAGTGCAGACTGGCTCCACATGGCGCTGTGCCTGAGCTAAGAAACACGTCCCGCACAAAAACAGGGAACAAAGCACAACGCAAGAGTCCCAGTGGCCTGCCAAAGCAAAGGGACTTCATAACACCAGCCATAGAGAAACCAAACCGCTTCTACACGGAGCTTTATCATCTGTCCATGCAACGTTCTTCCTCTCTGCCAGTACCGGCTGGGGTCATGCGGAATACTGAAGAGGTGGTGCTGCTGCCCCCAAAGCACAGCACCCTCCTGCAAAGGGGCAGCTGCTGCTCTCCAGCCCCTGCCCTTTCCAGCAGCAATCCAGAGTCCTCTCTCCAATGTCGCTTCTCATGGGAGGCAAAAGTCCAGCTGGGTTGGGACCACTAGATTCTGTAGCTGAGAACAGGCTGGGTTTGCGCTGTTCCACTCAGTATGAGGAGCTCACTGCTGGAGGTAGGATTTGAAGACACTTATTTCCCTGGATTTCCCCAGTACCTTGAAGAACCTTCCATGCTGCACCTCTCAGATATTCCCCACCTGCACTCATGTGAGCACTCAGGGGACTATTCTGCTGACCTCAAAATGTTTATTAGTCAAAGAATACCCTAGTGATGAGCAAATGCCACCTGTTCTCTCCCTTCAATCGCTTTTCTCCTTAAAAAAAATTTAAAACTCACAAAAAAAAACCCAAAACAACAAAAACAACAAAAAACCACAACCTGTTTGCTTGGATCCTTGAGAGATTTAATGAGATATTTTGCTTTTAGTTATGGATAAGATTTTCCCCAAAAATACTGCTGGATAGGACTCCTAATAGCTTTGGTTTCAAATCCTCTAATTGTTAATATTTCTCAGCTTGTTAAATACAACATAATGCTGCTCATTGACAGATATCTTCACTGTGCACCATTCTTAGCAGAATAATCAGACCTATTCGTGTCTTAAGAATGGCATTTTAAAGGAAACTATAAATGAAACCTCCATATAACTAAGGATGAAAAAAACCACACTTCTATTAAAGCCATTGCAATAACTTCTGTTCCTTGCCAGTGAGCTGCACAGCCATGAAATTTTGAAGCTAATAAAATTCAATGGCTAAAGCCCAGCTAAATCTCAGGAGAGATACAGAGGATGAGAGCCAATAAAATAAAATCAACTCTAGGAATACACCTGCATAAAATCCTGCTAAAGTCAAACCTGGTGTTTTCCCATAAAGACATCTCATTATGGGACAGAATGAAGCTGTAACACTCCCTGCACTATTGCAAAGAATGATTGGGGTAAATGCTGCTAATTTGCCCAGAATTCTTCATTTTATGAAGAAAATTCTTGGTTCTGGTGATGTAAAAGCCCATGATCAAACATGGTTTGATCAAACATGGCACGGCCTTAATAAGATGGTTGAATCCTGTGGACACTGAAAGAGATATGATCCATAAGTGCTCTTTAGGCTGTAGAGGTTCCTCAGTCTTAGCCTCAAGCTTTCAGAAAGATTTAGAAGTTCAAAACTGGAGCACCAATCACTTGATTTCTGCAAAAAATGTAGTATGAACGCCAAATACAAGGTTTAGAAATTCGCTTCTTATTTAACTCACAAATATGTACGGATTTTGCATGTCCTTGAATATTTCAATTCCTCTTAAAGAAGAAAAGCAAGAAAAAGCGAGAAGCAATGCATACTAATCAAAACCACGGGTAATCGATTACTCTATCTACAGGTTGCTGTATCTGCGGAAAGAAAATCACTACTGTGATTGAAATCAATGGAAACACATCAAGTGTCAGGTACTGTGAGCAGCCTGGCCATAGTAGCAGGCTGTGACATCCCCCCTGCGGCACTGGGCATAGCTAATTGCGTGGGTCCGTGCCCACTGAGCTCTGCAGCGCAGCGTTTTGAAGGGCTGCAGCTCCAAGTCGCCGCTCTCTGAGGACCTCCGCCACTTGAACGGACCTGCCTCAGGGCTATCCTGTGATCCCACCAGCAGAGAGGCGCTCTCTGATGAGTGTTCCATCTCCTGACGTGGGACGTGGCGCTTCAGGCTCTCATCTACACAGAGGCAAACGCCGACTGGTGACCGACAGAGAGCAAATCCAGCCCCTCTGTCAAAATTCAACTTTTAATTATAGCTGGTTGGGAGGACTGTCTTTCCACCTTGAAAAATTTTAATGACTTCAGACATTTTCTGTTTGGACACCAGAATGAAAGCAAAATTTATGAGCTCTTCCAAGGGACAGGAAGAGAAAGACCACCCCAGATCAGTTAATGCTCAGCCTGAAGAGATACCTACAGACCTGCTGTTGAGTTCCTTACTCTGCCTTTCCAAACACCTCCTCTCGCCCATCGCGAGGTGATTGTGTCTATTCATGCAAATCCTCTGAGAAGTTCAGTCTAAAGTTTTTTTCCTAAAGTCCATTGGCTGGAATTAAAAACTGTGGCCAAATTAGGGAAGTCAGGGTTACCAGTATTTTGACTAAAGCATCTCACTCAACACTAAGCAGGACATTGAAGTCGTTCTTCTTGCAGCTTTTTTCCTTTTTTTTTTTTCTTTTTAACTCAGTTTTCTTGTTTCAAAATGAAAAGGTCCAACTCCCTAAAGTAATCTTCTATTTTAGGACCCCAAACATTAACTAAATTCAACTAGAATCTTTAGACAGTTTAAATAAACCAGAAAAATATATCCTTCACCAGATTCACCGATTGTGAAAGAAATATTATCCAGCTTCAATCAGTATCTTTTAGTGTCATCTTTAAATAAGAATTTTTAGGAACAAATGGCTTTGGCCAGACTAGGAAACACACAGCACTGCAACAATATTAAAAAAACCCCACACCTTGAAATGATAGTTCATTTCTTAGCTCCCAGTTAAATGTTATAGTGCTAGAGATGGAATAACAATCTATCTGAAGAGATTAAAAAAACCCCACGATCTAAGCTGATTTACAACCCTCTGAAAGAGCACAGGATTATTATTAACAGCAACTACAATTTAACAACTCATTGCTACTACTGACTTACAACACTAGCCTGCCACAAATGCAAAGCAGAATATCATAGCCAAAAATCACCAGGACAAGCAAAGTGAACCAGCACAGCTTAAGCCACCTTGAATATAAAGTCTGCGATCGTGTTTCCCCAGCCAAATATAAAGTACATATTTGAATGGCTGTTTTTGCAAAGCAGCTCTTCTTCAGTCACTTTTTTGACTTCCTTCATTTTCAAATTAATTCCAAAGTCATTCTCTTTGGGATAAAAGGGATCTTGGCCTGTGCTACTGATCTCAGCACCTCATTGTCCATGTTTCTGTATGCACAGGAAGCCAAGATGCAAGATTTATGTTTCCATGCACATAAAACTTAGTTATGGCAAGTGTCAAAACCTATCGGTAATTCTACTCTGCAGCGCTGAAATAACATAAATCATCTCATCAGGCAACTACCATTTGCACAGTCAGAAAGTGGCTAAAGGTGTTCATGACATCCTAAACTTTCTGAGGCTGTAAATTAATCCATCATTCATTTTCCTACACCGAGGGGTTGAGGGCAGGGACGTTCCCATTGCAAATCAAAGTTCTTGTACTTCTGGCAGCCCAGGTCAGGCAGGTTTGCATCACTTCTCACCCTGGCTTTCGTACAAAACGCAGGGACTCGGCACCACCAACAAAAAAACATGCCAGAGCTGGGAATGGTTTTCCATTGTCTGAATTGTAGATGCTCAGAGAGACAGCCATGGAAAAAAAGCCACAGCTGGAGGGGGCAGGGAGCTGGGGTTGGGAAGGAAAGGAAGGAGGTTTATATCAAGTCCTTCAGATGGTGCTTTTCTAGGGCAAGAGGGCTAAAAAAGGCCAGCTTCCTGTGGTTCACTACCCTAGAGTAAATAGCAATCATCTGCTGTTAAAAGTGAGAGCGAGGCACTTTACAAAGTAAGCTTTGCAAATGTGTGTGTGTGTTTGTTTAACTGCATGCTATTCCAAAGCTGCTAAGAATAGTCTTGTGGCTAAGTGTTACCTTTAATCTTACTTTCCATTTCTAGTCCTGGTTGATTTTTCCAGCCTACTGTTTTACACAGCTTCACTTTGGTTTTCAACCGCTGTGTTTTATTTATGGCGCTGAGAAATCCTGTACCTTTCCCTCTTCTGACTTGCAGTGCACAAAAAAGGGATTGTACAGCCAGATTTGCAGGGAAAAGAAACATGCATACCATTAATTCAGTTTAAGAATAGGGATTCAATTTATCAGTGTTCTGATCTGCAGATTGTATATATTCTGTATGCTATCAGACATTTTTCTACATATACAGTTGAGTTCAATATGAGAGAGACTATGCGATGCACTAAGCTTATTTCTTATTCTAGAGAGAAAAATGTAAGTTTTGTTTGTGCTTTCCAACCTTAGTTATGGAGAATACATTGTGCTAGTAAAGATAGTAACATTTTTTTCCCCATTCATTTTTGTTCTTATCCTTTTACAAACATTTGTTGTATGTCAAAAATGCAAACTGAAGTGTTTGCACGTATCTGATATGATGTTCTGAAATATATTATAATGTTTTGCATCTTGGCAAAAAACAACTGCACATGCAAATATCCCAGAGGGAATATGTTCAGACTTTAAACAAAAAAAAAAAAGCTATATAAGAACCCCAAGGGCACATCCCATTTCCTGGAAAGTTGTAACCCTGGAGGAACAAGAAGCTAGAAGCAGGTAAGTAATTCAGTATGAACTCCCAGGGCAATGCTAAAGCAAACAGTGGTCTTGGATTGCAACAACAGAGAAGTATCAAAGTGGGCAGATGATCTTATTGTTGTACACAGGCTGGTGAGAGACTGGAGCACTACCTGCCCTTTGGCTGTCCATATTTTAAAACCAGTGTTGGACAGCTGGACATAGAGCAGAAAAACATCACAAACATTTGGGGTTTTCTTTGGGTGGAGTTACTTGAGAAATAGAAGGGGGGGGGGGGGGGGAAAGCCCCCAANNNGGGTGGGGGGGGGTGTAATGGAAGTAAAAGAGGGGGGGGGGGGGGGAGAAAAGCCTCACAGTGAGGGAGCATGATTTGTCTCACAAGAGATGGTAGAAGGGTGACAGGATTACAGTACGAAAGTTCTTCACCATTAGAAGACATTTGGTGCCAAAGTGGTGTTTAGTCTATTGAAAAAAAGGCAGAAAGAAAGCTAACAGCTGGAAGATGAAGACAAATTCATCAGTGACAGTGATTAACGTCTGGAGTCAAGCAACCAGAGGAGATAGTGGCTTCTCTGCCCCTTAGCATCTTCAAGACTTGATGCTTGTTGGGAAGATAAGCTTTAGCCCAATGTGAATTACATTTTATCCCAGTGCAAGCTACTGAGCTGCATTACATAGGTAATGTAATTGTCTGTGATACAAGAAAAGTCATAGGAGGTAATCTAATGATTACTCCTGGCATTGCACTCTCTACATTTAGGATAAGGATCTCAAAGCAGTCTTAGACATGTGGGACCAAGGAGATACAGCCATTATCCATTGTTGCAGATAAAGAAAGTGAGCCACAGAGGATTAATTCCTCCTTATCTAACTCACGTCAGAATCCTACTGGATTGGTGCTCCTTTGTGAGCATAAAACTTGCTGAACTTGATCCAACCACTCAAAGAGCTTGATCCTTTGGAGTTGGTGAATGCCCTGCAGTCCCTTTAATGTCAGTGACAATGGGAGTTGCTCAGCATTGCCCAGATGATGCTTAGTACTACAACTGAAAGCAATTTGTAATGCATTGTTTTCAGGACCAGATCCAGAAAGCAACCCAAGGGCTTCCCAGAAACCCATGCCTACTCATTCACTGAGCCAAAGGCAGGAGATACTCTCTCATCAACTACGTCCACAGTAAGGCCCTATCAAAGCTTCACTCAACAGCACGCTCTCCATTTAGTTTGGGTAGCAGTAACTAGCAACCAGATATTTGCTCCATGTTGCACGTTTATGAGCTTCAGATTCTGCTTGTGGAAGTTTCTTTGCAAATACCTGATGACAGAAGGTGGATTTCTCTTTCAACTCTTGAGTAACAAAGACGCTGTTCTTCACCCTCCCCTCTATGCTGCTATACAGCTATAGGGGTCAGGTTTCTAAACTGATGGCAAGAATAATTTAAAAAGCTGTTTGCCCATCTCCAGCTATCAGTCACATAATCACAGGGGTTGGAAGGGACCTCTGGAGGTTCCTGCCAGAGCAGGTTCACCTAGAGCAGGTTGCACAGGATGGCATCCAGGTGGATTTTGAATGTCTCCAGAGTTGGAAACTCCACCACTGCTCTGGGCAGCCTGTTCTGGTGCTCTACAACCCTCAAAGTAAAGAAGTTCCTCCTCATGTTTAGATGGAACTTCCTATGTTCAAGTTTGTGCCCATTACCTCTTGTCCTCTCACTGGGCATCAATGAAAAAAGACTGGTCTCATCCTCCCAGCACCCTCCTTTTAAGTGTTTATAAGCCTAAGATTACAAACACAAGCTTTGTTTTTTTCCCAAGTTAGCACTATAATGTACTACTTCTGTGAAGAAACAAAACCCAAGTTATATTTTGGAAATTTGCAAGGGATCCTCTGATGCCAGCAGCAGGATGTTTTAAGGATGTCCAGTGAGGAATTTCAGCTTAAAAGTAGAGAAAAACCTACTCAAACCCTGGTTTGAGTTTGGCAATCAAACCAAACACGCAACACTTGTATGCAGAATGTCATTCCCTGAGGTCCCTGACCCATAAGATAATTCTGATTAATCTAGTCCTCATTAAGAATGTCTAAACCTTTAATCTCATATTTTCTTCACACTAAAGAGCTATGGCAAAAGAGTTCCTGAAAAGCAACCACCACCCCTAAAACTCAAGCAGCCAGCTGCACTTGTGCCACTAAGGGTATCTAAGGACTCCAACTGAGTCCTGAAGGCACTGCCCTTTCTTCAGACTCCGAGTGCTCTGGGTTTAAGAAGTCAAGTTCAGTACAATTAGCGGAGCAATCATTTGGCCAAGATGCCAAAGGGCACACAAAATAAATCTTCAGAACCACGCTGCTGTTACGGAAATCACAGCTAGAAAAATGTACAGTCTTAATTACAGTAATATGAGCTTACATGTTCCAAGAGTGATTATTTCAGAATGGTTTGGGGTCAGCTGACGTTCATTTAGAGTATCTGGTTTCCAATTTCCTTTTTTTCAGAGCCCGAAGTTAAGTGAAGGAGAGTGGGCAGTGGTAAGTTTTATGGATGAAGGCCTATGAGGTGCACAATGTTCTACCTCAAAATTACTGGCCACAGCATCTAAAATTATACACAACTATTGTGATCACTCAAACAATGGTAACTTCCCCTTCTTGCTGCATGAAGATACGAGTTTAGCAGACTGCAATACAAACAGTCAAGGTTACATGATCATCAAAATAGAAAAATTGATCTATATATATATATTTATTCTCATTTGGAAGCCTCACCCCTAAAGCTGGAGAGGGGTATGAGAGGAGGGTGAATGACATCTAGATATGTTCTAAAAGGAAGTGACAGACTTAACTGACATACTTCAAAGCTGTACATATTTCTTGGGAACAAGACAAGCATAGCAAAACCAAGATTACTCTTATTCTCTCTCAGAGCACTCTCCTGAAAAAGTCATAGAATCATAGAATGGTTAGAGTCGGAAGGGACCTAAAAGATCATCGAGTTCCAACCCCCCTGCCATGGGCAGGGACACCTCTGACTACAGCAGGTTGCTCAAAGCCCCATCCAGCCTGGCCTTAAACACTTCCAGGGATGGGGCCTCCACAACTTCCCTGGGTAACCTGTTCCAGTGCCTCACCACCCTCACAGTAAAGAACTTCTTCCTAATATCTAATCTAAATCTCCCCTCTTCCAATTTAAAACCATTACCCCTTGTCCTATCACTAGACTTCCTGACAAAGAGTCCCTCTCCAGCTCTCCTGTAGGCTCCCTTCAGGTACTGAAAGGCTGCTATCAGGTCTCCCCGGAGCCTTCTCTTCTCCAGGCTGAACAGCCCCAGCTCTCTCAGCCTGTCCTCATAGGAGAGGTGCTCCGTCCCTCTAATCATCTTAGTGGCCCTTCGCTGGACCTGTTCCAACAGTTCCATGTCCTTTCTATGTTGAGGACTCCAGAGCTGGACACAGTACTCCAGGTGGGGTCTCACAAGCGCAGAGTAGAGGGGGAGAATCACCTCCCGTGCCCTGCTGGCCACGCTTCTTTTGATGCAACCCAGGATACAGTTGGCTTTCTGGGCTGCCAGCGCATGGACAGTCATGGACATCTCCTGCTGTAGTACACAACGTTTAATGTTTCAGCACAACTTTATCCCTCTGAGCAGGTTTGTTACCACAGGTCAAACTCCCACACTAATGCAGCACCTGCCCAGCTTCTGTTTCAGAGCTGCTTTGCATCTGGAAGCCTCAGGAGAAGAGCAGAGCAAGTTCTCGCCTGCCGGAAAACACCACAGAGACAAACCTCAGTGGAGGGTGCAGAAGCCTACTTACAGCTCTCTTCTGCCACCGGTGTAACCCAACTTCAAATACATAGTTTCAAGGTTTGATTAAATTCCTTTATGTCTTTAAAACACAAGTTAGTCTGAGAATTTATCCTGCTATGCAACTTTGGCGTACAGTACAATCTGCTTCCTCTATTAACAACTGATAGCAATATTTGGGTTTTGAGGCTTCCCTAAAATATGAACTAACGTAAATTTAGTTATTTTTGTAAACTACCAGTTCTGCTAATTGTTCTGCAGCGCTTCTTGCTAGTTCAGGTGGCTGGTGCACAGTCTGACATGCGCAGTGTCTGGAGTCCTCCAGAAGAAGTGAGCTGCAAATAATTGGTTTTTAATTAAGAGCTTGTTTCCAAGATTCCAAAAAAAGAAGATATATACCATTTAAAGATGTAATTTGTGCTCCCTGGCAACTAAAGAGACAAGCAATGAAGAATTTTCTCACCACTCTAGTTAAACAACTTTTTAAAAGACCAGCACCTTACTGACATTAAGGCTCCTCTTCCTTTTTTTTTTTTCCCCTTGGTGCCTGTAAACATTGTTCAGTCTCAGAGGACTGGAAGGGAAGCATCAGAGCCTAATGCACTATAAAAATTATTTAAATGCATTTTATAAATACCTATTTTGAATTTCTAATGCATTGTGGTCCAGATTTCTCTACTGTTTGCTAAATATATATGTGGAAAAATCAAACTAGCATCAAAGGCTTGCAAAAAACCTTTCTCCAAATGTTTAAAACTATCCTTGCCTAAATAAAGATTTTTCCCTTTGAGTCTAAAATAAAATAGCAAGTCAATACACTTTTCTGTTTCTTATAATGTAGCTTTTAAGTTTTAGCAAAGCCTACATTATTACCATTTTTGAGTATTTTTTTATTCCTTCCTTAATCGGCCTTCTACTTTCTTACCTTTTTTCTCTCAGTTCCCCATTGCAAATAATAAGGTCATCAGAATCATGTTACTGGAGTACATAAGGACTCAAAATAATCACTCCAAGCAACGATCATAAATGCAAATTCCTTGTTCACACAGGAATATTAAATAATGCAGAGTACTAGACACAACTCAGATTGTCCTACCACCTGCCATATTGCATATTCCCACCTCTTTGGAAGGCAGAAGCATCCAGGCTGCCAACAACTGGGGCTATTTGTCCCTTTTGGAAGGCCTTGTGTTGGCTCCCCCAGCAATAGTTTCCAGATTTTCAAACCAGTAAGCATTTCTTTCTTCCTTTTTTTTTTTTATATTTTAAAAAACAAAAACTACCAGTGTATTCTGCAGCTCCAGGAGCTCATTCCTCAGAACTGTTTTTATGGAGCTGATGCCTTAATCTAGGTCTGCCTTGTTTTGCTAAACTGTGTCTCCCCCACGTCTTGTTTTATTTTGTGGGTTTTGTTGGAATTTTTTAAAAATGCATTTAATGATGATCCACACACCGTTAATCAATTCAGGCATGCATGTTTTGTATTTGATACAATTAATGTCCATTGGCCTATTTGTTGATGGCAGTGTCCATCTCACCGTGGTTAGACTATGACTCTTGAAATTAACCAGCCCATCATTATTAATTCCTCTGACATTCTGATAGAACATTTAATCATTATGAATTAATTTTGCATTAATGAGGATGTAATTAATATGCATGCCTACAGGAATTATGAAGATTTAGTAATTAATCAATTCATATAGGTTCTAATTCCCAAGGAACATAAATCAAGTAAATCAAATATTCCTAAACACCAATTTCATGAAAGGATGCTGTATTTACACAGGTAAACCCAACTAATATACTGACATTTTAGGGCTCCCCATGAGAAGAAATTCCCCAATCCTTTTCTTGAATATCCATTTTAGCAATATGGAAGTTCTCATGGAAATGGCATTCAAACAGCTGCGCTTCCTAATGCTGCTCAGTGCCCTGAGCAGCACATTTCCCAAACAGCAATGCTGTTTTGTTTCTAGTTTCAGCATTTTGTAAATTCTCTGAGTTTGTATACGAAAAGATAAACACATGATGTGGGTTCCTCCCAAAGTCAACCAGCATAACTACACGAACTGTAATAAAACCAAAAATCATCTTATGGGGATGTGAGAGCCTCTGTTCACCAAGTTAATTTCAATAATAAATCTTAATGTTTTGAGCAATATTCCCCCCGCATCCTGCCCCTCTAGCCTCCCAGTATTATCCTGTAAGGGATAACACATGTCATTGCATTATTAGGCACAAGAGTTTAAACTTCATTTAAACCAGAAGATTACAAGATCCCCGGTTGTTACAATATAGGTGGAGCTCTGTACCAAACGGCAGCATTAAGCTTTACTTCATTATATTCATACTCCCAACATGTACCTGCATAATTTTTTTTGTTGGTCAGAAAATGGGAAATCAGTTCTCATGGATTG
This sequence comes from Chionis minor, assembly GCA_013398295.1. Classification (NCBI taxonomy): domain Eukaryota; kingdom Metazoa; phylum Chordata; class Aves; order Charadriiformes; family Chionidae; genus Chionis; species Chionis minor. Next base: position 91,616 of record VZSF01003950.1, on the reverse strand, counting down.
CTATGTCCTCCAAGGTATGAATCCTCATTCTGCAAAATTACCAGTCCAAATTCCAGTCACATAGTAATTTTGAAATTCAATATCTGCAGATATGAACATATCCTCCTCCTGCAGGCAACAGCCAAAACAGAGGTTCACTAGAAATCCAGGGGGAATATTGCACCACATGTGGAACAGCAGTGTGCTATAAAGCCCCACTCCCATTCCAGTGCTCGCAGGAGGATGCCACTCTGGTCTCCCAACCAGGGAGGTGCTGTGGGAATCCTGTGGCTCAGTTACTGCACTGCCTTAAAAACCTCATTTCGGAACCAAAATTATCTCCTTTCTGTACTCATGGTTTCCCAAAATCACCCATTACAAATACAGCTTTCACTTCAAGCCGCCACAAAGCCTGGAAAAAAGTCCTTGCTTCTCCACCTTTGACTTAGGTACTTCATTTTACCAAAAAGCTATTAACTTGTTGCCCAGAGAGATTTACCTGACTTGTGCTGCTTATGTTTTTTCTCACATTTAGATGAACAAGCTGTTATAGGAAAGATCTGGACCACTGAAAAAAATGCACCGTCGAAAAGAGATCTGTTCATAGCAGAAAAGTCCAAGCAAAACAGCATTAACCCCTGTTGCTTTTTGCTGCTGTCTTGTAATCCAGGAGCACCTATCCAAAAAAAAAGATACTGGAGGCAAAAAAATACCATCTGAGGTGCGAGGGTTTGGGGTTGTTTTTTTTTTTTTTAATTACTGCTGGTTTCTCCCTCTTACTTGGGAGGTAGCTCTTAAACAGCTACCTCTGAAGGAAGAAATCATGAAAGACAGGTCAGCCACCCGAGTGGTCCCAGCCAAGCACCTTTTGAAGGGTGGGAGAAGAGAAACCAGCCCTAGAGAGTCCTGTGGCACAGGGTCCTCTGTGCAGCACAGCAGCCACTCAACACCAAAAGCAGCCGCTCAACACCAACTGTGGGATTTGTCTGAAAGGACTATCCTATGGTCAAATAGTGTAAATTTCCATACTGAAATATTTTTACCTTAGTGGTTTTACTTAAAGAATTTCCTTTCTAAAGAACAGCATAGCAGATTATCTTGGCAAAAGTTGCCTACACTGCCAATTTATTTTGTTTGCTGCCTGTCTTCTGTTCTTTAAAAACCCCAATGCTATACCCTCCTAAAAGGCCTCCACTTCTTTCTCTTTGCCACGCTGGAAATTCCTCACTTTGAATTGACTGGCATTCACAGAAAAAACAGCCACACTAGAAAGCTTAGCACAGCAAATTAGTCTCTAGTAGGTGTCTCACTGGGCCAGGTTCAGTATGGAGACTTAATCTGTAAACTGGCTTCCACAGACATAAAATATATTTAAAAGGTCTGGAAGACATGTTCACAAATGATTCACATAATTTAAATCAACTCCTTTGCAGTGCTGAGATTTAGGAATGTTTGTGTAATTTTGTTTGGGCTTTTTTAATTTATTGCTTCCTGCATGGTCATTTAAAAGAAAAAAAGCAAAAAAACCAGCCACCAGCTGTATATCATTGTTCTGCAGGCTTCAGAGAAAGCAAAAGAAACTGCTTGGTTTACAATCAACATTCACCCCAGGTAATAGTCCCTGATTTACTTGCCCCAGACTTCCAGTTTTGAATTATTCACAAAAAGCCACTTGCATTTCAATGGTAAGACAGTAGTGCTCTTAAGCTCTTAATTAAGGTCACCAGTCAAAATGGAAGAATTCAGCAGGAACGAAAGACCTTTGCAGGAAATTTTGTGGCAAGTGAAAAAACATTTAACAACTCATAGAGACATTGCAATCCTGACCTGACATAAGGTTGAAACAGTTGCAGTTTGAGATAGCTTTTGTTCCTACAAGCGCCACAGTCAAACCACTTTTTTCCATTTTGAAGGACTCGAAGAGCTTCCTCAGAGGCTCATAAGCACTAAAAGCGGTTGTTATTAACCAACAAAATGCAATTTTTAACATGTCTGCAGTGTATCTGCATACAAAAATGCTGACTTCAAGTCAGGGACAGTCTGTTCCAGACAGCAATGATTAACCGGAAGTAGAACTTCAGTGCTCCATAGGACAGTTTTATAAGGAATGAAGACATTTTAGCCTAAGTATTTGATTACCTGGATCTAGGTCATAGCCAATACCACAAGTTTCTGATTTTGACACATCTTTGGCTGTCTACAGTTGTCTTCCATACATTTCCCCACAACACATGAAATACTGCTGTTGCTGATGTCCAAGGAAAGACCTACTACTGCTTTTGCCAGGCTAGGATTTTATACATTTTGTATACCCAGAAGATCAAAGTGAGTTATACATGTGGTTTGTGGATTCCTGTGAGACCAGAAAAAGAAATCCAAGTGACCCTCAAACAAAGGATGGAAAAGAAATTAGAGGGGAAATGATATAATTTTAGTTTGAATCCATCCTAAGACAGCTAGAGAAAGCCATGGGAGCATTATATATACATATATATACTCCTACCCCATTACAACCCCAAGTCTTACAAAAAATAGGATTTAACTATCACATTAAGTTTTGCAAATCTAGAAGAACCCTGAAATGAACATTACTTGTCCTGTTCCTGCAACGACCCAAAGCTATGCAGGCGAAAAGTCTACCAGTTAGTAGTTGTCAACTATTTTCCATTGTCCCATTGCCATTCCTCTTTGGAATTCACCATTAAAGCACCAAAAACCTTCATCAATACAGAAAATGTTCTACCCTTTCTTGAAGATGACATCTGCAAATTCACATGCTTCTGTGTGTTTGAAACATCAAAAAAAAAGGTAAAGAAGAAAAGTTTTGCTGTCAAACCTGGTAATACTTAATGGAGGGCTTGGTACATTATGCAGCTACACCTACCACTTTTTGGTAAGGTAAAAGTAATTGTTAAACTTGCTAGCCGTTATCAACTGGAAGATCTTCTTCCATAGCAATTGCCCCTCAACAAAAAATTAAGCTTCTGGAAGACTAAAAATACCATTGTATAACCAAGGCCATCCACAGGTCTTTGCACAAATACCCAAATTCCCTTTCTGCCTAAGGCTCAGGAACATTCAGAGACCAGAGAAGAGATCAGATGTTCAAATAATTTAAGTAACAACAATTTTTTAACATATTGCCTGAATGAATACTTCCGTCTATATCACACCATCAAAGAATATCAAATATGAAAAATGTGGCTTTCTGGCCAAGCCATGTTATCACTTTAAGATTAATAGTTTTCTTTAATACAATAAATATTTCAGAACATAAATCTTGCGTAATAATCAGCTCTTTAAAGACCGGGGCTTTTTTAATCTACTCGGTGTCAAACAGGGACATTTACAATGAAGTACAAAGTTCCACTAAGACTTCTTTAGGAAAGAGATTAAATTGGCTTCCAAGATCTGGTCAGCCATATGTATGTTTCTCTGTGCAACAGTTCTTCATCTCGCTAAAAGTTTTGATAGCAAGGTTGTGGTCATCCACAAATTAGCAACTCAGTATCAAGCTAATTTGTGGAAGTAACTCAAGTTAAAACACAAACATACATAGAGGCTGAAGTTATGCCTTGTTATTTCAGCTACCAACACTGACACATCCAACACTTCTTTTCCTTTTCATTTTCCTTTTTTAATTGCCAAGAATATATTTTAGAAAGCTTATTAAGTAAAAAGTTAAGGAGGAGATGACAAATGTTATATTAAATCAACTCTACATCACCTGTTTCACATCTTTGTCCCTATACCATGCCAAGGAGGAGTTTAGGTCTCCTTTTAAAGTAGTTATCGGGCACTTCATGGCACCCCTTTTTTGATACAGCATTTCCATTAAGCAAATGCTTCCCACTTAGATGTTTCTTTCTTTGTCTTGTATTTTCTTAGCTATGGATTAGCAACTTCTAAAGGGACTGCAGTAAGAAAACCATACAAAAATGTGGCTTAGCATGATGTCCTTGATTCTGCTCTGTAAAAAGAGGAAATTAAGGCTGAGAGTCACAGCTTGCTACTCTACATTCAATTAGGACTGGCTTCTTTGTGGCTGTGGTTCATGCAGGATGTGCAGTTATCTAATACAGCCCGATTCTGGCAGCAGAACAATTAGAATGCAAAGCATAACTTAAAACAGGCTCTGGCAATATTTTTTTCCTTTGGTTGGGACATCTTCAGCAGACTTAAAACAGCACTCATCAGATCGTATCCTATGCTGAAATTCTAAACTCATATTCTGAAACTGAATGCAGCTTTTAAAATACTTAACGACGCGAAAATTGAATACGATGTGACTGAAGAAAGCAAGCAGAAAAGAGCTTTGATGCCTACACATGCACATATGTACAAAATCTAAGAGAAAAATAAATGCTATATTTAAGCGCAGCACCCTAAAACTGACCTCTGTTCTGTGGTGAGTTCAAATCAGGCTCTTATGTCAACTAATAGGTCAATAACATGTTCAAGGCGTGCAATGCTCAAGCACACCAACAAGGATGACAAATCCTGCACGTCTCCCTTCTTTGGTATGACTCGCTTTTAGCGAAGGTTGAAAGAATCTGGCAGGGTTTTCCTACCTAACAATAACCATCTCCCTTTCTCCCCAGCTGGTCTGCACAGCTTCCTGATGAGGTGGCCTTGCTGCAGAGTACAGCGCCACATCAAGTCACACGCAGATTAAAATATCTCTCTTCCTACACGTTTCCACCCCGGGGCTATTTTTTCCTCCAGACACACATCCTTAAGCAGTCTTCTCTTTCACTGATGACAGCCCAGGTACTTCAACGGCAGCTTGAGTGCAACCTGAAGGAAGCACAATACCCAAACAACCTCCGTCCCCCGGGAATTCTGTAAATTGACTCCTGCCAAGAACTAGGTGAGTATATTGGAAAACATCACTCTGGTTTTGCCTTATTATATACTTTTCCTGCCACTTGTAGGGACAGAGTGCTGCCCTAGACTGATGTATGCGTGGATCTGGGACAGTCCTAAATGTGTGCACTGTGCTCCTGCACTCTGGTCTACCTGCCTATTGCAAGGGGAAAAAGACTTCAAATCCTGCCCCCTGATATAAGGAGTATCTTTTTGTCCCTCCATTCTTAACTTGTAGAGTTGCCAGCAGCTGTGTTTGTCCTCCCAAATTCTGTTTCCGTTATAATTCATTATCTCTCAATGTTTTTTTCAATGAAAAAACAACAAATATATACTTAAAGGAGAACTTCAAGTTGGACTGTTGGATGTTACCTGATAATCCAGAAGAAGCACGGAGTCTTTATTCATTTCAAAAACAGACAGTTAACAAGCTACAGTAACAAGCCAACCAAAGACTTTCAGAAATGACATGCTTACCCTTCAGTTTGAGGTCCACATTGTGTCGCAGCCAAGGATAAACACCATAGTTTGACATGTCTTCAGGAATAGGGTGATTGTATATCCAGCCATCACATGCAAATCGATAAAAGTTCTCACACGGATCTACAGATTGATTTATCTTGCTTAAGATGGCAGCAGCTGTAAAAATGACACCACATAGATTGTGTCGAATACTTTTTCCTAAACAGAGAATTACAGGAGGCCACAGTCTAGAAACGACAATTAACATTCACCAATCTCTGCAATATGATGCTGACCTCACTTGCAAGATAAGCCTTGCTTTTCTAGACTGATGAGTGCCATGATCTCTGTCATTTTTTATAGAGCAGTAAGAATAACCACGCAGCTTCTCTAGCATCTAACTGTGCCTACATGAGAAGCAAAAAAAAACCCAACCCAACATGTCTGCAATGAATGTTCTTGAGTGTCGTACAGCAATGACCACTGAACTTAGCACTACAGGAACGTGAACTCATGGAGCCAGACACCTGAAGACAAGCTATCCATTGTTTCTATGATGGAACTAATTACCTGAGGAATTTAGTAGCAGTACATCCCAAGCAGATTGTAATTAGTATTCCAGAAATTATGCACTGTTTACCTTTAGCTGAATAGCTGCACAAATAAACAAATCAAGTTCTGATCTACCATTCATTGGAAAAAATAATTGTAGTATTTTCATTGCTGTTTTGCAAATGCATCTCTGCCAGTTGCTATTGCAGGTGAGACTGGTAAGAGAGAGATCAGTTTGATGAGCCAGAGGCTTGATCAAATGGTCACGCGTTATAGTGATTGTGGCATAAATCTACATGGGTTGAGTAATATGGCTTATGTGGATACTGGACATTTTTTGGCTAAATGACCGTGTGTTTATTATCCAAATAACTGACTAAAAATCCTAGCAGGAAATCTGATAACTTTTACAGACATCGTGGTACTATTTCTAGTATCCAGTAATTCTTCTTCATCCATTTAGAGTAACTCTTCCTATGATATTTCTATGTCTCAGCTGTAATTTTTTCTCTCACATTAGAAACTCTCAAACTGACTATATTGAAGGTATTTTGGTCCTTGGCAATTTTCTGTCACTCCTGAAAAGCTTTTCAGCAAGGCAAGGCTCAGGTCTCGAGACACTGTGTAGGTACTACACAGTCCACTGAGCTAAAACAGTCAGGTCATGTAGGTGTCCAAGTCTGCCTTGATGCAAAACACCACCTTATGCTGAACTTACAAACGAAATCCGTGTTATTTGATATACACAAGGGAAGAAGAAAGCCAATTCAGATTCAGACTTCTTAAGTGGCTTTTTTTGTTTTGTTCTGAAGCTGAAGATGAAGTCCATAAACTTTTGGTGGTGTTGGAGGGAATGTGATGGGTTGGGGGTGGTGCAGGTAGTGTTTTCATTAGACATCCCACCTTAGATATTTGCAGCCATTCAAGAATCAGGTCTGGATGGTGGTGCTTAGGGTAGACAAGAGCACTGTCAGTGCAGTGCAGAGCAGAATTAGAATGACGAGAAACACGCTGGTAATATTGATAATCTGCAATTTATTTTCAATTTATGGAGCCCTACAGAATTTGTCAGAATTTCAAACATGCCAGACACCTCATGGTATCAGCTTAATACGGTTCAGAATGGAAATATATTTGTTTCCAATAAAACAGCTCTGGGGGCAGATTTCTAGATGTGGTAACTATTATTTGATCTGTGCTCCCATTATGCTAAATGCTGAAAACTCTCATTGATTTAGTGTGAGCAAAACTCTGACAAAACTGCCCAGGGCAAAATGGGTGTCTCAGATCCCACCAAGCCCAGTTGCTTTCACTTGCATTTAACACTAATGGATGCCCCAGCTCTATGAGGGCTCCCACATGTATCTCTGCATGGAGAAAAGAGCCTGACAATATGGAATTAGTTGCAGTAATGTGGAGTCATAGTCACCACGTTACTGTTGTGCAAGTCTGTGCAAGATCCAGCCCTAACGCATGTCTGTGCTTAACAATCCACTTGCTAGTTTTTTGACTACTGGGAAGGAAACAACAAAATACACCTGAAGGTCAAGTTGCCCAAAGTTTGGTTTGCTACTAAAAAATAAATAAACCCTATGAGAAACTTTGAGTTAACCTAGGTAGAATAGAGTTAAAACAATTCAAAACATGAATTTTAATTGTAGAAAACAAACAGATCTGCAGCAACTTAAAGATTGACTTTTTAAAAAGTTTGGGTTTTTTTTCCCCCCTTGATTATTAATGAAGCTCTGAGTAAAATGTATCATGGGAAAAAAAATTAAACAGTATAAATATCTCATTAACATTCTATAATCATGATAGAATAGAGAGGATAAAATTGTTGCTTACCAGCTTCAATGCATTCTGAGGTCAAACAGTACTGTTGCTTCGGATGAAACTTTATAAGACCTTGGCTAACTGCAAAATGGAAAACCATAATGAGATCATTTGTAATGAATTTTGACCATTGCAGCCAAACGTTGTGTGTTTGATCATTCAAACGTCAGTGCAAGTTCCAGGCCCTAACGCATCTCTGATTGCATTGACTGAAAACAGCTAGAATGTATATTAAGTAAATACTACAGCTTGTAACAAGTAATTTCCCCCTCCTGTGCCTGCTTTCTCCTTCCTCTGTCTTTGCTCGCAGGCGACGTGGAGCAAGGGCTGTCTCTCACTGCACGCTTGCACAGCGGCTCAGGTCACAACACTTCAGCCTTACTCACGGACGGCGAGCGCCACCAAGACACAAACAATTAATCATTGTTGCTATCATCCTCCAGAGATGCACTTTTCACAGCTGGCAACGCAACACGGAGCCGGATCTGGCCACCTTCTGCAGGGTTTCCACGGCTCCTCCCGAGCTGCGGGACTCCCACCGCCCGGCTGCGCCTCCTCCTGCAGCAGCATCGCGCTGCCCAGCCCCGCCGGCACGACCCAGCACCAATGGGACACTTTTGGGGTCCCCTTATTCCAGCCCGGAATAAACCAGGCAGTGATGGGCACGGGGATGGCTGTGGTTTATAAGGCACAGCGCAGTTTCTGTCTGAACTGGCTCCCAAAAGTATTGTAATTGGATTCGCTTCCAAAAACCTTGGTGACAAGAACTATGAAATCATCAGTTAATTTTGCTCGTCTTTTAAAAATGTGTATTACAGCTGCCACTGAAACTTAAGTGTAGGAATTGCTCATTTCAGACACTGCTGTCAGGCAACAAATGTGCAGATAATTGATACTTGGGATGAGGACGGGAGACTCCAGAGGGGTAGATGAAAAAAGGCCCAGTAGATGTGCTCAGTAGACATAAAGAAATGTCTTGCTATATCTATTATCTTAATAACTCAGTCCATGGCAGAAATAAAAAAGCAAAAAAAACCCCAACTGTAAATAAAAACCTCAATTATAGAATATAGTAAGGTATTGTAGCTTTACTAGTGCTGATATAGTTATAAATCAGTTTCTCCTGTAGTTACATATTCTTCAAAAGGGATAGGAGAATGGTATTACAGTACAGGAAAATTTTACTATAAAAAACCTAAAGCCAGAACTGAATATAAAGCTGTTTCATTGCTTCCAACCTCATAGCTTTAACAACAATTAATGACAGAAATGGCTAGATTTCCACCAAATTTTTTTAGAAACTGAGAATGTAAAACTTTCTGGACAGCTGTACCACAGCTTGCATTGACTCAGTGAAACAAAACACCTCAACCACCTTTGTAAATTAGCCAAGAAATACATGTGATTTTGAGGCATATAAAGATTGTAATTGGAATATTGAAGAACAGTAGAAAATAGAGAAGTGGAGGTCTCCAGAATATGATTTTGAGCCACATGAAATACAAATAATGGGGAAAGTGCCTATTGTGTATTGCACTCCTCCTGACTCACCTTTCCCTGCTTTAAAGCTAGCCTTTTGGAACCCATCCAGGTCTTGAAAGTTTGCTAGATTTTTCCTTAACAAAGCAGAGAAAGGAGGAAGAATACCAGACACCATTTAATTCTTTTGCACTTGATGGAAAATGAGGGAGAACGAAAAAGAATTAGTAAAGAATCTGAAGTAGCCCTCGTGGTTTTGATACTTGTAAACAGAAGCAAAAGACCATTTCAAATGGCTTTGTTCAATTTACAACTTCATCATTAGAGCAAATGAAAAAAAAATCTTTGGCAGTAGCGTTTCCCTTTTAATTAACAGCTAATTTTGATGGAAAAACTTTGCCTGATTTCGTTCTCTTGCCTTTTTGTTGTTGTTAAGAGAACTAACCATTACATTATTACCTACAGTTGTGGTTATAACACTCAGTGTTCCAGCTTCTTCCTCTTTAAGCCTATCTAAGCAAATACACACTGAAGTTAAGTTCCCCCAAAAAATGTGAAAGGGGAAAAGGCATATAAACACGCAGATGCCAATGATGTGGATGTTGCTACAACCTGAGAAGCCCAAAGGGCTACAAGTCAGGAGGAGAGGCTACCAAATTGAGGTTCAAAGCTGCCTGACTTTTTGCCCAAGGGAACTGGAGAGTGATCCGCTTCCTTTTGCTCAGGCCCCGGCTCCCAAGGAGGAGGTGGCTCCTGTCCTGCCACAGGCAGGATCCCGCATGATGCCAAGTGTCTCCCCTGGTAGATCCCCACTGAACTCACGGACTGGCTACAGCCAGTATGAGCAAGTAACAGTAAATAAAAATAGGTGATTCTCCCAGATTCCTCTTAGAGCTGTACTGACTCTGAGAAGAAGAAACAAGAGAAGCAGGAGAAAGCTATGTTTCACTCCTCCGTCTGGAAAATCGAAAGGAAGTTGTTTCAGGTCTACCAAAAGCAGCAAGTTTCGCAGATTAAATGAAAACTGAAGTGCCTGAAGTGTTTCACATGACCAGAAATAATGGTCTCATTTTCTACAATTTAAGAAAACTAGAAAACAGTTAAACTCAAACTTACAAAAAAACCATTGTGTCACAATGAAACCTGGAAACATTGCATTGACAAAATGTCAAACAAAAACAATTTAACTTTTTTCCCCTTATTCTTTTGGTTGAAAGCCTCAGACAATTTCCAAACAAATCCTAAAAACATTTTGGTTGACCCAAGGCCAACGTTTTTATTTTCTTAGCAGTTATGCCAATGAACATTTTGACACTGAATCCCTGGCTATGGAGTAGACCTCAGCACACTTGGAAAACTATCTCTAAGAATTAATATATTTGCTTGAATTTTCATGTCTAGTCTATGGATAAAGCACTTCTGTCTCTGACAAGCTATGGTAGTAAACATCTATTGCTTTGTACAAACAATCTAGTGCTAAAAAAAAAAAGAAACAAGGACTCTCCATTACTCCCTGTTGTTTAACACTGTATTCTTTAAGCAAAAAATATTATTTTTCATCTAGAAAAGATATTTTGTGCTAACAAGCTGAAGAGTCAATCCTGTTCACATTTATAAAGTGTTTTGTTGAATTGGGTGGGATTACTCATATACACGAAAGTTACTTGCCTGCAAATGTTTGTAGAATTTGCTCTAGAGTAGAAAAACACTAACCAATTGTGAGCCTGGTGCTTTAAATATTCTATAGAAAACCTGGCATAATTTTCTTTATTGTGATTATAAACAAAGCAGACCTTTCAAACAAGATCAACAAGATCATAAGTGATTGGAAGGAAGGGCTAAGTTCCCTGCAGTCCAGGAAAATCTGTGTTGGTCTAAAGAAATGAAAAGTTTGCACGAATTATTCCGAAAGAGGCTCTGTCTCTGCAAGTTCTTACAGGATACAACACTGCTTTCTCTTCTCTGCCTGGTGATTCTGGGTAAAGTTATACTTCTTCACATCATTTTATAGGTGTAGGCATATGCTACCAGGTGATATTCCAACCAAACCAATCTACAGATGATTCCAAATCCTGGAGAGGAAAAACTAATTCCTCCTCTATTGTGCCCAGTTACAGCTTATAAATCTGATCAAAACATTTTCATTTCATCCCAGATGCACTCTTTACGATTTTTGCAAAGACGACTTTGTAATTCATCATAGAAGAACAGAAACATCTAAAAAATGTGCAAGCATATGCATTATTGAAGCCTTCTACAGGAATTTTAGTCAAGCCCTAAATGAAAGCCAAATGAAGGAAAACCCAAAAGATTCCATAAAATGTGTGCACTACAGATTCATATTCAGGAAACAGAGAATATTAGCCCGCATTGGTCACAATCTGCGAGTTTGCAATCAGCATTACGGATGTGCATAATCTCACCCGTTTCTCTCCGTTCGGCAAAAGAACCTAATTCTAGCTAGAACACATCCAACTGAGCATCCAAATTTAAATTCAGCGTTCAAAAAGTTACATGAGCTCACGTTGCATCTTCCAGCTCTAATGTTCCCATAACAAATCCCTTTCCTGACATGTTTCCATTTCAGGATAAATATAAAACGGAGGGAAAAGAAGAGGAGACCGAGATTTTCACCAAAACACGTCATGAAGCGCACACGCCCGTGCCGAGCGGAGGGGCTGGGAAGGGCTACATTCAGGTTAGCCTCAACCTTTTCCACTTACCCAAGAAAAGCGCAGTGCCAAGCACAACGGTGCCACTCACAAAGATGCCGAGGGCGATGCGTGTGGCTTTGCTGGCTGCTCTTCTGGCCTCGGGTACCGTCTCTCCTTCCATCGGGATGGCTTGGGACCTGCTTGCTCTTGCAGAAGTCTGGTTTTCCTCTGCTGCTGTGGTATCAGTATTTCAACTGTTCACAAACTGCACCCATGAGCTCTGCCTCCTCCTCCTCCCTCCTATTTACAACTCCAGGTTTCTGTCGTGAACCATTTCCTAGGCACTTCCTGCTCTCCCCCTTCTCAAAGGAAGATCATGCATAAAATAGTAGCTGTCTCCTACGTTTTCCTCTGACCAGGAGGAGGAGGAAAAGCAAGCAGTGACCACTGTACGTACAGCTCTTGCTGCCTGTAGAGCCTCTATGAGCCAATCGCTCAGCAGTCCCCCTTATCAGGGGTTCCGAACACGAGGATTTCACAATGTTGCTGAACAGATGTTTCAGCTATTCAAACATATAGCTGTAAACCCTTTACAATCAAAGCAGGATTGCCGACCACTTTTACAAACACGAGACTGATGGAAGATTTTCGTTTTTCCCCTTCTGCTTACTTAAAAAGACTAATTATCTGCTGACTTAATTTTCCTCCTCTTAAACCATTCCTGCTGCATCATTTGGCTTCACCAGAAGAGATATCCACTCAGTGGACAAATCCCTTTTTAAAGCTCCCTAAATGCTCTTAGAATATCATGTAGCATTTTATTTTGGGAATTTGGTATGTGGCACTGTGTGCCAAAAATCACAGTCATACAGCACAAAGCAATAATCAGCACAACCTACGGAATAGTGCTGCTTTAGAAGCTACTTTTTCTTTTTTTTCCAGGCAAGATATTTCAGTCCTCGCTGATAGTCAACAAATCTTAGGAGGTGATCCTACGCTTCCAACTCGAGGACTACTATGAGCTTAGTGGAAAGTATCTATTTGGCACTTCAAGTTGGTGGTGAATAAAATCACCCATCAGACTTATTTGTATGAATTTCTCAGTTTCTGGCTTAGACTTGATGCTCTCTCCAGGTGGTAAGGTTTCCCCGTTCATCAAGTAGCAAACTTAATCATTTCAAGACAAGTTCTCTGAGCTGACTGCGACATTCACCCCTCTGAGTTCTTGCTTCCTCCAGAGCTGGACTCCCATGCAAAACATAAGGATATAGGGAGAGGCAGTGCCATACTCATGCTCCCAATAACAGTTTATGTATCTGAGTTTACTTCTGTGTGTATTTATGAGTTCTTATCTCTGCCCACACCTTTTCTGATAAAAAACTGTGCAAGTAGAGGGAAGAAAGGCATATGTCACAAGGTGTGTGTGATGGCAAAACTATCAGTTTGGAGACTGAATGGCTTTTCCCTGTGAGCACCTGCACACAAGTTGTACAGGATTCGAGACTGGCATAAAGAGAAAACCCACCTCATCTACAAGAAGAGTTAAAACGTCCCAAAACCCCTCACTCCTCAAGCCCCTCTACACCCTGGCTGGGGTCCTGCAAACAAAATGCCCTCATTTCTTCTTCCCATCCCTCTTTGCCAGCAAGCTCCAGGGGGGCATTCTCATCTCTTCTTGGCACAGAACAGGAAAAAAAGCATTTGTTTATTTTCACCTGCCTACTTGCCCCACATTTAACCCACAATTTTTGACACCCATCAGCTAAGGAAGAAGAGGGAAATGATGCCACAGAGACAGGAGGACCACATACCTCCTAGTACAAGCATTCCCATTCACACATGAATGACTCCCTGGGTGTGAGCAGACCCCTGATTATAAACAACACCCAGCACAAGTCTGGTAGCAGCACAAGCTTCAGAAGATATTTAAGCGATGTTGGTGCTATTGAGTCCTCATATTGGAAATCACTAGGAGTCTCAAAGGTGCTGCCAAAAGGGCAGGGTGTTGACATAGAAAACGTATGGACACACTGCGATCTCAACACTTAATCAACTTTGGCCGTGATCTGAATGCTGAGTAAATCTCAAAAGAACCCTTTGACAAGCATTTGCTATTAGTTGCCTGATGGTTTTCATTCTATGTCAATATTGAACCACCAACAGTACAAATGCTCAGCAGTTATTTGACCTATGCATACTGTCCATCAGCTTTATTTCCCCCTAACCAACATTACATTATCACATCACTACTCAAATTCCCTCATACTTTTTAACTTCAAAGTTTTGCTCCCTAGGGAAGTGCTAGCATGTACTGAATATCATCCTCTATTAGTGTTTCACTAACAGCATTTTTCTTTGAAGGTATGACCTCTTTCTAGGACAACATCAGGCCAGAAACCAAGAACAGCTTTCAACAGTGAAAAGCAGGAATCAGTTATTTCTTTTAGGAAAATTGTGAAGGGAAGAGTTGGAAGGGGAGACAGGGAAGAAGAGGAAAGGGAGAGGTTGGACAATTCAGTCCCCTCTCCCTAAAAGCCGAAGAGAAGGTGAGGACTGTGGGAACACAGAGATATCCCAACAAGAAGCAGCAAGCTCCAACAACAGGACTCCTCTGGAGAGTCAGCCCCAAGCAGTGCATGATGTTTCTGGAAAAAAAAAAATCACAAATCAGCTGTCAGCAACAGAATGACTTCTCCAAGTTTAGGTTTGTGGGCTTATATACACTGTGGCATAGTATAAGCATCCTTCCCTCTGGCTGTAGAGCCTGGTTGTAGTCAGTAACTCATCTTGATTTCTCCAGAATGTACAGGACTATGAAATTAGGGCTAACACACAAACAGCTGCAGGCAACAGCTGTAGAAGTCCATTTCTGGCAGTGTTTGAAAGGTGCACAGAGCACATGTGAATCAGCTTCTGATACTGCTGATCAGTAACAGAAGTTTGTGGAATTTGATACGTGTTTCTGATGAGCGTGCTCGGATTTGGTTGCCTTGCTCATCATAACTCCAGCAGCTCTTTGGCAGGTACATAACACACAGCCATGCTTACTGCGGGAACTGCTAACAGCACTCCTGGCTATTCCAGCCCAATAAGGCACTTAACGAGGCTGTGCAAAGGCTCTGTTAAACATTCATAAAACATTGAATAGACATGGCAGGGAGAAAAGCAATAATTAAATGCAACATGCTCTAAATCACTCTTCATTCACTCAGAATTGTCTCTGAGCGAGATGCCACTCAAACAATGGGATCACTCTGGCACTCAAAATAATGCCAGGATAGTGCGCAAACGTTTCCACCCAAACCCATATGCAAGAGCTGGCAAACCCTCTGGAACATGCTCCGGGCTGAACCACAGCAAGACTGTCCCAGCTTCTAGAAAAAGTCTGTCTACATATGTAAGTGTCTGTGCACACTCACGCGCGTACGCGCACAAGCACGTCCATGTTACCTTGCTCTTTCACAGGCAGATGCAATTCCGTCTTCCATCGATCGTGCCAGTCAGGCAAGAGTGTTTGATCAGAGCTAAAAATCAATAGGATTACATCAGCTTCCTCCCACACAGGAGAAATTCCCATTCCTTGAGGTTTGGTTATTCAACTGGCACCCAAAGCCCCACGTTTTGCCTAGTTTTCACTGGCAACAGTCAAAGCCAGAGTTATGTAGGTGTCACTGAACGTTTGGAGCAACAAAACTGCCTGAGGTCAGCACATGTTCAGCCCAAGCCTGCTGAAAGGCCTGCTTGCAGTGAGCCTGAGCACTGTAAAACATTTTGTCTTTCTTGCATTTAAGTAACTTCAAAATGTATTAAAACAGTTATCAATACTTTTAATGTGGACAGAAAACACAGTTCTTCAAGCATAAAAACCCAAAATAATGTATGTAAAACGTATTAAGCTACATTAATATATTTGTTACAGAAGACACTATCCTCATGGTGCACACTAAAGACTTGCCCTATCTGGGAGGCAACTGGCAGGTTACTTTAGAGGAATTAATTAAGCACAACAGAAACAGTTCACAATCAAAGCATTATAACTTGGATGATGCCCTATTGAGCACTTTCAGCTTACGGTAAAAGGAAGAATATAGCTGCTACCACACTGTTGGATACAGAGCCACCAGAAACAGCCTGAGCAGCTTCAGCAGGAAAGCAGAGGTATATGCTGGCTTTGTTGAAAGAGATTAATTAATGTAGGTCAGAGTAGAGGCCATATTCCGTCTCCTTTCAAATGTTCCACTATAGGGCCATGAACTGTTTTTTCAAACTATGCCGCTGTTTTAGCCAGAATTGGCCAACTGGGCTTATAAACACACGACGTGCTTGAGAAAAACCCAATACATTGTATTTGAAGACAGCTTGACCATTCGTCCTCAGATCTCTGAATCTTATAAATTATACTCTCTTAGCTGCAACCCCCCCAAATTTCCTTGCTGCAGCCAACAGCAACCACACTCTGGCACAAATCATTCCTTTATTCATGTGACACATACAGCTGGAAATAAATAACTCCATTGTTTTCTACTGGTACAGCCACATCACAGAAGGTCTCTGTACAGCTGTGAGAATGTGGGTCATAATTAAGAGCCAACACAGCCAACAGGCCTTGCAGGGCTCTGAACATTGCTGGTGGCAAGCTTTTCCACTAACTACAACTGTGGAGAGAACACCCTGCAAAGCAGAAAACTTTGTCCTCCAACACTTAACTCCCCAAATCAATTATGTTTTTTTCTTTTTTAATTCCAAGTAGGCTAAGCTATTCTCATTACTCGAAGAAAAACTTGTCCTTGCTACAGGAAACGTTGCTTTCTCCAACCAAAAGGTTCTTGTATCTAACCCAAACAGCAACTCATTATGAAAGCCAACATCTGGGATGATTAAAGTTAAACCACTTGAGTCTGCAAGCTTTTTAGAGCTGCTTTTGAAAAAGCACTTTAATGAAACAATGCATATGTTCTTGAGCAGAAAGAAGAACTACTTTAGGTCTTCCGGCAATTTTTCTTCAAGCAGCAGACTAAATTATAGCTAAACAAAACACTACTTCTCCTGAAGACCACATTCACACTACAACAAGAGTGTGTTTACATACAGCCATCACGTGCATACTCCTCATCTGTCATCCCACTGTACAGATCAAACCTGGAGCCCGTAGCCAGTGTACATGCTGACATGGACTACAGAAAGGCATCTTAGTTGGGGATTAAGAAATATATAAAATACTCTGGAGTAACTCGGAGCAAATTTTTTGCTTTTTTTCATGTGATCTAAGTGTGAACAGAAGCTGAAAAAGGCACTGAAAAAGACATTGCTAGGAAATGCGACATTTCCAATGGCCACATCAGTAGGTGCAGGAGCATAGACGGGACACACTATCTGTTGTGAATTTAAAATATTGCATCAGGGCCACCAGCGCTTTACCCACTTATTTTCCTCTGTCCAGATGTTTGCTCACAGCTGTCAGAATATCGATATGAACAGTGGAAGAAAGTAAGCTAGGTTTCCAAGGAGTTTGTGTCTAACGGATGAATTTTCAAGAGTGTAATGAGACAATGTTCACCAACCTTTGAAATCAAGAGAGGAGAGTGTGGAGAACCAGGCTTGTTGGTGCTGAATAGTCACCATCAGTTGGCAGAAAGTAGTGAGGTCCGACAGGAGCCATAGCGCAGCTTGAACAGCGTGCTTATCTTACAAAGGCAACTGAGCAAGAGTTGCTTAATTTATGTATCTTACGAAGGCCAGGACAGATGCAATGGCTTGTGGTCTAATGCTCAAATCAACTGAGTGGACACCTGGGGTTAGCTGGAGACCCCACAGCGCAATGTTATGTCAGTAAAGCTAGGAGAGTAACCATGCCTCTGTACCAAACGTTGCACAAGCCCGCCTTCCCTCTTTCTTGACCAACAATGCAACAAGCCTTGTTGAGAGCCAATCAGCACATGATTATTTAGCACATGATTATAAATTATTTAGCCCCACCTCGCCAAGAGTATAAATCTGTCTTTCAGAAACCTCTATTTCAAGGATGGGAATTCCAACTACGAGATGGGTCAACGGGCCTGGACCTCTCCCCTCCCCAAGCAGGGATGACTCTTTGGTAAGACTTGTGCCTCCCACCACTTTGGATATTTCCTGGGAAAATATTGTCAACTAAAGTGTTGAACTGTTAAGTCGAGCTTGATTTTTGCAGTAAATGTATTTATCAACGGCAATTCCAAGCTTGTCGTATCTATTACCTTAATAAATCATCCGTCTTTTTTGACTTTGGGAAACTGTCTCAGTGAAAGTCCTTGGAAGAGCTCTGAAGCAGGCAAACACTGACTCTGCTAAATGGCTACACCCCAATCTTTCAGACTTAAACCACTAACCAAGTCTGGGACTGGATCCAGCGGCACCTAGACTCCTCTCTGAGAAGGAGTTTAGAAAGCAAGGGGGTCCTGTCTGAAACCTCATGACTTAACGGGAGTGCTTCCCTCAGCCATGTGTCAGTCTCATACACAACAGACAGCTACCAGACCCACGCGTGGCTGCTTTCAGCACGTACCAAGGAGAACCCCCTACAGTGCTCTCCTGTCTCAGAGAAGCATGACTGCCTTTCCAAAAACAACAGCTCCTGCCTACTCTCAACACTTGGATCTCCAGCAGCACAAATCTATCAACACCTGGATCTTCAGCAGCATAAAGCTATCTTCAGGAAAAGCAAAACTCAGAGATGGCTGATGCCAGGCCAGAGCAATTGCTCCCCAAAGGTGCCACTGAACCGGTAAGTGGGGGCACCCTGCCACTGTGAGAGAGTGGCACTCTCTTGTTTGTGCTAACTTTTGTGGAAAACCTGGAAAAGCAGAGCAAAAACTCCGCCAAGTACTTTACCACCCAAGGCAATAGAGCTCAGCAGTCCCATAGGTACCAGCTGTGGTGAAAGCTCTCCTTGCACAAGGGCTGTTTGGTCACATCCCTCTGCACAATGAATTCTCCTGTGCCTGACAAGGGCTATATGCACACTGAATCCTTTGTAGCAGAAACAAGAGACCTTTTCACCCAGGCAAAAATTTGTTAGAATTTCATATATTTGAGCCCACATTCCCTCTGTCAAATTTGGTTGAAGTTGACGTTGACTGACAAGGTTCAGCATTACTGAGCAAGGCTGGGTGGGAGGGAAGAACAAGGGAAAGCACAACTACATTGCCTCTGTTTTCAGAGGAATACAGGCTGGCCAAAAACAATGAACCACCCCTACACCCCAAAAACCCCCCAACCGAAGAATTCCCACCAAAAAACCCAGCCCAACCCAGCTCTTCCAGGGTACTGTTACAGCCAGCTCGAGATCATCCTAAAGTTAGTTTTATTTTAATGCGTTTTACTCCGGTGCATTCTTTTTCTTCTCCTTCATCTCAAAGTGAGATTACAATTAGCTTTCCACACAGCTAAAATACAGAAAAATCCCACATTAAATACAATGTCCTAAATACAACGCCCCATGACACCATGAGATTTTGTGTCTCTTGTTTAGTGGAGGTATTATTTCTAGCTATTGTCTGTTCTTGTCCTAGTCTTGGTGCTACTCCAGTAATTATGCCCATGTCTAATGATGACATACAGCAGCACCTGAGGAGGGATAAATGCATTTGGTCATCAAGCTCTCAGGAAAGGGGAGGTCAGAGTCAGATGAGGTTGAAACCACAGCATGAGGCCCCATGGGACAGGATTGTAAAGAGCAAATGTTTGTGTTCCTGAAGTCACAGAAATCCTCAAGAACCAAACGGTTAGGCACTAAATATAATTATCTTTATAAACCAAATTGCTATGTCTTTGCCAGTCCTTCCCTCAAGTTTCCAACATCTCTATTTAAAATAGAGCTTTGTTGTGTTTGGTTTTGTTTATTTTTTCCTATTTACACAAGGCTATAAAACACACAGATTTGTCACTGCCTTACATTTTTTATGGATTTATAACCAAACCTGATTAAAAAAACCAAACAAAAACAAAACTTTGAGTAAAACCTGTGGACACTCACATGGACTATTTGCTGTACTCATGTATATTTCTCAAAGTCAATGCTTCACATTTTCACTGAATTTGAAATGAAGAGTGTACTATAGCTTCAAGCTTATTGTAATGCTTGGGTAGAGGATTTAGCTAGGACCAAAGAAACACGTGCAGCGATTTTCTTTTGTGACTTATCTGCATACACTGGAGTAGGAAATTAGGTGTTCTGGATTGCTTGATTTCAATTTCTAGTACCACAAAAAATTTGCCTGAGGAGAGCACACATCTGAAAGGGGCTTAAGCAAAATGTCAGACATTATTTCTGCTCTGAGCAGAATAATTTAAGAAAAACATGCATACCCCTGTCAAAGGCAAAAACGAAACACAAACTTCACAGTAAAGTTAAAATAGCTTAGAAACGGTGGTTGCAGCTTGTAAGGGGATCCAAAGACGCAAGGATGGTACAGTGCTGAAGACACCCACAACTTTGTCTTCTTAGCCATCACAGGCCAAAAGAAGAATAAATGGAATAATGAAAATTTGAAGGGAGGTGCTGACAACAAAAGATGCAAGTCTGCAGCTGCTGTGAGGCTACAGGATGAAAAAGTCAGTGGCAATACACTGTTACTATCTTTATCTACCTCTGAGGAAAAAGTGAAAGGCAACACCAGCATCAGAATGTGGATTTCTGTACTGAGCTTTATGTCAAAAGCCCCCAAACCACTTGTTAACTACCAAAAGGTGGACCACTATGTGATAAATTTTTACTAGAACCTGAGAACAAGTAGCTGGACTAGTGACCCTCTGATGACAGTCCCTCAGTATGGCTTTAGCTAGCTACTCTTAGATATTTAAATAACTGTGCAAAGAAATAAGCAATACTGTTAGCAAAGATGATAACAATTACAAAACCAGCTGTGGATCAAGCATGCTTACAGGTAAGGAAATGCATGTTGACCAAAGCTAAATTCTTTTCTAAAGCTTGCAGGAAGGATCACACTCTTCTGAAACAGTTTTCTTAGTTTCTTCAACATACGCTTTGCAAGCAAATGGCAGAATCTTAGTCCACTAAAAGATGCTGGTGAATTCGTAGATCTTTAACTATTTGGTGATCTTTCTGTTTATAGTTCTTTGAAATTACTGTAAACATGATTAGCCTCTTCCTTGGTTGACTGAAATGGGAGATTCATTACCCAATTTTACAACAGTCAAGTCAAACTTTCACAAAGATTGTGCTTTTAGTAAGAAGTCATAGTCATTGTAAGTATCTTGCAACTTGGACTATGAACAGAACCAAGGTTAGCCAGAACATACTAATAGCATCTGCCTTACCTAAACAAAACTCTACAGCCAGGAAACACGTTTCTAGAAAGGAACTAGGAGTATCATGGCCTTTGAAGCAGCAATTAATATGAGAAAATAAGAGCCTGTACAGGCATATTCCATCTCCCCAACCCCAGGAGAAAGCACATCCCGACTGCATCTGGAGTAAGACACACAAGAGAATTTCCTACTGGCTTCCAAAGCATGACTTGACTCCACATCTGGGAACAACCTGTCTCCAGGTTGAGGGCAGGCAGCAACAGAACACCAATACAAGACCTTAATGAGAATTGCAGTGTGTTAGGGGCAACGGAGAGACCAGGATCCTGGGCTGTGCTGTAGCCAGCCAGGATGCGGTCATGTAGCCCAGGCTTTCAACTATTTCAAGGGAAAGACCTCCATTTCCTCACAGATTTTTCTTACACCTTCTAGAGCCTAAGACCTGCTCCTCTTGCATGGAGGAACCTCCTAACTTTAACTGGTACCAAATCTTACCCTAGGAAAAGTAAGTCAGAAAATGCAATGCCATGTTCTAGCTTTCCAACAAGCTGCCGGCCTTTGCCAGAGTTAATTCATTCCCTTTGACATCACTACTCAGGCCTTTCAGAGCACCGGAACAAGTTATCAGGAATGATGCAAACACAGTTCATTCCATTCCGAGTCAATTGGGTAAACTCACAGTCCCATCCAAGCTTTCACACTGCGACGCTGCGACCACACTCTCAGGCCATTGCAGCCTTTACCTTCAGAAAACATGCTCTTAAGACAAATCACGTGTTTCCAGTTTCATTTCATAAAAGCATTTGTGGCTTCCTGTTTTTATTTTAACCATGTATTTTTCTTCTCTTTATTGGGGGGAGGGGGGGTGGGGGAGGATAAAAGAAACTATAAAGCACTGTTTTAAGTTACATAAAATACTGAATGAAACGCACCCGCTGTTGCATGACTTTGGAAGCACTACAAAACGTTTAACGCTATTAAAACGTATTTTGATTGGCATAACATAAAATGTATTTCAGCATGCCTGAAGTTCAAATGTATTTGAGTATCATTTGTTCACAACTGAATGCTCAAGAAAGGCCAAATTTCTGCCACTCACTGAAAAAATGATTCACTCACTGCCACCAGGCAGCCAAGCAGGTCCCAAGAAGCCTGGTCACAAGCATGATCCAGACCTAGCCCATGTTCTCCTCACATGGTCAGTATGGAGAAACACTTCTGCTAGATGAAGGAAATCACCTTGGAGTGCTTCACTGTGGCCCACACAGCTTCCTTCCAGCTGTAGCTCACTGAGCAGTCTCCTTCCACACGTGGATTTAAAACCACATTGCTGATTCTGCTTGTAGTGAAAATAAAATTAAATAATACATCTTGCATTTCTTTCTTTTTGAAGATCATAGCAAAGCAGATCAACAGCCAGGATGTTCACATTGCGTGAAATCAGTGCTGCCCACATTCATTAAAACAAACCCCTCCCTCATGACAAAGTGTATCTAAAACCTGAGTGGCGTTATCATTTTTAACCTAACCTCAGAAAACAGAACAAAATCAGTCCATTTACCTGAAATGAACTGGAAGAGTTAAATTACTAACATAAAAAAAACTTATTCAAAATTTTTGAAGGTATGAATTGCAACAAGCAATTGAAAAAACAATATACAACCCTACAAAAGCTTCATGCAGAGTAACAACCCAGGTAAAGCTCTTAATTTCCATTAGATGAAAAGAGCATGCGGTTTTTGCTGGATCACCTTTTAGCTGCTTCCAAAAATTCGAACTATTTGAAACTTCCGGATGACTGAAATCACAGAATCATAGAACACCTCAAGTTGGAAGGGACCCAGAAGTGATTCAGTAGATGAGATCAGAGAAAAACAGTAACAAGAAAAAAACAAAAAGAGAGGTAACTCCCTTAACAATTTGTCGCCTATATTTCTAAAGCAGGTATAAATTATGCTTCGGCCTTTACGTTGAACAATTTTCCCTTATTGTGCACCTTCGTCTGACCTGCTTTCCCCCCTCACCCCCACCCCAACCAGTTCCCCTGCCTGCAAACCACTCAGGTCTGTCAGCATAACTGCTTGTCCAGCAACACGATCAACCAGACAGGTCCATTTTAAACACAGATTACTTTTTCATCCATTTATTTCAGCAGCGTAGCTGAAGGGAGATCAGTTCCACATCTCCCTTTAATGTCTCTGCTTGTTCGTTTTTAACCTAATCGGTTTGCCACACGGCCACAGGAGTGCTAGAAGCAGCTCTCACAGCAGAGGAGCTAATGCAGGGTGAAAACAAAGAGGTAGGAGTGTAGAGAAGATGGCTGGGACCATTTACATGGCACAGCTACCAGAAGAAATGCCTTCACAGCAACCACTTCGCGCAAGCTGTAGCGTTGAGGGAACTAGGTTGAATAGATTTTAGAAAACACTCCATTATTCAGTCAAGAAAGTCCCAAATATTTTTGATCTTTCAGAAGTTATGGCTAATTAAGTTTTCATGCATCTCTGCATATTCATGTGCATTTGCAGCACATCCAGAAATAGAATTCCAGAGAGACAGGGGACGAGGTGGACTGTATCTTCTAGTCTCAGTAAACCTAGTAGTTAGGTCTGTCTTGTGAGCAAGCTCTTAAAATAGTTCTAGCATGACCCATAGACTAAAGATACATACTACATAAGAAATGCTTTGGTAGCAACTCAACTCACTAGAATGGTTTGGGTCGGAAGGGACCTTCAAGATCACCTAGTTCCAACCCCCCTCTCCTGGGCAAAGACACCTCCCGCTAGACCCATCCAGCCCGGCCTTGAATGTTTCCAGGAATGGGGTATCCACAGCTTCCCTGGGCAACCTGTTCCAGTGCCTCACCACCCTCAGAATGAAAAAATTTCTTCCCAAAGTCTAATCTAAATCTCTCCTCTTCTAGTTTGAAGCCATCACCCCTTGTCCTGTCACTACATGCTCTTGTAAAAAGTCCCTCTCCAGCTTTCCCGTGGACTCCTTTCAGATGCTGGAAGGCTGCTGTAAGGTCTCCCTGGAGCCTTCTCTGCTCCAGGCTGAACAATCCCAACTCTCTCAGCCTGTGCTCTTAGCAGAGGTGCTCTAACCTTCTGATCATCTTCATGGCCCTCCTCTGGACGTGCTCCAACACGTCCATTGTCCTCCTTATGCTACGGGCTCCAGAGCTATATGCAGTATTCCACAAAGGGTCTCACCAGAGCAGAGGGGCAGAATCACCCCCTTCAACCTGCTGACCACCCATCTTTTGATACAGCCCAGGATACAATTAGCTTTCTGGGCTCATGACTCATTGCCGCCTCATGTTGAGCTTCTCAAACAACACCCCCCAAGTCCTTCTCCTCAGGGCTGCTCTCAATCCATTCTCTGCCCAGCCTGTATTTGTGCTTGGGATTGCCCTGACCCACATGCAGCACCTTGCAGTTGGCCTTCACAAGGCTGGTACTGGCCCACTTCTCAAGCCTGTCCAGGTCCCTCTGGATGGCATCCCTTCCCTCCAGTGTGTCCACCATGCCACACAGCTTGGTGTCATTGGCAGACTTTCTGAGGGTGCACTCAATCACAACATCCGTGTCACTGGCAAAGATGTTAAACAGCACCGGCCCTGAGGAACTGCACTCGTCGCTGGTCACCACTTGGAGACTGAGCTGTTGACTGCAACTATTTGAGTGCGGCCATTCAGCCAACTCCATATCCATCAAGTGGTCCATTGGTCAAATCCATGTCTCTCCAATTTAGAGACAAGGATGTCATGCAAGACCGTTCCAAACGCTTTGCACAAGTCCAAGTAAATGGTGTCGGTTACTCTTCCCTTACCTACCAGTGCTCTAACCCCATTGTAGGTGGCCACCAAATTTGTCAGGCCTGATTTGCCCTTAGTGAAACCATGCTGGCTGCCACAAATCACCTCATTTCCCATGTGCCTTAGCATAGTTTCCAGGAGGACCTACTCCATGGTCTTGCCAGGCAGAGAGGTGAACCTGACTGGCCTGCAGATTCCCTGGGTCTTCCTCTTTTGCTTTTTTAAAAATGGGGGTTATGTTTCCCCTTTTCCAGTTAGCGGGAACTTCACTGGACTGCCACAGCTTCTCAAATATGATGGCTAGTGGCTTTAGATTTAGCTCAAGAGAGCAACCAATCTCATTATTAGGAATAAAACTTGCCAATATTTTAATGCATCCCAGCTAAGCACTCAGCAACCTGAAAAAGGCTGGGACTTAAAAATGGTTTTAAATAAGGCTGTCACTTTTCTACTTACCTTGAAGAGCACTAAAGTCATCTCTTGCCTTGTTTATTGTCTTCTCAGTCACCCACATGTAAAGTATCACCATTTTCTGCTCCCCCTACCCCTCCCCCCCTTCAGGTTAAAGGTGTTCCAGGAAGGCATTCATGTACCTTGCACAGCGTCCTCCAGAAGAATCCAGGTGACCAGTGCCCACTGCCTTACCTGCCCCCTACCAGCAGGGAACCCATGAACAGGCTGTGGGCTGTTGACGTGAAAACAGTGGTCTACCTACAACCACCAATCTCATTTGTCTGTCTCCCTGTGCTGTAGCTCTGTCTCCTGTGCACACCTAGAAGGGAAGCTTCTGGATGAGCACTGCACCTCACATCCCAGTTGGCCCAGTATATCCTGTGCTCCTGGACTGCTCTGGTCTTACTGCCCAGGTGCAAACAGCACCCACAGTAAGCCTGCCACACAACCCAGCAAAAGGTTATCAATAGAAAAATGGCCCAACAAGAGGGGCCTAGACAAATGCAGTGACTTCCCATTCTGTGGGCTGATGTCTTCGTATTGTTTTCAGAGGCAAGCCCTCCACATCTCACATACGTTCTGGGCTCTACGCTGGCTATAAGGCACCCCCACACTAAGGCAAACTAATTTTTGTTGGAACTAGTACACATCAAAGGAGGTGTTGGAATGCAACACTACCATCTGATTTTTTTTGCACTATTAAACATGCAAGTAACAGCCTGGACAGTTTTGATGCAAAAGTCAGCATATGTGATAGAATGAGCAAGTGGTTTGGTATCTGCAAGTGTACTACAGTCCACCACCTGCAAGCACCACCTGCCACGCACCATAATGTTTTGGGCTAGCTTGGGTCAGCCTTCTGCTTTTGAGGCGCCTCCAGCTGTTCCTAGCCCACACCCCATACAGCTCCTGGAACAACAACATGCATAATGAAAACACAGCAGGCTGCCTGTGTATTAAGATCATCAGGTCTCCAGGAAATGTGAGTGTATTCCCTGAGCTCACTTTGTACCTGCAAAGATAAACAATCAATGTGAGACAGAGACCAAAGTATGACAAGTGTGCCCGAAGGTCATCAAGGCTAGCAAATCAACAGCCACTGCTGGGGCTGGAGGCAACAGTATCTGCCGAATGCAGTTCCTGAGCAGCAGAGCACATGTGTGTTCACTACATGACTACAGGCTACCCATGCTTGGTTGTTTCAGTGTAACTTAACCCTGTTCATGTGTCAACAGGCAGAGGCCAGAGAGACTATTTTTGCTGTCTTTAGCACTGCCTAGTATCTGCTGCCGTCTTGGGGACGCTCAACCGTTTTTTTCATTTCACACAGCTCCACTAAGGAGAAGGTAAAGATCCCAAAGAAATAGACTTGAAGTGCATCTCAACCATAACTTCTTAAAAGCACATGGCTGTCTCAAAATCAAATTCAGAAACTGTGAGCTGTTAATTTCCCTACTATTTAACTGGTTTATACACAGCAAGAAATTTATAACAATATTAGAAATTTTTTTACTATATAACACAGGTAAAAGTTTCAAAGAGGATGCTATCCTTTTTAAAAATAGAAGTCAATGCATGTTCCTTTAATTATTTTGTCAGTCTTCACTGGGGTTTTAAACAATGAACTGTCAAAAATTTGTTGCCTGAAAAAAACTCTTAATTTTCAGTCGTCTTTTCACCCCAAATAACTTACCAGTGGTTATAAAACATCATCGAACACTTAAGTGTTACAAAAGATGCCAATCATTAGGAAGCAGTTTCCCAGGATGCCCCAGTGAGAAACTTAAGAGCAGAATTTGGACAAAGCACAGAATAAAATAACTTAAAAAACCAAACAGTTTTGATAAGTAACTAAAGAAAAGTTAAACAGGGAAGTGTGAGATAACATTAGCAGCTACCAGAACAAAAAAACCCTTCACATAGCTGCATATACTTGCCTTTGTTCTCATCTACTACAACTATTGTTTTAAAATTCCATTGCTGCTTGGCTTTGTATATACAAAGACTAATCACACTAAGATCTTTCCATTACACATCAATAAAATTCTTTCATCTTTGGGTTTTCCCAGAGCAAATCATACTAATAGTGCTGCACAAGCAATATGGCACAGAATGTGTTGTGCATTCATCTCTGAGGTCATGAAACTTATTATCCTCTCAAGTAAGATATAATGAAGTTGTCATGGCACTTTGAAGTCAGATGAAAAACATAATGGCTGTAGCAGTGCTTTTTTTTTGTTGGTTTTTTTCATATGTTTGCTGGTTCTGATCAGTTTTCCCAATTCCACAAGCTGAAGACAACAGAGATGCCACTGGTATGCTTCTACCTTCCACTCTTCTGTGCTCTCAGTAACAACCCACACCACCATTAAATCCCAGTTCCCCTTCCTTTGGGCTTCATGAATTTTGTATTTATTTGCTTGGCTAATCCGCCTACCCTAAACACTCATTAATCTGAACAATTTCCTTATAGTCACCATTTCATTTCCAGCGGTTATGTTCTTTTCCTCCTAGAATACCCAGGAGCCATCTTGCAATTGTTACTCAGTTAAAAAAGACCCAAATGTTTCCAGTTTCTATTCCTTCTCCATGACATCTACAGAGGACAAACTAGGCAGTATGACCAGCACTCTTTTTGTGTATTTCTCAATGTGCTCCCCAAAACCCCACCATATCTGTTGTGCTGTCCTGTTTCTGGTTCCTCCTCCTGGCTCATTCTCCCAGTTCCTTCCCACCTTAACTTCTCTTGCTTCTGCATCCTTTCTTCCCTTGACACTACACACAAGTACTTGTTATCATGCTTCCAGTTACGAAGTGCATTTCACTCCCTTCTCTCCTTCTCTTCTACTTCCTCTACTTCTACCTCTGAAGCTCAACTTCACCAAAATGTATGACCACCTAAGTTCTCACATCCTTCCACCATTCCCATTCCACATTTCTAACTCCTTGCTTCCTAAAGCATCCCACATTTCAAAGAGGCACTTCTATGTTCCTCAACACTATTATTAATCACTCCTGCACTCACTTGCTTTGCTAGTTCTCTCACTTGCTCCATCAATGATTCCAACTACTCTTTTCTTCCATGGGCAAGGTTTGTCAGCTTCCTCCTATCAGCCTCAGGCAACATCATCTCCAGTCTCCTATTCCTAAATTAAAATAAGAAATTGCATACTCTTTTGCTTCTCACTTGTCCCTTCACCTTGTTCCTTCCAGCAAGCTGTCAACACCTCAAACTCTAAACAGTGAAAATAAAAACCCCAAGAGATACCCATCTTCCCCGTCATGCACGGAGGCACTCTAAAATTACTCTTTATGCAACCTTTAAAGTTTGTATGAGATCTTTTTTCCCCTCAAAAATTTCAGTCTTATTTTCCCCAACTACCAAGCCATTTGCTATCACCGTACTTAAGACAGATTTAAATACTTCTCGTTTCCAGTTAGCTGGAATTTATGTGAATTTCCCTACAACCTCTTTTAGAAGTCACATTCTTCCTTCATTGTCTGACATCATTAATCTTTCTGAATCACACCCCACAGTAACTTCTTCAGTGTGCCCGTCCTGTTCATGCCCTTCTCCCTCTTTTTTAGGCTTCTGTGCTAAAACTTGCATCGTTCTTAAGGTCTCAGTTATTTCTCCTAACCTACCTTTTCTCTACACCACGCAATGAGTCACGCTGCCACCCAAAGCCAACCTGCCACTTCAGCACAAAAACTGCAACGTACACACCTCCAAAGAATTCCTATCTGCAGTACTCTACAGAAGTTAACTCTTTCTAGGCAAAGACCACTAAAATCTTAAGTGATCCCGTTGCAAACATCAGTGTGCTGTTCTGTATTACAGAGTATCTTATCTGAGCATATATTATACGGAAACTAACTGAATTTATTAATCTGAGACAGAACAGATACTCAATAAAAGGACCATTAAGTACCTTCATATTTGTGAGGTAACATGGAAAAGAGAGAGGTACAGTGGTAAGCATCATACCCATCAATTCTGCCATTTTAACACCGAATTCCCAATATATTTAACAATTCAAACACACAAGTAATAATAGTGTACCTTTATTTTAACATATGCACTGCACTGATGCAGTAGATACAATGCCAGCAGTCTTCTCTTTGCACAAACTACTATCGATCAAGTTTTTAAATACTTAAATCACATTTCTAGGTGGACGCAGCATTTAGTGCAAAGAACAGTTAAGAAAACCCTAATGTTAACCATATCTTGGGAACTTTTTACATACATAGCGCAGCAATCAGCTATTTCCCAACTGGCCTTAAACATAAAAAACTGATCAGCCATAGCAGTTGGCATTTGAAAATTCTAACACAAAGAGACTTGTTTTCCTTCTTAAAAAAAAATCTACACTACCACAACAAATAAATAAAGACTGACTGTGTATATATTTGCTCAGAATCAATTCAGCAACTTAAAAAAATACAAAGACAACATTCAGTGTTTGCTGAATTGCTTTATACTGCATCTATCACTTAAAAAAAACTACTTTAAAAAAGTTCAGAAAAAAATAATTCCTCCAACTCTCTTTATAATGTATCAGTTGAAAAAAAAAAAAAGACTTGCAAGCACTGCTGCCTCTCATCTATCAATATGTAATTCAGGTCCCTGGTCATTCCAGGAACTGATTACAGAACATCCCCGCACACCCAAACATCTCTGTGCTCAGGCAGCCTGGTGCAGCGATCCTAAAGAAAAGCACTAGCCTTGGCACAGCAAGCATGTTACATTATCTTCCAGTTCACAAGTTTCTTCACTAAAAACAACCAACCCCACCTGTTGTGACTGATCTCTACATCTACCGGTCTCACTCAGGAACACATAAGCTGTAAGCCCCGTCCCAGTGAATGCCTGTGTGCTTAACTTCACCTACATGAGTAATCATGCTAAGAATCATTGGGAATATTCATGCTTGCAAAGCTAAAGATACATGGAACTATAGGACATCTGCATTCATTTGCAGCTATAGAATATACTGATTGCAGTCCTGTATAAGTGAAGGGTCACTACTAGGTCACAGGCAATAATATCAAAGTATTTTCTGGGATGTATACGACAAAGCTAAAATACTCAGGGAAATGCAAGACACTTTACTCTCCTGTTTCGAGGGAGGCGCTCTGCTCTTTGAGAGTATTTAGGGATGCACAAGCTGTAGGCCATGGAAGAACTGTATGCCATGTATATTAAAGAATTAGCATTAACTGCAATAATTTAAGACAATGACTGAAGAATACTTCTATTGGCTCTCTAAAACTGAAAGCATTTTAACAGCACAACTGTACAATACAAAAATAATTACACACCAAATGAAGAGCAATCTTTGTAAGTTTTCCAGTTTCACTATGGAATTCTACATAGGCTACTCAGATTTCATGAACAGTTTACGTATGTGGGGGACAGTAAAATTTTTTTATGTATGATTTCAGAATACAGGTTTCAGGAGTGCTTTCTTGTTTGGTTGGTTTGTTTTTATTAACAGTATCTGGGGGGGGTAGGGGAGGGGGGGCAGGAATCATCTCCCTCCAATAAAACTAAGAAAGTGTTGATACTAGGTGTTGAAGGAAAAAAACAACATCATTATGGTTCAGGATTTCACTGTTTAGGGAAATAGCGCAGTTTTTATTCTATTGTGGAAATGTACAGAAATGCACAGGATGGTTATAACCTTCCTACCTCCTTTCAAGCGGTGGGATCTTTTAAACACTGAAAGCAAAGTTTAGTCAGTACATAGCACGTTATTACAAAAATATAACTTTGCAGACAACATGAGAAACAGTTAAAGAAAAACACTTTAACTTTCAGAACAGAACTACAATGCAACCTAGCAGTGTAAAAATCAGTGGAAGCAAGTGAATCTAATTCAGCAAGTGCCCCCCACAACGTGGTCAACCTGGGGCAATACAACCAGGACTTACCCTACTGAAGTATATATACTTGCCTCAAAGCATTCAATACTGGTGCATGTCAATCTAGATCACACCCACATTTCTTTGCCCTTTAAAGTGACCTTTCCTTCAAGAACCTAGTGCTTCCCATAAGGTTGAGGAGAGTATGCCTACAAGGGCCTCATTACACTCAATTTCTTGCACTGTGGTGGGATGGGAAACCAGTTTTAATTTTTACGCTGACAGGAGTTCAAAGTGCCTCTATAACCTACTGTTAAATCCCAATCAAAATCCAAATGATCAGTGCAGCAGCAGGTGAAGAATTCCATGAGGTGAAAGGTCAAAGATTCTTCTACTGCAGAAGAAATTACAGCAGTGATGAATGAAACTAGAGTAAATACTCAAAATTTAAGACTTGCTTTCTTCCCTTTGCAATGAAAGATTTGGGGTATCCTTTTAGAAGGTTTTTCTTTTTTTTTTAAGTTATGCCCTTCTCTATATGGAAGCACTGTGGTGTTCATTTAAAATCCAACAAACCCCTCTATCCTTTAAAAGCACCATAGATAAAAATTTGGTGGAAAACCATAAAAAACAACCAAAACAAACTCCATGGACAACCTTTCAGGGATGAAATGCTAAAGATGTCTTTTTTAATCAATCAGCTTGTGAAGATCTACAAAAAAATAAAAAGGATCACATTCTAAAGGTTCAGTGCATTCAGCAGCTATATAATTTTGCTGCTAATTCATCTTTAAGTTGACTTTCAAAAATAACACCCTAGCTCATCAAAATATACATTTTCCATTTGCTTTTAAATTAAAATAATAATAAAAACATATAAAGAATTCACAATCAATAGCATGACTAAGTTTCAGGATCATCTACAGCGTATAATTTAAAGGTTCAAGATGCCAATATGCAGCACGTAGCAGGCCTATATGCTCCATGCAGCATGTATGTTTAGGATAATTTGAAATAATCTTGGAGTTCAGATGTCAGTTTGTTTCTTCCAAATAGTGTAGAATACCCATCTGGAGAAAAAAGCAGTTAAGGAAAAAAAGCAAAGTTTGCAATACATGGGTAAAATGGAAGCAGTTCTTTTCACATATATTTTGATTACAAAAACTGAATAGCTCATAAAGATGTAGGTAAAAATCTCAACAGTGAAATCTCCCTGAATCCTCTTTTTGGCTCAGCTGTTCAAAAGAACATCCCATTTCCACTGAATCTGAAACCTTTTGCAAGCCCATGGTTTCTAATTCCTGCTGCAGATTTTCAGGTGGTGTATCTTTTTTTTTTTACATTGCAACCACTGAACAAACTACAGATGCACTTTGGGAAGAGTGATCAAAACTGATCAGGAGTTCACCAAGTTGGGATCCCTCTTGCTCATCTTCTCAATCATAAAGTTGCAGGCTTCACTAGGAAAGAAACATCCAGCTACCCAATTTGTGAATCTGTAATGCCGACACACACAAAATTAATACCGAGATATTCAGTAGCTGAACACTAGGTGTCCAGGTATCTTACTGGGCAAAGATTTAAGTGTCTACTGCCTCTTAAATGCCTCAACAGGGGCTCTGTTGAACACACACTTATCAGATGCATCTAAATTTTGCTTTTCTAAGCAAAAATCTAAATAGGCTTTTCTCTAAAAAAAGCTTCTGCAGCATTTGCCTCGGGCACCTAAACACTTTGTCAGAAAGTAGACCTTTATGTTGCCCTGACTGAGCTAGAAGCGAATACAGAGCAACTGGCAGCTGTATTGGTGCTCTTTCTGCTGCTCCTCTGGGGGTGGATGGACCCAGCTTCAGCACAGTCACACAGAAGCTTATGCTCAAACCACAGTCCTCTGAGGTACCCCGGCAGGACAGACAACTGATCCTCAAGAGCTCTCTTGCCATCCTGGGCACACGAGAAGGGTCAGAGCTACACAAGTCCACCTGCTTCTGGAGACGTGAACATCAGCAGTCACGAGACACGAGGATCACCTTTTTTAGAGCTACAGCAACAGCTGCAGAGTAAGGCATAGATTTTTTGGGATTTATAACTTAGTAAAACCACATAAAGATATATGCTTTTCTGTTTGCACATCAAGGTCACACGTGCTCCAGATGGGAGCCCCCATGTTCACCATAAGGTCCTGGTGGAGAACCCAGAGACACATACGCTTTCCTTACAATAGAGAGCTGGCTTTTATGTCAACAGCTACTTGAATTTCAGATGACCCCCACAGCACCACTGGTAAACACCAGAATTTCAAGTGACAATTACGCACAATAACAACTCCTGAAGTAGCAAAACAAGTAACAATAAAAAGTGATAAACCAGCTTAATACTTCAGCTGTGTTCAGGTACACATGGCAGTAACTTTTGGTCAGGTTACATTCAATGGCTCAAGATATTTCAGACAAATGATTATGGCACAAATGTGTCGCGTTCTTCAGAAAGAAAAAAACCTAATTTTTTGATAAGTTGTCCCAATTCTACAGTAAACTGTCAAATCTCTCAGTCATCTATGAAACAGCATTTAGGTATAACCTTCCATTCAGATACATACTCCTACTTGGAAATCTTCAAGTTTAAAGAAAGACAACAACCTGTACCTGAAATGCAGGTAAAGGGCTATTAGAAGTCCACAGCCAAATTAGAGTACGTACTTTAGGCTAATCTGAAGTCATCTAGATGAATTCTTTAAGATTCCTGTACCTATACCATGATATCATTGTTAATTAATTCAGAAAAAGCAAACTAATAGAGCCTGCCCCACTTCTCTAAGAACTGTTTGCTTTCAAGCTCCATTATACCTATTTAATAGCCAGTTTTATTAAATTTATTGCTAAAGATATTTCATGTGTGAGCTTACTAAAAACATTTAAGTGTATTTTTCAAAGGCATGAAGTAGCATTTCCTACTCAGTTGATTTAGAAACATTTTGCACACTTCCAAATAAACAATACAAGAAGTACTTAGACAACTTTCTGAGGATGCCTACTTCAAACCACATACGTGTTGCATGAAGGCCTGGCAGCTGTAAAGGCAAAAATAACCTGTTTCTCTGAAATTGTAAGCTACAAGGGCAAATATCTTCATATCCTCTTTCAACTCTTTCTTTTTTGTCTTGGTAATGTTAAGACTGAACCTGAGTTTCACTGCAGAGCTGACAATAATGAGAAACAGGACAAGCTTGTTACAGTCGGTATGGAGTGCAGAACAGCAGGCTACTGCATGAAACAGTACCTAGACTATAGACAAAGAAGGAAGGCAAAATGAACACACAGAACAGAAGAAAGGCTGTGGCAGAGTTTTACATGCTTAATGTCCTATGAATAAGCAGATCCTGGAAAGACCTCTCCCGTCAAGAGAGGGACAGCCACAGCAGGCATTATCCTGCAGAAACATTTCCTGAGAGATCACACAAAGGTAGTAATCACTCAAGGTAAATGCAGCCAGCAGAACCACCCCTATAGCAGATCAAAATGCCTCTCTAGAGCTAATGGCTTGAAGCCGAAACTTCTAGCTCCTTGTATAACTTGCCTGCCACCCACAAAGTGAAGAAATTCTGAAGGATTATTTTAGGAATGGGATGTTGCCAAGAAATGTGTATACTGCTCCGCTTGGAATACTTTTTCCAGGAACACTAACTAATAATGATTGCCTTTTTTTCTCCTCATTAAAAATCCAGTTTGAACTGTATGTTCAAGAATAAATCTATTAGAGAACATTTAAATATATGGATTGTGCTAATCTGTATTAAGTTAGTTTGGGGTTTTTTGCGAAAGAAGAAAAGAAAAAGAGATATAGCCTTGCCAGAACTCCCAGGCAGCATTAACCTCATAACACAGTTTATCCTACACCACAAAAGCAATAGACTTGGAAACACTCAAAAACTAACAAAAACACAGCCTGATCTTGAAAGGTGCTGATCACTCCACCAGCTGTGAATTTATGGCACCTTTAAAAAATAATTCCTGCAATTATCCTCAAAATAAAACTGCAGTGGTTCATTTACTATGAAAAAACATTAATAGCATTTAAATTAGAACTGCCTTCTTACACTTGAGTTCATTACCTCCAAGCAATCTAGGCTTGCTTGATTTACTAATACACACTCTCCACTCTTTTTCAGTCTTTAAGGATACAATTCCATGTAAGAGGGAACGCACACAGTTTCTTTTGAAAACTCCACAGGACAATAAAGCCTGCTAAGCTGTTCTTCATACAGAGTCAAGGCATCGGTCAGATTGATACAGTTTCCCTAAAGAGAAAAAGAAAAGTCCCAGTTACAATCAAACAAATAAGCAGAAATGCAGATTAATATATACATTGACATTAATGCAAGGTTCCCACATACTTCAGAATCAGATACATGCTGTTCTTAATATTTAATATTTACAAGGCAAATACTGAACAGCTTGTCTTCGTCCTGCCTACAGCAAACAACAATTTATATCTTTTCAAGAAAGGGTAAGTATGGGGGATTATCTATCTTCTCATTAGCAGAAGCAACCATTACATTAGGGTTTCTAGTTAAAACAGACCACCATGTGTTGTTTACCTATAACATCTACTCAATAACCGTTTTCTTCATGATTCCTTAGATATATTAGTAAACAATATTACAACATCCAGATTTTCTCAATTATTTAACATTGCCTGGGTGTTACAATGTTAAAATGCATTGTTTACAAATTACTCAGCTTTTGTTTTCCACATACAAGACGCCAGATAAAGACCCACCAAATATGAATGTACCTTGGCTGTGGGACAGCACAGAGCCAAGACGTTCTGCAATTCTGATCAAGGGGAACATGGTATTAACAGTCCTTGGCACACTGACAGCCAGATGAATCGCTTTGTGGTCTTCTACCTCCACCACTCATGAGGAACCTTCAGCTCAACCTTTAGGTCCCAAATATGATGCCCAAACATGCTGCCACACCACACATGAACAGCAAGTTATACAGTGACAATGAATCTACCCTGGCCACGCAGCATGTGCCCATTTGGTCATATGTGGGGCAGGACAAGACATCTTCAGTAGATGAGTGTCCACATCCTTCCCTAATGGTCAGGTTTACTAGCTTATACTATAAGCACCTTCTACCTTTATCTAGCACAAAGTCTACTTGTTTTTCTCATTGGTAGATACCAAAGCATTAGCTAGCATTTCTCCACAGTTACTTTCAGTATAAAAGTAATCCTCAGCTTTCCCCACACATTTTACCACTTCTAGTGGAGGAACAATGAACATTGTTTATCCCAGAAGACAAAAAAAACTCAAAAAGAAAATTTTCATGTTAATGACTACTCAGTTCCTAGTAACCCAGCATATGAGCTGAAGTCCCACAAAATGATGGCAAGAGACCCAAGGCACAAAAGTTCACTATTTATCTCAGATCACAAGAATATTAGTCTAGGTGGTACAAGGATATGCATTAGACAGAAAAAAGTCTAGTTAAATCAAGAAGTAAGGGAAGAAACAGCCATTTACTAATAGAGTCAGCTTCTTGGTCTCTTGATGACTCTTTCTGTTCATGACTGGTCAGACCAAAAGCCTTCCAGCTTAAGCACTTCCGAGCAGAGCGACATTTTTGATCTTTAAAAGCCTTGAACTTTGCAAGAAAGACACAAACAAGAAACACTAAAGCAACAGACTACACCTATGGAATGGCAGTGTCTTCCCTCTGCTCTGAATGACTTCTGGAACTGTTTGTGCATACACACACACAAAATTTTGTGTGGTGTTTGGTTTTTTTTTTAATTAAAGAATGAGGTATCTTGTCCCTTCCTGCCCTTAGATAATGTGTGTAACTCACATCTGACTGAAAGAATGCAGATGGCTCAATCAAGAAAAAAAGAGCTAGTCCTAATTAAAAGCTATAGCTCTCTTAAAGTCACAACTTATTCAATATTTTAAGACCCCTAACTTGAAAAGAAGGTCAAATTCTATAGGATCCCAGGAACAAAGGATTTATTCAATACTTACAAAATGTCTGCACTACCTATGTTTCACACGTGTGCACTGCTCTGCTAACAGACTGTGAAGCTTTTAACTCCAAGTGAACGGTCTTTAAGACAGTTGCATTTTACTGTTTAACTTCTGCTTCTCAGTGCTCCCAGATCTTTAAAAATGGCCTTAAAATATTTAAGTGCACACAGGTGCAACTGAAAGTTAATTTTCACAAAGCAAGAAACTCAAATGAGTTTGATCAACAAATACTACCTGTCCTCTTAAAACCAGTGTGTACAACAGGCAGAGACTGAAACAAGCAGAGATCTTATCTGAAATCATTCTGTCTAAACAGTTCCATCTACATTAGTTTTTTTCCATGTAACATCAGATGATAACTGCAAACAAAGTCTATCACATTCTGACTTTGGTATTTAAACTATTTATTTTTTTTTACTTTTTATTAGTAGGATTTTTTTCACTATGTATTTAAAACATATTTGTAGCAAAAGTGAGAAGAGACTTCGTCCTACTGTTTTTCCTCTGAAATTTTTGCATCACGTTTAAGTTTTCACTAGTGGAAAAGAAAACCTCAACTTAAAAAATCCTATACACAGCATCTTCTAAAAATCATATTCTTGGAAGTATTTTTTTCAAAAGAACTTGCATAAAACATGTTTGATTATCATTTTGATCCCATTCAGTGAAAAACATGCAGTTGGTTATTTGGTAGAGGAAGACGATGCGCTTTATATTGCATGTGTCATATTTGGAGCTGGGTATCAGAAAAGAGGTTTGTTAAAAGGTATGAGATGAACACTGAGCACAACTGCACAAAGCACAACAATGAACAGACTACTGTAGTACTTGTTTAGTAACCTGTTATTATCCAGAGGACTGTAGCAGTTATTTGGTTCAGCCGCCCTTTACCAAACATATAATTTTGTTTCAACATCAGACTGAATGCAAAAGAAAACTAAAAAATAACCTGTGTCTGTAATTTGAGTCATAAATAGAAAACACTGCTAGGTAATTTATGGAGCATACCACTATTACAGAGGAAGTTTAATAGGATA
Source organism: Chionis minor (assembly GCA_013398295.1). Classification (NCBI taxonomy): domain Eukaryota; kingdom Metazoa; phylum Chordata; class Aves; order Charadriiformes; family Chionidae; genus Chionis; species Chionis minor. The sequence continues at coordinate 53,279 of VZSF01003950.1, read as the reverse complement.
TACAATGAGATAAAAGTATCTACAGTTTCCCAGCCTGTCACTTCAGTATTTGATCCTTTCCCCCTTTCCCAACAACGGATGGATCACTGCAGACGGTGTGGAAGGAACAACAAAACATGCCAATGAGCAATTTTAACTTTTCAAACCCACAAGTCCCCAGTCTCCAAATCAAGATGTTACCTAAAGGTTCAGATATCCCACCTGGCTGTTCTATTAACCTCTCCTGGAGACACACCACAGGATTTTATAGTTCTGGACAGTTACAATTCGTCTGTAATTATGAGGCTTTACTCAAAGAATTAAGAATTAAAAAAAATCAAATCTACAAAACTTAGATGAACTTATTTCAATAAAGAGAAAAGTTACTGAAAAATTACTATTATTAACACCGTTAAGAAGTGACCAGCTTTATCAATTAGGACTATAGTATCGATAATTATGTCAACCACATTTAGATGTTCTCGTATCACTAAAACATAACACCAGGAACCAAGCCCAGTGATCAGTCTAATAACCTGTGTTCATTTTAACTCCCCTGCCTAATGAAAACAGTTATGTGATAGAGCAATACTTTTTTTGTTCTGAACAGCCATGACATACTCAAATCATAACTAATATTGAACAGTGTTTAATAAGGTTTAAAGCTGATGACTCACCAATTATACTTCTTCAAAAGGAAATAAGCAAAATCAGACCTTTCTCTCCCACACTGTTCAGTCAGTTTTCAACATATACAGAAACCTAGCAAACCCATCTGCCCGCCTCTCCCATTACTTAATCTTTTTCCATGGCAAACAATTTGACAGATAAGAAACGGGGGGAATGTAGAAATTTTTCTCTCTCCTTAACAAGCATCTCTGACACAAAAGGATCTGAAGTAGTTTTAAACTTTGAGCAAACTGTGTGTATAAGACCTTGTTTAACGCTGATGATCCCTGAACTGTTTCACAGCCTTTGCATTCCGAGTCTGTTCAGTGCTTGCGCACACTTTGACAGCTCATGTTTGTCTCCTAACACCGATTCTTCCGGGCTTTCATGAGGCATACGTTCTGTAGTACCGTGGGTTTCATTTCCTGGTTCCTACAACACAGTGCTGAACAATTTAAATACATACAGTTTCAGGCAGACAATAAAAAACTTCCCTCAAAATAAATAATAAAAAAGAATTTGTTTAAATTAACACTAAGTTCCAGTTAATTTTACCCACCTATAAAGGGGACGTGTCCATCAATTGGTTATAGGCTGCATTTAAGCCACTATGCCTCCTCCAACCTTTGAAAGTAAGCTAGTGACTTGAAAGCAGATGGAAGCCCCCTTCCATACTTGCCCATTTCCTACACATGTCATTCTGATACTTCTTGCCCTACACGTCACTGCTATGGGACATCCTTGTCTGTGACAGTATGCTAGAGAAGTTTAATTTTTATTTTTAGTTTAACATGGTTTTCTATTTTTATTTTGTAATGACAAGCACAGGAGTTCAACACGGACAAGGTTTTTTCCTTCCTCACTTCAGTGTGATTAAGAAGCAAGTAGATACACAGAGCATGAAAGACCTAGCATCAAAGCTAGGTTTGGGTTTTGGGCAACAGGGATAACTTCTAAGGAGATAATAGAAGCAAACCTGACTAAAGGTATCTCCACTGGCCAAATGATCAATTAATTGAAGACTGAACTCTCAGTAATACAAGGAAATGAAATATCTATTCCTTAAAGACTACCAAACTACCAAGAAATCATACAAGCTCACACTGGGACATGCATCCGTTCTTTCAGCCTCCTTTCACATCACAGTCAAGGAGAACCCTACTCCATCTTTGGAAGCGCTAATTAGAAAACCCACACAGCATCCAAAAAAAGGAGTGTAACTATGGAGCAACACCACGGTGGTCTGGGCATTTAGAGGGCAGAGCCATGCTGTATTAAGAGAGCAGCCAGGAAGTGACAGCTTGGTGAAGGGCCGCCTGTGCATGTGGCAGACGTCTGATCCCCTGCACCAGCGGTTAGCACTGTTTACTGGAATGTAAACCCATGAGTGGTCTGTTTCTATCCTGCCTGGGTTGGATGACCCAGAGTAGGAAGGAGCAAATTCCTGTTCTGAGGTATTTTTAAAGGTTGCACTTCATAAACAGGCTGAAAATGATAGCTTGCTCAACCTCAATGGATTAGATCAGCAGAGCAAAAACTTAGCACAGAAAAAGGCATTTTCATAGCTACACGTAATCCAGCGACACACAGAGGCAACCTTACAATCACAGTCTCTGCATCTCTCGTAGTGTAGTTTCACAGCTGTTGGGACTGCACACATACTCCACTGAAGTTGAAAAAAAAAAAGAGTCACTTGGGCAATCTAATACTGGCTTTTAGAAGCCAGTCCAATAGCATAAAATATGTTTATTATTTAGCATAAATAGCATAAAACTGTATTTATTATTTAAATTGTTCAGCATTGTGTTGTAGGAACCAAAAATCACTTGGGCAATCTAATAATCAGACTGGCTTTTAGAAGGTCCAATAGCATAACGTGTTTAGAAACAAGTCACTGGGAAGGTCCATTAGAGATGAAACCCGACCTTGGGATAAGCCAAGTTCTTACATCCTGACTGACTCCCACTTCCTTCCCGCCTCCATAATGACTGGGAACCTGCACCTGTAACTGGCTCCCCTTGGAGAAGGCAACACCAAGCACCTCACAGAGACCCAGACCCGAGTTACATCACTAAACACTTCAAAGCACCAGCTTCAGAAAGAGAAGGAAGAACAGGAATATAGCAAGTCATATGACCCTTAAGCATCAGAGTAGTGGGATTATCTTCAACAGTAAGTTTTTGCAAACAAGCCTCAAGTCTAAAACATACAGAGAGGGCTGCAAGTTCTGCAGGCTAAGGGCCCTGAAGCTCACCTCACTTTGTCCACATCCTATGTAGGCTGCAAGACTCTCAATATGGACAATGCAGCTGAAAAAGTAGAGACATGAAAAGCCAGGCTGCTACTCATTCAAGAAAGTTTTTGCTCTCATTGTGATTACTATTTATGGATGTGTAGAGGAAGTATGGACATGTTTTTCCACCCAATATACTTAAACACAGATTTATAAGCAGCAGAGAATGACCTCCATAAACTGCCCTTTTTCGTTCCAGAGATGAAACAAGCAAAAAAATTCCCTCCTTCATCCTAAAATTGGCCACATATATTCTTGTATCCCCTAGCAATACAAATAAATAGTCTGAAAAACCTTTCACAGGCAGAATCTCTCCATAAGTGTTAATGAACTGCTAGGCAATATTAGTTACCAGTCTCCACCTAGTGGTGAAATGGTATTCTGCATTAGCATTTGAGGGTTGCTTTGAGGATCACAGTGGCATCCCCAGGGAACAACCAGCTGTGTTAGAGTAGCATCCCCCCCAAAAAAATTATTTTGATAATCTCAAATGATAAGCATACCTAGATAAATTACACTTATCTAGAAAAAGGTAGCTTTTATCTAATTTCTATCAGTGTGCATAATAAACTCGTGTATTTCATAGTTGATTATCAAATCTAAGAAAACACCAGTCATTACTTGCTCAGAAATATCTAGCCAGAAATCCCCACCCAAACCCATCACACCTCCATTTTTAAATCTCACTTCTCCTTTAAACAGGTATTGAGTCTCCTCTCTACCATCTCTATACTACTTAACTTCTTGTTACATTGTATAACTGGTACTTTCAGAGCTCAGAGCTGTCAGGCTCCTGAAATTACTCCAATGGCACTCAGGGTTTTTTAGCTGGCTTTGCCTCTGGCTGCTTCTGGGAAGATCTCAAGTGAAGTCACGCACAAAGGTCTGGGAAGGAAAGCCACGCATGGCATGTCATGCTTGACTAAGAATTATTATCATTACCAAAACTCAAAGTAATTCATGCGCTGTAAATGCTGTAGTACATACTACAAGCATGAGCATCAGGGGGAAGAGTACCGACAAGCACAAATGCTATTTTAGCTGTACAAAAAACATGTCTGGTTTACGTTCAGGAGGTAAGCTGCAAGCAGAAATCATCCCACAAAAGAGTGTGATTTCATAATAATGTGTTAACAGATCAGTCAGTGAAGCTTAACTTTTTGCTCTCCGCTTGACATTAGGGCATTTCTACCGACATCATGATTAGCTGCTTTTATTAAGAATTCCCAGGAAGAGTTTTGGTTTTGAAAAAATTGAGAGAATGTGTATAAACACTGTGAACCAAATTGCTGGTCTAGGAGCACTTCTCAGCTCTTGGGTCAGGGTGGGTGCCTCATTCTTAATGCACTTTGGTCTTCACTGAAATAAAGAATATCAATCAAAGGAAGCTCCAATACCTCAGTGCATTTTCTCAAAGTTTTTCTTTTGTTGGTAATGCACATACCACCCTAGAAGTATAGTATCTGCATTAAGGCCTGCAAGATCTAGTAAAAAAAACCCATCACATTGGCCCGCCAATATTCTTTAGGAAGCCCATCAACTGTGCAGCACTAGCCAAGACTCACAGACAAATACAGCAATGGCACCATCTATTTTCTCATCTCCTGCAAACAACGAAAGATAAGGCATCATGCCATCTACACAATGCATTTACATAAAAAAAACCTTTCTGTGTACTGAAGCTTTGATGAACTCAGAGTTTAAGGCAATTAATCAAAAATACTATTATGTAACTAGTAGGATATTAGGAGCTTTTTTCTAGTAAACACACATGAAATAATTAAATATTAACAACTAAGAGATAGGAAAAAACTCTAGGAGAGTTTCCTAGAGATAGGAAAAAAGTTCAAAGCTTTATCAGAGTGCCACAACGAAAGTCCCACTTAATTCTCAATTAGGCTGCAAAGAGTAAAGAGAACTTTACAGGAAAGTACCCTGAATGACAGCAGAAGAGGTTATGCTGCAGCCTAAGCTGCATGACTTTTTTTTAGCATTGCACAGCCTGCCATTATTATTTGTATTGCTTCCATACTATCAACGTACTAGCAATTGCTTTTATTTCCAGCACATCCCTAACTATTTTAAAGACTATTTTCCAGCTGTTTCTGGACTCCAGAGCACTACAGTTAGACAGCTCTAGACCCTGCCTGCTGACAGCAGTCCTGAACAATATGTGTTTGTTCCTAGTAATAACAGAAAGGTGTAGTATGCTGTCTACTGTAAAGCACCTCAAAATCACTTCAAGTGCTGAAGAGAACATGTTCCAAAACTGGTGCAGAGCTCAATGAAAAGGTGATGAGCATTTCCATTTATTTTTCCCCAGCAGCGGCATTTAGTGAACCAGGCAGCAAGACAGTATGTGAGAGGCTGACATTCTGTGAACAGAATTTCACTTTTAGGTAAAGCATTGAAATAAATGACATTTTAACAAAATACACAAGGTAACCTGCACAAGCAGAACCGTCAGAGGACAGGCTACAAACTATGGAGGACAGAAGTTCTGAATGGTAGTAAAACATAATGCTAACGCAGAAGCAGCAACTATAGCTACGGGCCAGTAGCCAACAGGACAATGACCCTTTTGTAGCACCTTTTCTATGAGACATTTCCTCATCATAGCAAGCATTAGGTTCTTAACAAGTAGATGGACATTCCCCCAGTTGCTCTTCTTGATGATATTTAGCATATCAACAGAGTCCTGGATTTTGAAAACACAACTGCCTTAAAAGCCACATGATTCCTTCAGCAAATGAAGTACAGCCTGCTACCCAAGATAAGCATCCTGGAAGTAGACAGTTGGAAAAAAGTAATTTAAATTTCCAGTGTTAATACACAGAGCTAAATAACCCTGGCATTTACAGCTAACACAGAGCATTCAAAACGATGAGATCCCAGAGACTAAGCTCAGCTAACAAAGTCAGTACTGGTCATGTTTGAACTTCTGTCCATAGTCTAACCAAAGCCTTTGGACATGCAGCTTCAATTAGTTTAATTCAAAGTTATAGTTGGCTGATTTCATTTAAAGCACCTATGATCAGATTACTGAGTTTTCTGGGTTTCTTTCTGGTTTTTTTTGTTTTCACATCAGGCCCAACTGGGAAGAGGCTACAAGGACCATCAAATGGGCTGGGTAGTGTAGCAGAAGGTATATCAAGAGCCCTGATAGCTGTTTGCCGCAATACTAGTTTTCCTTTTTTTAACACTCTCAGGTATATTAAGTTGCCAGAGTACACTTCTATACTCCAGCCCTTTCACTGGCAACCAGTGAGCCACAAGTCCAAACTCAAGCCACTTCAATTTTAACATTGTTTCTTTCTCATTCATTCATGTCCTACCTTGTCACTTTGGGACTGTGAAACTCATATTGCAGTTTCAAAATGGCTTAAACCCACCTGGGCTGGTTCAGTATTGCTGTCCTTTATTCCTGTGCAAGCAGAGATGCTGGAGAGCTGAGTTATCTCCTCTCATCAGCACAAGGACAGGCAGCAGAGCTGCAGTCGTCCCAACCCCTAACTGGTTTCAGCTGGCACAAAACCACCCCCCCGTACACTGGCTGCAGCAGAGCCATCATTCCTGTTTTCAGCACAAGCTTCTTCCCAGAGTCCTTCTGCAAAGGCTAACAGATACCTGTCCACAGATATACGTTTATATACTTTCTAATAAAGTTGTCTAGTCTCACTGTGTATATTACAAGTATGACGACTGCAACACAAATGCTTGATCTGTCCAAAAGATGTAGTGTTCTTTCAATATCAGTGTCAAATATTTCCACTATTAACAGAATAGAAAAGCCATTAAAGTTTAGTGTGATACAACCTTGTTAGTCATATTTTCTATTTCAACCACAAGATAATTTATCTTGCCCATACAACCACATCATTTTAAAATACAGTAGCACATTAAAGTTGCGAAAAATCTCATTCTGAGTTTTGCATTTCTTTATAAACCTATCCAATTCTACAGTAAACCAGTTCCTTTACACACCTCAAACTCTACACCAATAGGAATAGAGTTCAAATGCACAGTTATAGCTAGATTATTTCAGAGCTTAACAAGATTATTTCAAAATGCTGTACTTAAATGCTCCACGCATCAGAATACTAGTTAAGGTAAGGGCATGACAAAAGAAATATGACTTCAGAGACTCGTACTTCATTCAACAATCTCTACGTCTTGTCAGGTTTTGTACAGCCGCATGCAGCTTTGTGGCATTTCAAATTCATGATTACATACAGCAAGGATCTTCAGATGAAAGCTATACCACAATTATATTATCCATGAGGTGAGTATATTGTAGCAAGTATACAAATCTTAAATTACTTTAGAGTTGCATTAAAAACTTCATACACAAGGACAAAAATTTTAGTTATGACTATATAAAATACTTCACAAAATGCCAAGCATTGTAACAAACATTCAAATGTTCAAAATCCATTTTGCAGAAGCCAAACCAGTGACCTGCATTAGGAGTGAATAACAAGCAAAAAGCGTATTTACCCCTAAATGACTGATTTTCTTGTCCCATTGCACCTGTGACAAGTTCTTACACCTTTCTGAATGACAAATTTTCACATCTGGCACTCTACAACTTGAGACATTATCTTAAACATGTATCTGTTTATAAAGTACACCTGCTTTTCCAAGAATTGCTTACAGCTAGAATATTCTATAGTATGCCTAGTTGATACTTGAAATTATGCTTTCAAATTCAGAGATACAAGCACAACAAATTCAGCTGAAATAATGAAAAAAAAAGTCCGTTAGCAAAGCCCAAAATTCATGCAAAAATCCAGAAGAAATCATTAAAAGGAGAAAACCAGCTTGCCAGTAAGCCTTGAGAAAAGAAGGCTTAGAGGGGACACCATGTTCTACTATTTAAAAGGTGGCTACAAAGTAGATGGAGACTCCCTTTTTACAAGGAGTCACATGGAAAATAAGAGGGGTAATGGGTACAAGTTACTCCTGAGGAAACTCCAACTGGACACAAGAGAAAATTTTTTCGCAGTGAGAACAATCAGCTACTGACATCACCTCCCCTGGGAAGTGGTGTATTCCCCAACATTGGACAGTTTTAATATTTAGCTCTACAGGATGCTGGGCCATCTTGTCTAGAACATGCTTTTGCCAAGAAAGGTTGGACCAGACAATCCTTGAGGGATCCAACCTAGGATTCTATGATTCTACTAGATTTTTAGTTAGTTGGGTTTGGTTTTGTCCCCTTCCTTTTTTTTACCTAGAAAAATACAGATTGCAATACATACAGAGCAATATTTTTTTTACATCCAGCTATCATACCTGTGTGAAGTATTTTCCATCTTGCTTCAGGACTTTCATTGAGAGGTCAAGAATCAACCGCAGAAATTCCCATGTGGAATCTGCATATAGAGTATGATTTTAACAAGAGAACAGCACATACTGGCTTGTTCACTATTACATATCGACTTGCAACATATCTACTGTTTAAAAAGTAGCTAGCCTATACCTTTACAAAAACCCCAACAAACAACAACAAAAAGTAAAAAAATCCACATAACCCACACACAATATTAATAATGGTAGAAGTATCACTAGTTTTCTTCACAGTAATCTTCCAGATGTTTCCAAGAAACTATAGAGTGAGGAGAAATTTACTCCCCAAATACTTTCTCAAGAATTACATGAGTTCATATTGTTCGGGAATAAGAGCACAGCTTAAGAGAGTCCTAGCCACTTGCTAATTCTTTTCTAACATTCAAGAAGAACAGATGTGTTACTATCATTCTTTGTCCCTCAGATTTGCTATTAAAAAGACAAGAATCAAAGTATTTTTGTTGCAAACTGACAACTATATTACAGTGGAAGGGCAGAAACATGGAAAATCCTGAGAAGTTTAGGAAAATAAATTAGATTAACCTTCTTCTGGAGATGTGGAGATTGGAACAGCCGTCAGATCGTTAATTACATAATCAAACATCCTTCCTTCTTTGGCATACCTCTTCAGTACGGGAATACAGTCTTCAATTAGAACCTATACAAATGAAACACTGTAACTAGTCCTATCCTCAAAATACCCTAGAACTAACCAGGTAAAAGGAACAAATACAGATTTACAGGAATTCACAGAGGGAAAGTACAAAATTAAATGTGTTTAATTTTAGGCTCCATTTTCAACTTCATGTAAGAAGGAGGAACAGTTGTGGGGATTATGACAATGACAACGCAGGCACTACAGAACTGAATTTCCTAGCTCTGTCATTGATTGCTGAGTGACCACTGTCTACCTACCAAATGGTAACAACAGTCAGCAATCCCCCAACCTACAAGTAAAATAAGTTATTTGTATGAAGGGCCACTGACTCATGCAAAGTAACATGTGACTTCTGTTAGTTTTTTGCATGGTCTTTTTAGCTCACGCTTGTAAATTAGTATCTGTGAGAGCCTTAAAGAGGAGCAATGGAAACCGAGAGATTTCCAGCGAAGATGTCAGATTACACCTTGGCTAGTTTGTAAACTCTGTCAGACACAGCACATAAAGACCTCAATTGCAGGGATGCATGAATTTATTTTTTTAATTTTTAATATACTAGCTGTGTAATGCTAAGACATTTTGCCTGCAAGTTAAAAATAATTTTAAGATGCGTACTACAAATCCAGATATCCTCAACAGTACAAGACAACTAACTCAAATATGTTTCTTCTATCTTTTCATCAGTTTAAGGAATGATGTTTAATACTGCATCCTAACCACTATTTCCTCTTTATCTGTGAGCTATGGCAACATACATTCTCCTATTTCACATTCCTTAAAAGCTATATGTAATTATTTTTTAAAGAATTTGAAGATGGAGAGTTAAAAATATTTTGACACTAATGTATACTTCCAACACAAATTCCACTGCTAGCTATTAAAATTTTGAACTGCCATAAAAAAGGAAAAAATCCAACCCAAATATCAAGAAAAAAAAAATCAGAAGACTTTTCCCCAAAACGTTGCCATAGCAGTCTTCCAGGCTAGGTATAACTGCATTTGAAATATCACTTCTAATGAAAGAAAACCAAATACTTACCTGATAGCACTCTCCTTTCAGATTGTCTAAGACATCTCCACAAGTTTTACGCATGTATTTTTTACACCCGTCGATCACCATTTGGTCAATGTTTGAAGCTGGTTAAGGCATTCTACATTCCAGAAGTAATACAGGTAACAGTTTCTATTTCTTCAGAAAGAAATTCTCAAAAAGGTGACATTCACAAAGGAATAGTAAGAAGTGTATCATGGTATACATATTGTAATAACCAACTTCACGTGTTCACCTCCAGATTCAGCCACAGGTTTACAAAGTGCTTATTTTTGTTTTTAGCTAGTATTTCTGGTACCTTAGATTACCATTACTGTGAAAGCTTGAAATGTGAACAATAGGATGGTGTATTTTAAAACCCCATAAAGCTAAACTAGGTTAAGACTTTAACCTACATTTGAAAAAATTATTTTTCGTTTCTAGTAAAGGAAGCCCATATCCTAGGATGATCAACATTTCATATGACTAACAGTGGTTTACATTACAAACAACTTGAACTAGAGAATGTTGAAAATTTGATTTGTATCAGTGTTTTCAAGACGGGGAAAGAGTTGGTCATTCTGCCACCAACACCGTTCACCAAGTCCTGACATTCCTATTGATTAAACTTTTTTTCTTCTGGATTATTTTCTTCAGAAAAACAGATGAACCCAAGAAGGCAGAATTCAGCCCAAGCTGCAGACTTGACAGACCTGTCTTCTGTTATCAGAGAAGACATCAGTCTGGTGACAGAAAAGTTCCTTTCCAGTCCTATGTAAGTGGTACTCAAGAGTTCTACTATGGATCGGGCACTTGAAAGCACAAGCTACATAATCACGCACAAATATGTAGTCACTGGGTCTCTCTAAGCTGACAATGAGAAATTTCTTTTTAGACTCGATCTCAAATCAGAATCTGATTTGATTGTGCTCTACGCCAAGACATCAGCAGAAAAGCAGGCTGAAAAATGTTAAAATGAATGATCAGTGATTTGTCAAAGGATATCTCTACCATAGTAACCATCTTTGGCTTCAGTTTGACTATCTCATATAGTATACCTCCATCACCACCTCCTAGGATTAGCACTTCTTTCCCAGTATAGTCTTCCTTTCCGCTGCCCATTATGGCTTGAGTATATGCCAGGTCACTCTCTGCCAGATCTGAGTAGAAGAGTCAAACAGAAACATTACATCTTTAATTCTTCTCATTAATTAGTATTTATTTGGTATTTATGCAAAGGTGATATAATACAGACCAAAACAAAAGCATGTACAGAAACAACCTTGCTCTCAGAGAGCAAGGTAACAGGAGGCTAGTGATTTACCAAAGCTGTTGAGATCCTCCTCAGAATCCCACACAGGATTCCTCTAGTTCTCAACACCAACACAGCAATGGCTGCCTCAGCATTAGCAATTACTGCATGCCAAGAGAAGGAAAGTTGCAGAGCAAAAGAGACAGTACTTAGGACTTGATGTTGACACTTGATACTTCGGTGGGTTTTCACCTCAGACTAGTGTTGCAAGAGACAATTGAGAATATTTTTGAAAGCACACTCTGGACCCCAACTAAAAAAAGCAACCTAGATACACCCCAGAGGATCCCTGTACAGAAGCGTAAGTACGACCGTTAACAGCCAACTGCTGAAGGGCCCTGAAACATGCCTTCTGCTGACTTATTCACCATGAGCTTCAAAGCAGGCAGTAACATTCTTAAGCTGTAATAAGAGATCTAAGCTCCAAGGGCAAAGCTTTGTGCAGCAGCACATCATGGCATATCCCATCATTCTGCCTGGCAATCAGCACTTTGCTTATAAGCGCACAATAACAAAATAACGCAAAGCAGTATTTTAAAATCCCATGGAAGGTAAGAAAAGTAATGGCATCCTTCCCTTTCTATGAGGCACACCATGGTAATGTTCAAACAAAATACCATCTCCATATGAAACTCTGACAAAAATTTCTGGCAAGAAGTACGGAATACCTAATTTGGTGATTTCAAATACAATTAACTGAATTAGAAAATACCTTACTAATGAATTCAATAACACCACTTTTGAGCTGCCATCTGCACAGAAGTCCCCCTGACAGTTACAGAAAGCTAACTGAATGGTTAGAGGTATTTGTGATGATTTCAAAAAGCTATAGTCAAATTTCTTAATTACTCTTCCATTAGATCGAAATCAGGTATTCTATCCCTAGCGAGCAACATCCCTCATTTACCTCAGTCAGTACTTTTCAATATAAGTACTGAGAGATTTTTTTTACAAAGCATACTCCTTGATGCCTAGATTTCCTTAGAAACAGCATTCTTATCCAGCTTAGAAGAACAGTATCCCATCTTCTCCCAAGTTCACATTTAAAAATAAAAAGATCAGCAGGTACAAAGTACTACATGTAAAGACCATCCCATAAAAACTGGGTCACTTCTTAACTCAGAGTTCAACTGAGCATTTTGAAGAAGACAGAGTCAAAAGATGTCCACCAACAAAGGACCTAAAGGGGGTTAAGACACAGCTGTCTTGCATCTCATCAAGCAGGTAATTGCCCTAGAGAATCAAGGGAGTGTCAGGATTATCCCCCCCAATACACACACACCAGCTCCTACTTCTTCATATTTCTTTAGAATCCACTGCATTTTGAAGACCGACAAAGCAGCATGTTCTACTGTCAGAGAGAAGCCTTTAAGAGGTTGGACTTGCAATAAACAGGTAAAAGCTCATACAAAAGAAAAGAGTAGAATAAGTTCTGCCAGAGAAGAGACTGACTTTTATTCTCCCGTACCACCTTCCACAGGAAAAACAGCAGCTTTGGAAAAAAAATAATCTTTTTTGTACTCTAGATATTACATTGATCAGCCCTTCTGATTAGAATAGTTTACATACAGGAACAGATACATGTGTACATGCATATATGTAGCTTCCTGCATCAGAACCTTTACCATTAGTAATCTATTAAAACTGTGCCATAGCAGGACGGAAAACAACATTTCCTACAATTTCACCCAGAAGGATCCTCAAATGAGATGATACTTACTAACATCCCCACTGAGGATAAGAATATTCCCAAACTGCTTTGAATGCAGAATTTTAATATTCTGAAAAGGTGAATCTTCATCATAAACAACTTCATCTATGTCATACTCCACCAGGCGCCCATCAGCTGTGGGCCAGTATCTATCAATGACACCCCCTCTCAAAATGGCTGGCAATCTACAAAGAAATAAGAAAAAAGATTATGGAGCATTTGAGATTTTTTTTAAATCCTCACTAAATATCCTGTGGATTCACCACAATAAACAGTATTTACAAGAGGGATCTAAGAAAACGTGCAAGATTTAACACTCAACAGATAAACATATCAGCCATATGTTAAAAATACATAACTTGCTAAGGCACAGATGAAATATAAAGGATTCTTCTTTATGATGAATTCTACAATACATGCGTGAATCCATGTCTACCGTAACAGAGGGGATTTACATAATGTACAGCCTCTGCAGAAGAATTGGCTCATAACTAGAAATGTATGCAATACAAAACAGAATGCAGACATAAAAACATGACAAAACCTCTTCCCACCTTTAGCTGAGCTAAGAGATTAGTGGATCTCACCCTTCTAAAGTTGTACTGAGAGACATTTTAAATACATACATAAACACAAAAAGTGAACTATTGGCATTTTAAACAGACAGGTCACCCTGCAGTATAAGCACAATCCTCAATATCAGCTGATAGTTTGCATTAATGTTAAAAACTGGTTCAAACATCTGCAGAGATTGGTTTGGTTTTGTTGTTTGTTGGGGCGGGTTTTTTTTAATTTCATATATAAGTATCTTAGTTCAAATGAGTATTTCACCTGTAAAGACAAACTACACTTGATATGGCAGTGAACGATCAAAATGATTGTGTTCCATTTTAAGAAAGATGTGCAGGCTCGGAGTTCAGATTTCACACACACTTCTGAGAGTTAAGGGTTTTTTATAACCAGGAGGGTGTAGAAGACCAGAGATTCTTCTAAATGTGATTCTTGATAAACATTTCAGAAATACCTTCTACCCTCAGTGAGCCGCAAGATGGCAGCACGTGGTGAGAGAAGAGCCTCCATTCACTACCTCAAGACAACAAAAATGCAGGAACAGCTTTTTCAGCAGCATTAATTCTAGTGGAGCTGCATATGTGAAGCTAACACCAGAAGGACACAAAGCAAATTTAAAAAAAAAAGAAAAAAGGTTAGGGGTGTGTGACAAGTTCCATGCCAGATCCACTGTTGTAGGATGTTCATCTTCCTATACTACAACAACCAAATTAACCTAGATCATTTCAGGCAAACTTTTTCCTGACCTGTTTTTAAAAGTTCCTATCACAGGGATTCCACAAGCTCCTAATATTGTATTTCCGTATTAAGATGTCCTCAGACAGAGCGCTTCTCCCCCATATATATGTACACAAGATTATCTACATTTGCACACTGCGTGCCTGGTGAGGCTTTACAAGACAGAGTAAAGCAAGGTAACTACCTCTGTGTTTTACATACAGCTGTTAAACACAAAAAACAATATTCAAGGTATAATGTCACTTTTCAAATCACTACCACTTTACTTGTGGTCTTGCATAGCCTTCAGGCTACTTTCTGCTATAGTACTGCTTAGTTTTTTCCCACTTTGTAGTTTGCTCCTTGCTTTACTGAATCTTGTTGATTTTACACTGTGTTTTACTTTTCCTAAACCCTTTCCACATCTGACACTGTTCTTTAAAGCACCCACTGCACCTTGCAGCAAGCACATGTGTGCAGTAAGTGCTCCCTGGCTTCAAGGTGCCTATTACTGCCAGGCAGCCACCAGGAAGACATAAGCAATCTCCTTCCAGACCCCTGGGGAACTTCAGCATGCATGCTGTTTCAACGGCAGGCAACAAACCACAATTAGCATCCCTACAGTTTAATATATAACCTCGTACTTAAGCAAACCAAAGTGACAGAAGGCTTGCAAAGCCTCCTTCCTTCAGTTATGTAAAAAAAGTTTGCTGCAAAACATTTCTCTCTTCTTGACAGGGCCTGAAGCACACATGTTCCCCTGTGGTTTTTGCCACACGTGCCCAAGGCACAGCAGGGGCAGAGCTGTGAGAAACCTTGTCAGGGCAGGGCCTCCTCCATGAGCTAGAACTGAAATGAAGCCCCTGGTCCCTGCCCAAGCTACACTACAGCTCTGACTATGCCTGCCCAAATCTTTTGCCAATCCTTGACACCCAGCTTAGTCTCAAAGCTGTCTCAGTACTACAGTCCAGCCTGGCAGCCACAGGGCTGGGGCTGACCCTGGTCACCATCACCAGCCCTGCTTGCCTTGTCCACAAGCAGCGAGATGTGGCCCAGAGGGTCCGGCTCATGCCCTGGCCTATTTCCCTGCTGTCCAGCCCTTCCACAGCAGCCTGCTCTTGCTTCCTGGTTGCATTTTCTCCCACCATTTCATGCAACCATCGCAACAAATTAAAAGAAATAATCCTGGCTCAAGGTAACACTACTGAAGATGAAGCTTAACAAAGTGAGAAACCTCACAGCATCTTCAATTCTGCAACGAACAGATTTTAAAATATTGGGGGGAAAATAACACATGCATAAATTCATACTCTAGGCTATTCATCACAGTACAGCAAAGCATATTATGCAGACAAACCACATATAGAAACAGATGTAAGAACTTACCGTTTCTCCCTTTTTATATTACCATGAAACAATTCTTTCATTCTTTCTTCTACTTTATTTAGAAGCTGAAAAAATAGCAAACAAAAGAGGGGGAATTTATAGGTGATCACTTAATGTATAAATTAGGCTACTTAGGAGGCAATAAAAAGTAGCATCTGCACTGAAAGGCTTTGAAAAGTAACTTTAGAAGCCTACGAATAACTAGCTGGTGACCTTAGCCTCATTACTAACAAGAATGTGCATATTGTAGCAGCTGTCATCACTGCATTTAGCTGTCCTCCAGGACAACACAGCCAAACCTTTCAGGCACAGCCCAAGAGGGAACCCAAGAACCCTGTAAGGTTTCATTCCCAAAGCCTATTCCCCTGCAATATCCAATTTCTGGAGCCTTCATATCAGTTAAGATTAAATTAACTTTCTCCGTGGGGAAGCTGTTTGAGTACAGAGGCTCCCCATCTCTCAGACTGGAGAAGGGAAAAGTCTCGTATACTAATATACCAGTTTGCAGGTTGAGCATCACTTCTCCCTCACTGCCCTGGGTACTACTTGAGGAGACCTGAGCCCTAACCAAGGCTGCTATGTCTTTACAAGTTTTACAGCAAAGAACATGAAGCCCAGGACATGCAAGAGTGAAGTGTGTGTGTATGTGCACACACACACACACTCATATGTATATGCAGCTACAATAGGTGTTACTACTCATCTCTAAGCGTTCAGGTCTGAACTTACTTTGATATTTAAAAATCTTTTACAAGCTATACTTTGATAGACCTGAAGAAAAGAAGGTGCTCCCCATGCATTTTGATAAGCCTAGTAAGATAAGCATCACTCATACCTGATCAACTTCCTCTCTTCCTTTTGTATGATCATTGTAGCTCTGCAGATCCACCAACACTAATCCATGAGGGTGAATTCTCAAATTGGCAAAACTACAAAATAAAGAGAGAGACAGTGAAGATTTTATTAACAAAAATCAGAGTCAGCAAGGAAAGAAAGTCTGAAATGAGTTACGTTAAATTCAGAACGCATGTTTCTTTTTCCAGTGGTCTGTAACTGTTGGCAGTTCCAGCTCCAGTCTTCCTCTGCAAGTCACTAAGCAGCAAACAGAAAGTTGCAAGAGTATGCCAGTTACCACCATAACTAAAAATCAGCAGGCAGCAAGACAGTGAAGCAGGGTGTTTAAACCAGAACAGCTATGGTATGAGGGGAAAATATTTAAAGAGCTGAGACCAGTAGGCAGTATAAGACCTGCCTGAACAGGCATGTTGTGTTGGTTTTGCTTCTTAATTGAAATCAAGCCTCAAGAAAACAACTGGACACTTTCCTTCCCCTTATCTCCCTTCTCAGATCCTTGTTTGGGTTTTTTTTTTGTTTTGTTGTTTCCTTTCTTAAACTTTATAGCAACTAGTCACGGAGACAGTGTTCACATTCAAAGCTGAAGGAAAATTTGTAAGTGCAAAACACTAAGTGTCCTGGAGCAAACCACGGCTTTGACTGGCAAAGAAATTACAGCAGCAAACTCTCATTCACAAATACAGATGCAAGATAGGCCGAAGACCAAAGAGCAAGGCTTCACCATGCTAGGTGTTGGGTGGATAAGCAGAGGACCTTCAAGAACTTGTAACAAAAAAAAATAGAAGGACTAGGGGAAAATAAAAGAAAGTAAATAAAAACAAAGTAGCAGAAGAATATAAAATAAAAAGAAAATAAAAACAGAGTAGCAGAAGAAATATCAATTCCATACCAGGGAGGGGAGAAGACAAAAAGAAACAAGGCTACAAGGAAGGGAAGCATACAGCAAAAGAAGAGGGTAGAGGAGGGGATAAGAACAGGAGAAGCCCAGGAAAGAAAGAAGGGTATTCAGGGATGGAAATTAATTAGTAGAACACAGAGGAACGCCAGGTAAAGCTGTATACAGTTCTCTGAATGACCTTTTTTTGCTTGTCTGCTCGTATCACCCCACTTGGCCACAAAGGCAAAGCACAAACCAACCCTTGCTGAGAGAAAAAGTTTAGGTGGCCTCCCATCTCCCTACCACTCCCACCTATTTTTGTGCCTTCCAAAGCTCCTTTCCTAATCTGTCAGCCTCAATATGAACACCACCTCTCCCAGGTTGCTGGGAACTCTGGCCAGCAAACACCCTCAGCTGCAGTCAGAAAGAAATTCCTGAATGTTCTGTAAGCAGTATTTGAAGAGTATAATTTTTTTGTAACTGTAAAATGATAAAATGATGAAACTGACTGAAGTGACTCAAGAATAAAAACACCCTTGCTGGCTTTGGACAGCAGTGATCTGTAGCTGCGATGTGTTTACAGCTGACAGAAACCAGAGCATCACCCACTTCTTTTGAAAAGACAAGCCTGGGAAGTTTCGGGCTTTCCTGAGCCCTTTACACACAGGTCTTGCCTTCAGGAGGAACGACGTTTCTATACAATATGTGAAACCACAAAACAGCCTTAATATATGCATTCCCCCTGCACCAGGAAATTACTCCTGCATAAAACATTTTACCCTGATGAAAGGATGAACAGAAAATATAAATAGTCAAGAAGTAAACAAAGATGCTTCCCCCCCCCCCCCAATTTTTTTTCTAACTACTAGAATGCTACCATTTAAGAGACCAGGTTTCTGAGCCAATTAGAAGAATAAGTGTGTTCTCAGTACTCAAGACATTTCAAAGGCAGCTTTTTGCTTCTCTCATACAAGCTACGTAACAAAGTGTTTAGGCAGAACCAGCAAATTCTACTATACTCCTAACGAAAAAAAAAAAAGCAGAGAAAGACATTCTGAACTTCAGCAGGTCAACATCTTACTTGTATGTTTTAGGACGCTGTGCCCCTCTCCCTGGTGACTGACACAGTTCAGTACTTGTCATACCTGAGACACTTCATACTTTGTATAGTGACCACAACATCCTAAAGATTACGTTGATGTTTCCACCAGCATCACTAAGCAGGACCATTAAACAATAATAAAAAAAAAGTGTAGGACACACACTCTTCCCCCCTACAGTGCTTCAGATTTTTTAAACACTTCTGCGACCTTACAACCCCTTGAACCATAAGGACTCATATTAGTTGTGTTCTTCTCCTACAGTCTCTTCATACTCGGCATAGGGGGAATGGCTACTGCAAGGGACAGCTCTGAAGAAAACCCTACTGGGATTCTGTTTATATGATTTTCATGTCAGCCAGGGTTTATTTTGTAATGTGCCTAACACGAGAGAAAAAAAAAAGTCAGGCATAAGTTTAAGAACAAACAGCAAGAGTCCAGGAGACATTTTTTTTTTTTTAAAGGGGAGAGAAAGAAAAAAGAGCAGAGCTCACTAGATGGAAACACTGGTCACTCCAGCAGGTTTTGGATGCGACCATTCACAGTGAAAAGGGACATTTCTGGTGAAGCCAATAGACCTGCTCCGTGCCCTCAGAGCTGTAGCACTACAGACAGAAATGAGTATTTGCAGTTCATGAGACAGCACTGTTATTAAGTTCTCTGAAATCTGGCACAATGACAGAAATATTTGGACTGTTAGAAAAACTTCTTATCAGTTTATTCCCATATTCCAGGTGTTCCTACTTACACAAATAAGCAACAGATTGATTGTCCCATGATTTGAGTTCCCTTTTAAATTCCTTTCCTACAAGAATCACATAGCTGTCATAAGATTTGACAGCTGACATTGTCTTCACTTCCCCTATGCCTGCATCAAGTATTTCCTTAGCATGGGATGTTACAGCCTTTGTTTTGGGGTCTTTTTTCGGGCAAGATGCAAGGAGAGGCAGAGGAGGGTTGCTCTAAAAACACAACCACACAACTTCACACTTATCCTAAATGATATGACAGCATTAGAATACAGAGACAATAACACTGTAGTACCATTATTTGTTTCATCAAATTGTTACCTCTACTGGAATACTAAGGTCCTAACATCAAATTGTTACCTCTACTGGAATACTAAGGTCCTAACACCTGCGAGAGGGAGAAAGATAAAAGGCAGGCATGAGGCTGGAGCAGTGTAGTGAGTTATTCAAGTTATGAGTGTCTGGCTGACAATCTCAGACAGTTAATTTATGGGAAACAACCCTTAATGAAATTCAAAATTCTTGAAGAATCTGATACTGATCCAGGATGGTTATACCTTGGCTAAGAGTCCCTTGGGTGGAAATGAACACCCAAACTAGCTAAAATGTCTGTAAGGATTTAAACACAGAGCAAACAATACAAGCATATATTCAGAAAGGTGACCAGACTAGTAGCATTAAGGCAACAAGCAGCAGGCTAAAGCTGAACCTGCAAAGCAATTACTAGCTTCAACCAGTAGAGAGCAAAGGCTATGCTGGCTTTTGTTGCTTTACGCTTGTCTGCTCAGCAGAATGTACATGAATGCAGGTTTTCAGCAGCAGTTCTTAAAATATTTGCGTGAGGGCTTTAAGAACTATGATAATACAGTTTACATTTTCTACATATGAAAATACAGCAAAGATTACTTTACAATCCAAATGAGAGGGGACAAAACTGTGAAAAATGACTTTTTCTTCATAAGCCTCCCCTCCTGCATCCTTCCTAAAAAATTTAATTCCTGTTTTTAAAATAAAACACCCCTGCCACACCTTTGGTGTGTCCCTGCAAGCACTTTCATACAACCAGTGAGAAAAAGTCTCAGTTAGGAGCGATTCCCTCCTTTCCATTAGGCAATAAAATCTGCACGTGAAGAGTAGCCCCCATAACAAGGCTCCACGTGTTGCTGCACCTGATACAGGCCACATCTTCTAGGGCAGTACTCAAAGCTTTTTGGGCTTGCATGCAAACAAGCCCCAACTACAGAAACAATTCTGCTGAGTGCTGCATCTTGCCACCAGAACAACAGGAATAAATACTTGTTTCCCAAATCAAAAAGTAACTGAAACCAAGAGAGGTTTTGGATGAGCATTTGCTTTATTTAAAAAGAGCCAGAAGCAGGCAGATCAACACATTCTAAGCCAAAACATATACCCTACCTTAGTTACTTGTACTGAGGAGTAAGAAACATTGCAGTCCCACATATTTGAGAAAAAAGACGTCCCCCACCACCACACCCAAGAAATAAAACTGTGTAGACAGACAGGTACCTACAAACCCCTCTTCACCCATCAAAGCTTTTGTGTGCTAACAGACTAACTTTGAGTCACTATAGAACAGATGGAATAGTTCCAAGTATTTGAAAAATAACTTGCCAATAAAAGCATCACCTGGAAATTAAGACCTGCTTATACTACAAAATCCCAAAATAAGTAATAAAAATCATCATGACTTTTTCACTAAAGCATATTATTTTTTTTAAAATGCTTTTCATCTTAATTACAAAAGTACTTAGGGAACCTTAAGGAAGTAAGAAGCCATAGTTTTTCCACTATACCATTATTCCTGTTCTCTTTTCACAAAACAAGGAAGTTAGAACAACTGTGGTAGCTTTCATTATTTGAAACTGCTGCAGATTCCTAGCAACTACTTCCAATTCTTCAGCCCATTTTTGCACTCTGGTTAACTCCACGAAAAAACTACAACGTTTTAGCCTGAAACAAAGAGCTGAGGAATGTTAATCCTGCTCCTTTAAAATATGCTGGTTAGCATATAGAATGGTTATCAAAAGACCAACATAGTGTGCTGGTTTCAGCTGAGAGAGTTTGTTTTCTTTCTAGTACTTGCTGTGTTTTCAGATTTGGTAGGAATGCCAAGAGTGCATATTGGTTTTAGTTGTTGCTAAGTGTTGTATATACTACCAAGGACTTTGTTCAGCTTCCCACAGAAGTTGAGAAGGAGCATAGACAGAAAATTGAATGGCCAATGGAATATTCTGTACTATCGACATAATGGTCGATTTGTAGTGGTATACAAATGGGGGTTGACAAGGTGTGCAAATTGGCTATCTCCACTCAGGTCAGGATGGGCAATCGATTCACCAGGCAGTGAGAACAGTTTGTCCTGTGTATTCTTCTACCACTGTTGTTGTTTTCCTTTTCCATTATTGTTCTATTAAGCACTCTTTTCCCTTTCCCCTCCTTTTCTCCCTACCCTTCTGGTGGGGGGAAGCAAGAGGCTGCATGGTCCTAGCTACTGGCTGGGGTTAAACCACAACACATAGAAAAGAAAGTAGTAAGAAACACTCACCCCTCCTTTCATGATGTTAACATATTCTCCATCATCATATCAGTAACATATAAGCCAACTACAACTGGGTAAATCTTGCACTGTTATGAGCACTCAAGTCAAATGCCAACAGGATTACATTTCTTTAGAATTCAGACAGAACAGAAGCTAAAAAAAAATGGATGTGTGCATAAGAGGTCAAAGCTATTCTAAAAGTCAGTCTTCTCCTGGAGAAACAGTGACTCCAAGTTTCAGGTTTTGTGGCTTTTTAAAGAACTTTCAGGTGGAACATGACTAAATAAGAAACATGGATACACAACGGTCAAGAAAAACCCCTGGCAGCTGCACACACTATGTAACAGAGGCACATCACAAGCTGTGATGCTATCAAAATACAGTATTCATTGAGAAGATAATTTCAAAAGATTAGCTTTAATGATTTTCTCCTTACCAAAGATTTAAGAACTTTTTTTCACTCTGTTAAGATATACTGGGCACTATGACTATACAATATATGAGATAAAGATTTCACATTCCTAACACACTTTTTAACTGTCCAGTCTAAGCTAGAGTAAGTGACACTTTAATAAAAGCATGTTGCTGAAGGTGACCCTGAAAACAATCTGGGAGTGATCTGAAAACACACAGCTCACAGGAAAACAAGACTGCTGAGGCCCCAGAACTCAGACAAAGCTCCTCTTCTGCAAGTGTTAGTGTTCCCCCATTCGGTGGTTTGGGCAAGGGAGCTGGCAAAGCAGAGAGAAGCATATCCATCCCCACCATTACAGACAGGGACTTGAGTGGCTTAAGTGAGCCATTTCCTGCCCGGCTCTAGAGCCTCGTGTTGACAAACCCATTAGTAAGTGTTTTCAGCTGAACTTCCCCCAATTAGGTCCTTTGTCAGAGTCAATCACAAAGTAAATGGACCAGGTAGAGTTGCCACATGTGACTTTTGCTTGCTTAACTTCAGACAAAGGAGAACAGCGATTTGTTGCATTGGTAATGACAACAGGAAAGCACGGCACAATCCCCAAATCAGCTCCAATTCGTTTAACAGCCATAGTCCTCCGCGGGGCTGTTCACACGGTATCTTCCTCAGAGACACTTTTGTCAACAGCAGCACCCACCATTCAACAATTTGTAACACGGGACACTCTGCAGGCCGGTGGGGGGAAGGTGGTGTGAAGGGGGTGGTGGTATCTCTGCAGACTTTGGATTGTAGACACTGTTCAGCAACATACTCTTTATCTCATCTCAAACATCTTTTTTCCCCTGGGATTAGTACCCATTTTGTTACATCAGCTACACATCTTTTGTCTTGCAATGGCTCAGTCACCTTTGGCTGGCTAAAAATGTGTTTGTATGTGCGTATTCACAAAACCCCTACTCACAGCACCAACTCCATGCATCTTTCATCCTGGGGAGCTTCTGTACCCAGAAACACCCAGTCACCTACTCATGACATACCTACCCTCCATCACAATTTGGTTTTTTTCTGCTTTTTACACTGTTTTGCAGGGAAGGAAAAAGAAAAGTCAGCATGCCCTGGCTAATTTCTTCCTAGTTGTATCATATGATTGTTATGCTAATAAAGTATTTTTAAGACCTAAAATATAATGCATAATAAAAATAAGACATAAAATAAAATAAACCCTGTTTTGTCAGTATCAAATCCACTATGTTTGCCAGTTTATTCTTATCATTCATGAAGTGTTTCTGTTGTGCAGGTTTAAGTGTTCACACCCTTATTTGTTTTCAGTTAACTGAAACACCACCAACAGACTTTAACAGAAATACGCTGTCTAAGGCTGCCTTCAAAAAAGCACATGCAGTTTAAGTGATCTGAAAGCTCAAGAGAACAAGACAGCTCAGGTCCCAAAACTCACAGAAAGTTCTCCTGCACATGCTACTGTTCCCCAATTCAGTGTATTTTGGATGGGGCTGGCTAAGCACAGAAGAATACTTCACACCACTACAGACAGTAAAAGAACTCACACCACTACAGACAGTAACTTGACTAGCAAAGTAAGTAATTTCCAGTGGAAATAAATCCAGCATGCTCTGGGGTTCAGACAGCAATTAATATAGCAAAAGAAAGCAATAACCATTCTTTATTAATTGACATTTAGCACTGCACCAGAAAAAATAGCCACTTGCAAAGTGAATGATCTCCTCTTAATATTCAGCTCTTCCGTGCACTCTTGTTCTTCATTCTTCAGTTTTGAGATTGCATCACAAACTGCAATTCCTTATGCTTAGGATGCTCTCTCCTGGTACAGCTGCTCTTAGAAGCTGAATTATTTCCAGATCTGTATTATATCAGAACTTTGAGAACTTATTTCATAAAGGTTAGGAGTCTTAATTAAGCAAACCGAATTTTGAGCTAACAAAGCCTATACACAACTTAGTATTAAGCTGACAACAGTAATTTGATACTAAAACTAAGCTCAACTAAAACTTTTTGACAGTTTTTGACACTTCTGTTGGGGAGCCCATTCATGGCTGGATTCAGGGAGTGAAGCACAGTACACACGGGGGAACAAGGAAAGGCAAGGCTGCAGCACCTGCGTGTTTAGAGAGAGAAGGGGAGACTTCTACATCTGACTGCTAAAAAAGCTCATGTCAAACAAAAAGTGATAGAGCAAATCAATCAGCCTATGCAATCAGGAGAGGCAAAAATGGTGCTGCAGTAGTAGAAAGCCTATTCATGTCTTAGAGCAGTATTTAGAGCATCTTTAGGTCCACATTTTTGCCTGAAACTCAGTATCCTATCATATTTCTCAGAATTGAAAAGATGACTAGTCTAAGAGATGTTTAGCATATGATGCTATTAAACAGATGAGAACAAATACTTGACTAAACAGGTTGCACTCAGCCTGGAGGACTCGCGCAGCTGAACTCTAGGAACAGTAAGGCCACATCCATGCTTACACCATTTAGTTCCAGTTCTCCCTGTGGCCAACATGGTGTTCCTGTGGCCCCAAGACTGTGAGGTTTCTCCCTCAACCCCCCAACTGCCATATCAAAGCATCCGAAGTGACACAAGGGCTCTACTGCAGTCAGCAGGGAAGTATTTTACACCAAGCTGAACGTACCCATTGTATGCCCTGAAGCATGGCATGACAGTTGCACCTAAGAAAAGTAAGGCTACTTGATACAACTGTGTGACAGCAGAAGCAGCCCAAACTGTGCAGCCTCACCAACACTGCCTTTTGGGAGGTCTCTGAAACAAGCCTGAACAAGGGCCCTGCCAGCTGACAAACGGCTGGGGTAGCCCTAAAGAAGAAATCCAGGAAGCAAGCTGGCAGTCCGCAGCAATATGGTGTCTGAGCCCTTGCTCCCCAGCTCTTATACTCAGCACAGTAAACAGTGGCAAGGGGTACCTAGAACCAAGACCCTACATAACAGACCCTTGCTTCTTTCCCTGCAGGAAGGCCACCAGGCCTACCTCCCCATCTTCATCTTCCCACAGCAGTAGGAATACTGTAAACTATCCCCTGGGGCAAAAGCTTAAGTTGTATTTAGCAACATAGTGAAAAGCGAAATGATTCAAAGTCTGCTGCTGGAAAGCAAGAGATCAACAACAGTAACACACAAGGAAAGAACCTACTAGAACGAACGCTCAGCAATCGCTGAAGCTCATCTATTATAAGTGGCTTTCAGGAAACAGCATCCTATTCTCCCCACTCCCCCCTTCGTCCTCCCATACTACTCACTTGCAGTCAGTTTTTTGATGCTTTTCAGCACTGTCGTCAGGTAGATTTTAAAGTTCTCCACTGTATTGAATTCCCATGTCTGTACTCCCAGCAACAAGGACATCCCTATAGGGGCTCTGCTTTACCACGGAAACTGGTGATTTGACCAAGTTTATTCTGTTAACATGAGTGCACAAGTTTGTCTTTCCCATTAATTCCTCCCCAGCTCTCCTACCCAGAGGTGTCAGCTCTTACATCCTCTTTTGCTCCTCCAAAAATTCATTAGTATTATACCCTAGCACTTGAGGAAGACAGTGGTATTCGCAGCAAGAAGTATGTTCAGTTGACAGTGTAGCAAGAGAAATCAGGTTAGATACTTTACAATTTAGAATTTTCTAAGGACCTTACTCAGAGATATTTTTAGATGTCAGTTCAGTTATCTCATGAAAAAAATTTATAAAACAAAGTCTTCCAGAAAGTTCCTGGAACTTGTCAAAAGACAGGTAATTTAAGTCTGGAAACTGCTCTTTTAGAAGAGGCTGTCATCTTAAGGGGAGTGATCAGATGAGATTGCAAAGGGGAAAGCCATTTTGAGAATTCACATCTCATGTCACTTTCAGACTCCAGGAAACACAGGAAAGCAAAATGAAGCCATGTAATCCAAGAAAGCCAGCCTTTAAATCTTCTAAGTCCCTTTTACTTTTAGATATTTTACCTTTTAATTGTTCAGAGTTTGTGCATACTTGGTATTATCTTTAGGAGAACTAAATACTAGCATAACCCAATACAGGACAAAAGATGGCACCAGAATACTAAATTACCAACTTGGCGGTCTTTTTGCTCACCTCAGAAACAAAAGGTTATACAGATCTGGAATCTTTATTCAGGAAGAACATAAGAGTACAACTACCTAAAAGCAGAGTAAGAAAGACTGTACAAAACCAACATAGAAGTAAGATTTTTTCTAGGCACATCAAGTATAAAAAAATAAATAATTTTGATCAGAAAAAGCCAATGTCACCTTTGAAAAGCTGACTGAAATATACTTAGAACTTCACAAAGCATGACTGGGAAAGATATAAACATAGGACTAGCCTCATGCCAGCTTACCTGTTACCTTAAATCAGGCTCCAAGTTTACCAGTGTAATTTGTCTACACTACTTTCATATAAAATACATAGAGCTGTACATACAAATATATTTACACACCATGAACAGAGACAAATTGCAGCAGGCAACACAAATCACCTAGGATCTGATTTTCCTTCTAGATATCTCAGTTCTCTCTATATACAATGAGAGAGAAAAAACAGTGTAACTTAAAAAAAAAATCCTTAGGTAGTTCTCTTATGTTAGGAGTGTGGCCAACTGAGCTACTTAACAGGACACCCAAGAGAAGAGAGCCAACAAATTAAGACTTATTTAGCTTAACTCCAATCTTGAAGAACACAAAAGCAGAGATTTCCAAAAGAACAAAAGCAGCAACTGCCACAATGAATGTAAAGAACAAAAACTGAATAACTGGAAACAAATGAAGTAGTTACTAATAAACAGGCCAGATAAATGTATACAGTAATTAACTAACCCTGATACTGTAAAGCAGCTTCAGGAAATAAAGTGAGCATGGTTTTGCTTACCAGCTTATCCCAGCAGATTCTGCTTTTGTGAGTGTCACTCATGACACCAACCACCTTTCTCATGCTGTTACTTACTTCAGTAGCTGCTTGAGAAGTTGAAGCATACAATAAAATGTTTAAAACCATATGCAGTAAGAAAGACAAAGTTTTCATAATTTATATCCTAAAGTTAGACTTGACCATCTTTAGACATATTCAATTGTCACAAAAATTACAAATACATTTAACTGACTTGAGTTACCCTGCATCCGGAAAGACTGGCCTCAAGACCAAGAACACATACAATGTTACTGCATCAATACAGCCCAGACTGATCAATTCAATTGTTCTGATATCCAAACTGCAGGATGACATTGCAACACAACACAGACAAGATCATCAACAGTATTCTGCTTTTAGTCATTTCATACCTAAGGTTAGTAAAAGAACAGTTTGCCTGCCTGCACCCCAGGAGATCCAATAAAGGGAGAAATACATATTTCTAAGGGAGGACAGAGGGGGCTTAATCTATAGGAAGGAAAAGAAAATCTACTCACCTGCCATTTTTTTTAATGTAGGTTGCTAAATAACCATGGTCTTCCCAGTTATGGACTGTTTCTGTCATTCCCTGCTCCTGAAAAATGGGCTGTAGAGCTTTAAGAATGGCATTGCAATCAGCTGTGAGATTAAGAGAGAAAAAATAATCAGTAAGGATTTTCCACTCAGATCAGTTTTGCCTTTTTTTTTTTTAAACGCTGAAATTTTTGCCAACAGCCTGGAGTACTTTTTCTTTGAGTTCCATCTGAACAAGAACTTTCATGTACCTTCTCCCCTCCCCTAACCCCAAAGATATTCCTCAGTGCACAGGGATCCAAACAATTTTCTTTTAAGTCAGCCTTTACCTCTGGGTAAAAGCATTTATCTACAATGGATGTAACAAAAGTACTTTTTTATGGCTACTATTGGTCACCTACTGTACCACAATCCAGCTAAGTCCTTACATAATTTTTTTTTAAATCACTTAAAAATACACAAACAACAATCCTGGAAAGAAGCTACAGCACTGACAAAAAGCTTAGTAGCTTCCCTGTCTTACGGCTCCACAATTTTTTCTAAAAGCATTGAAAACTACACAGGGCAAACTACCCTATTCACTCTGCCCTATAAAAACATCCTTTTTCTAACATCAGGACAGAGCAAGCCCCCCAGCTGAAGCCTTCATGATGCTATAGCAAAGACCTCTCACTCAGAAGAACACACAAGAATTCACTTGGAAGTAACTAAAGAAATTACTCCAGTAATTATCTTCAAAAGCAAGCCGATGATTTGTCCATAAAGGTATTTCTTCAGTCAGAATGGGCTGGTTTCAGAAGCCTCAGGTTTCCTGTACATGTTAGTTTTGCGAGTTGGTAGTTTGGGGTTTTTTGAATAATCTTCATTACAACAATTTTAGATGCACCATCCAAGTTAGTGTCCCAAAAACAAGTTGCAAGTTTTGTCAGCTGATTTTGGAATTGATGAGGCAAGTTAGCAGAGGATGTTGGTAAAGCTGCACCTACCAGAACGGGAACAAAACTGGGAAGAGTCATACCAGTAGGTGTATCAGTGAGAGACCTACACAATATTAATCTACAGGCTGTCCCTACGAGGCAAGTATCATCATTTTTGCTTCAAAAACACAACTAAGACACTACAGTCATGCAATATGTCAATAATGTAACAAGGACTTAAGAATCTATCAGAGAAATCACCTGGCACAGCCACATTATAGAGGCACAGTTCATAACTGTTTCAGCACTGATACATTCTTCCCCTGACCTATTAAAGAGTCATTCCCATGGCAATTATTTTGTTTTACTCCCTGCCCCCAAATGCACATACCTTGGAAACTAGTAAGTATAGTCTACAGACATAATCAGCAATGTTACTGATTTATACAAGCTTCAAACAAAAAGTCTATACCAAGTAAATCAAAAAGTTTGTCTCATCTATCATCTCTATGCTACTCTACAGTGGACTACACTGAAAATTTCATTACTTGAAATCTATGTTCACCCATCTGTAAACCCTGGACTCTATTATCCTCCTGTGTTTTAACCAAACAGACTGAAGTAAGAGATAAAGCATTTGCTTTACCTTTTGCCAACACAAAGTCAAGAGCAAGCCAACTCCCCAATATCTTACCATGGATGTTTAATTAAAGTAGAAAGGCCTTGCTTCTTAGTGCTCATACTATCTGATCTTGAATGCATGTTCTGAGATAAATATTTATTCTTCACCTTCTACATCTCATGCATTAACTCATCATGTTGCAAATTATGGGGAAAAAGAAGTTCTGTGGGACAACAGTAAACAATTTGACTGCTGGTTCTCTTGGTCAGTAGCACCATTGATGATTTTTACCCACTACCACCATGAAGCTTTTTCCCTTCCCTACCAGCTGTCAAAAGCTGCATCATTTGTACCAATAAGTTTTTACACTTCCTATCCAGCATCAGTCAAGTATCACCAAGGCGCAGGCAACAATTAAGGCTCAGAGTACAGAGTTTATCTGCCCAGTAACTGTGGTTACAGTAGTAATAAGTGGGCCAACAATCAAGCCAACATGTTTTTGGACAAAAGCATAAAAGAAACTGGGCCTTAATTAGAGCCACACTTCTTAAACTGGTTCCAGTCTCTGTAGATTTACACTGGGAACAGAACTTTGCACTACTCACTTTAAACTCACAGCTTCTGGCGTGCATCAACACTCTCCTGAGGGGAAGATAAGAGCAGCTGCACCAGAGCCACTACACTCAAAAGATTTTTGTCACTTCAGACACACGGTCCCCCTTTTTGCTTGGCATTTGCTTCCTTTCCCTGCTCCTTCACCTTATCCCTCATCTTTTACAAACCCCATGCTTATTCCCTTCCCTTACTTATTTCTTACGTCACCACCACAACGGAACTCAGTTTAATAGTGTACAGCATACCCTTCCAGGCCAGAAAATTAGCATGAAACCCAAACTGAAGTAGCATGCAACTAACCCCCAGACCACTTCACTTCTGCAGCTCCTGCAAGATACTGAAGTTACAAGACAGAGAACAGACTCTAGAAGAACCACAGTGCTTGTACCACACTTAGTCTATCTGCTTTCAACAGCTTCAAGGATTCCTGCTAGGTGCACCTTGGCAGAGACTGCAGGACATATCATCACTGGTGTTTTTCTGCTCTGTGAACATACTAATCCCCCACAAGCTGCTCATCAGTCAGCAGTAGATTTCTTTGCTAAGCAGCCAGGCACAAGCTTGACTGAGTTCTTCCTATTATGCGATTAACTGTAGGAAATTAAAACAACATGCTCTTTCATCAGGTCTCCTGTTGGTTCTACCACACAAGATTTGCCTCAGAGGGCTAATTAATTCTCCAAAGTTGCAAACTCTTTTTTAAAATGTTTGAGGCATCAGCAGTTGCTTGAAGGCATCAGGAAGCTTCAGCAACCTCAGGATCTCCCCCAAATCCACTTGCCACTACCTCACTCCAAGCTCAGATGCTGTTATCAAGCATTGATAAGCGAAAAAGACAATGGTAAGTAATTAGAACAGTATGAACACCTTTGAATCAAGGTGTCAATTCAAGTAGTATTTTTGTTTTTGCTGTTCAGGAACAAAGGAAACAAACTCTGGTTTACAAGAATGAAATACTACTTTAAGTATTTGATAATTATTTGTCAGAAGGAATGAAAAGGCCCAGAGTTTCAACTCTAGAGAACAGAAACTAAATCACCATGTTTAAGATTTGAGATACATATTTTTCAATAAAGTTAATGCCCAGTTACGCCAGACAGTTTCAGAATCCCAGCACACTTCAACAGATGATTTGCTGCACTTGCAGACATTCCTCTACAGTTTTAGCAGCAAATAAGCCATTTGACAGTGATCTGTGAACATAAGCACAGCTCAAAGTCCAGAGTTACTGTATACTGTAAGTATCCAGTCTGGCCTCATGCATAACACTAGCTAGTTTCACACAGATACTCCAACATTGACCTTTGCTATTGAGCCAGACTATCTCTAAAAATATTCTGGTTTAAGACCTCCTCATACCAGAGGATTGACAAAATCTTAGTAAGCTATGGGAACAGATTAGCTCTCATTTAGAAGTATACATCCCATTTCCAAGTTCAAATTTTTCTTACCCTGATTTTGAATAATTTCTTTTAGCAAGCAAGAATGTAACATAACCAAAACAACAGAACACATCAAAGCACTTATATATGCTTCCACATCTCTGTTGTATTTCCCCCCCTCAGTAGCTACACTTCCAATAAAGGTGAAGAAAAAAAAACCCCACAAATTAAGTGAACTGCTTTATTAAGAATACATTAAGAGTTAGTGTACATTAGGAGGCAAAATGCACAATATGCTAATAATAAACAGCAACCTGAATAACTGGCATATTATTTCAGTTCAGAGCTTTAATCATTTCAATATTGTCATTATGTTCTACAAGTCTGAAGTTCTCAGACATGGGCACCCTACCTGACAACTACAACTCTTTAAAAAAACCTAACAGGAAAAGGAAATGTGCAGACAAAGTGGGAGGGTGTCAAGCACAAGTGATGAAGGAAACACACTTGAGAAAAGATTTATTTCTGGCTAGGTGAGGTCCCACAGGCAGTTCAGGAGGATAGCAGCAGGAGGCTGGGCCTTCAGCCTGGTGCAGCAGCATACCTGGCTGCTCTGCCAATAAATCCCCCCCAGTCAAATCAGGCCACTCACTACACCTCCTTCCAACTCCACTTACTGGAAATACAGTAACGAGGTTTATAGGTGTACAGTGATTCCTCTCATTCATAGACTAATCTGAGGCATTTTTCCAATGCCAATATTGTATCTTTATCTTAACCATGAAAAAACTCCAGAATGAGGGTGTGCACCAGAAATGCTTAGTGAGCAAAGTGTTCATAAATTTTAAAATCCAGAGCTGAGGAGAAACTTCAGAAGCCAGTGCCTGCATTTCTCAGGTCCTAGATTTCCTTTAGGCACTAAAACAAGTGGAGAAATAATAGAGAGATTAAAGTCACCACAGTTTATGGAAAGCCAACAGCCTCATCCTACTAAGCTCTCCCCCCATGTAGGTAACTGGTTATTATTTAGTCATCAACTCTTGCCTGGCAATCTTTTCTTAAAACTTGAAAACTTAAGAAAAACTATACTCCTTTTGCCCTGGTTGAAAGCATCTGCCTGCATGGAAAGTGAGCACACAGAGTACACTAGTGTTTGAAACAGACTGCCCAGTTTCCACAGAAGTATCACTGGCTTAACTAAAAGTTCAGAATGACAACAGTTCCCTAAACTGCTCCTTCTCCTTCAAGGACTACAAGATAAATCCACACCTCACAAGAATGAAAGAACCCCCTCCAAGCACACCCTGAAGCCCCTGCTTTCATTATTTCCCAGGACAAAGAAGCTAGCTTTTGCCTGACATGTTAACAGATGCAAATGAAAAACAACTGGTTTCAGCAACACACACCTCCCAAGTACTAACTTCAGAAGTCTCCTGTCAGAACCCACACACACAGGAAGAATCTTGTTTTGTCCTTGCCAGCTTTGTGAAAGCAGAGTTCTGCTTCCTGCTGTTTTCTAAGTCAACATGAAGTTGATTCTCACAGGTGCAAAATGACTGAAAGGAATAGTATTAATACAGACTCAGAAGTCAACAAGTCACATATGGCATAAGGCTTAAAAAAAAAAAAAGGGGCAGCAGGTAGAAAGCCATCTACTATTCACCCATCCATCTATGGGAAAACAGATCATCAGGTTTCCTGGGCACTTCCTCCATTTCATTATTCTGCATTACAGAAGGTTAAGAACAGAAGGCTGCCTGTTCTTAAGAGTTTCCACATTCTTATTCTGAGGACTTCCCCCTACATAGTGAATATAGGCAAATCAAGTTATACTGTGCCACAACAGCAAGTGCATGAACTTACTGGCACATCCATGTAATCACCATAGTCAATATAAATCACTCCATGCATCCAAGCATTCTTTTGGAAATTATGGGCAAAACCATCATGAATCAGAATGAGCTCTCAAAGTACTAAAAATACTCAGCTACTAACAGGAGAATTCAAGCCTCATTCTTCTCCTGCACTACCACCACCTTTGTATCAGTTCAGATTGCCAAGAGGAATACATGGGAAGAACACACCCACATGAGATAACAAATCCCTCTGCCAGACATGAGAAGTCTTTAACGAATTATTTGCAGCATTTCTGAAAGCACAATAGGTTTTTCCTCTTACACCCAGCTAAATACACTACATTCCTCTTGCAAGAATCACCTTGCCTCTCTTCCAATGTTCTGCACAAGTTAAATGCAACCTGCCTGCTCCCTTCCCATACGCACTCCACAGCTACCAGCCACCTTTTCCCAAAGCATCCAACTAACTAGGGACTGAAATCCAGATGTTTTTCTGTGTTGACCAATGCCAAGCTAAAACCGCTCTGCCACCAAACAGAGCACTCCCCACCCTCTCTCATTCCTGCCTCCTTCCTTTACACTCACACACCAGACTCAACTGGGGCAGTAGGGAGATAGTGAGGGAAGCACCCAAAACGAACTCACAACATGCATTTTAAGAGCTAGCATTGCCATAAAAAGGAACAACAGGGAAAGATGAGAAAATGCTAAAGTCAATGATGCAACCCTATCCCCTGTGCAAGCCCGAAGCCTGATTTTCCCCCCTAAAGCGAATTCTGTGAACATCCCACTGGCACAGCCAGGTCAGCAGGTACCATAGTACAAGCAGACATTGGAAGTGACCCCTGGAGATTGTCTCATCCAAGCCCCTGCTCAGAGCAGGATCAATGACTGCAGGCTGTTTAAGGCCACAAGCACTCAGGTTCTTGCTCTCTCCACAGACAGACTCCACTGCCTCTGTGGGTAACCTGTTCCCATGTTCAACCACCCTCACAATGAAACATGTTTTCTTGTGTTCAGATCAAGTTTCATGCATTTCAGTTTGTGTCCACTGCCTCTTGTCCTGTCACACTGGGCACCACTGAGGAAAGACCTGCTCCATCTTCTCTACTCCTCCATCAGGTGTCTTTATATGTATAAAATTTGGCATGGTGCTTAGGGACATGGTTTAGTGGTGGACTTGGTAGTGTTAACAGTTGGACTCTGTCTTAAAGGTCTTCTCCAACCTAAATGATTCTATATGGGTAAGATCCTCCTGAGTCTTCTCTACTCCAGGCTGAGCAGTCCCAGCTAGTCTAGTCTCTCTTTGTATGACAGATGCTCCAGTCTTTTTAATCACATACATGGCCCTACACCAGGCCTATTCCAGTAGGACCAGCTATCTCCTGGACTGCAGAGTCCAGCACCGGACCCAGCACTCCAGATATGCCTTGCTAGGGCTGAGTTGAGGGGAAGGATCCCTAAACTGACCAGCCTGTACTTGTGTATGGGGTCATTCTTCCCAGGTCCAAGACTTGGGAAATTTGGTTGAACTTCACTGGTCTCCTGGAGTGCAGGAGTGCCTGTAGTGCATCAGTCACCCCTCCCAGTTTTGTGTGATCTGAAAGCTTGCTGAGGATGCACTCTGTCCCAACGTCTAGGTCATTAATGAAGATATTAAAGTGCATTGGCCCTGTTACCTACCCCTCCTTGAGGGCACTACCACTGACTGTCCTCCACATGGACTTTTTGTTGCTGATCACAGCCTCTTGGGCCCAGCAGCTCAGTTCTCAATCCACCTCATTGAGGATTTCTCCAACTTGTACTTCACCACAATGTCCATGAAGATGTTATTGGAAACAGTGTTGAAAGCCCAGATAAAGCCTAGATAAACAGCAACCACTACTCTTTCCTCCTCCATCACTCCAGTCTTTTGACCACAGAATGTCAACGTAGGGCATGCATGATTTCCCCTTTGTAAATCCCTGTCAGTTACACCCAAACACTTTCTAGTTCTCAACAGGTCTGGAAACAGCTTCAAAATTAACTCCATCACTTTCCCAGATATCAAAATAAAGTTGACTAGTGTGTAGCTCTCTGCATCTTCCTACCTGCTGTTTTGAAGATAGGAGTGATATTGATTCTATTTCAATCCTAGATTCTTTGCTCAGATGCATTGAGAGAATCATTGCAGGGTCACACATCTACAAGGAACCTGGTCCTGGGCAAAGAGTACCATATACCTTCCACAATCTACACCTACCTTCTTCCCTCATCTTCCCCACATGCAGGAATCTCGTAAAGCTGACTTGTCTTCCCTCTGCCGCTCACCAGAATGACATTTCTGGAAACACAGCTTCAGAAACAGGAATGCAAGGGTCAAAAAACAAAAGCTATTTCAACTTTCCTAAGTCCACCTTTAAAAAGGTGAACTTTTTCTTGTAGTTTGAAAAACACTACTGTAACTTTAGTAGTAGTGACCAAATTAACACAAAATACATAGAGGCTTTCAGATGGCACTAGCACACAAATGTTTTCTACAGTAGCTCATACAGTCATATATCACATTTATGGAATAATACCTCAAATCTTTGTCCAAATCTCCAGTACTGATGTAACGAGAACAGAGCTACATTGGCTACTTTTCCCTAGCCCTTCCTATACAACAATAAAAATTCAAGCTCAGGGTACACAACCAGCAAGTCATTACTTAAAATGCTAAGCAAGAATTCAGACAAAGCTACTATATGGACAGTGAACAGGAATGGCTGTGCCTCAACTGCTACAAGCAGTGCAAAGTGCATGTGTATCAAACACATCATTCCCAGAGACGCTGTCTCAGAAACATACAAATCACTTTTTCGTACTTCATCCTTAGAGCTCTGATAAAGAGATTTTTCTTTTTCAGTTCTTTCACAAAAGCAGTGTAAGATTCCCTAATCATCTTTAAGGGAAAACTATATAAAACTGTGAATTTTCAGCAACCATAGGTCTATCAGCCCCATCCACTTCCATAATGTAAAAAATAAACTAAAATTCAATTTCTTGTATTAGGACAACCAAAAACTTAGTTTACCCTACACATAAAACCAGAAGTGATTTTGTGTACTGAATGCCTCATGTTGTTTTGTGAAACTCGAGTTTCTAAAGTTCCCTGTAACCCCAGCCTCAATAAAAATACATTCCAACATCAGGGAGGTTTAAGCCCTACTCTTTGTGCTTCAAGGGGACATAAAATTCTAGTTACTGGATAACAATATTAAAAACATCTGTCAAATTGCAGAATAATGGTGCCATCACATCTCAAAGTACCACCAGTAAACACATATACAGAGTAAGGCTAATCTGAAATAGTGTTACAGACAGCAACCATGACCTTAACTGTAAGATCAGTTTCATGAGGTATC
Organism: Chionis minor; assembly: GCA_013398295.1. Taxonomy (NCBI): domain Eukaryota; kingdom Metazoa; phylum Chordata; class Aves; order Charadriiformes; family Chionidae; genus Chionis; species Chionis minor. The sequence goes on along the minus strand of VZSF01003950.1, from coordinate 16,817 downwards.
TCATCATGTGAACTTCAACAGATGAGAACAGCAGGTTTGGCTGTACAGTTGAGTAGAAGTGATGTGGCAGAAGGCTTTAATTGGCAGCATTTAAAATGCAATACTCCATTTCCATATAGTCTTCATGACAAAAACTTCTTTATGAAAAGGTTAGTGAACTTCTGCTATGAGGACACATAATGCAGTTACAAAAATTTATTATTTCAGTACATTCAGTCACAAAACACTATGACATGGAGTTTAGTTAAACATAAGGTTTACTAGACTGTATCACAGCATTCCCACTCTATTTCAGTCTACCATGACTTTTCAAACACATCATTTAAATGAGAAAGTAAAGAATGTTAACAAAGTTGTGCAGTTTTACTCCTTATCATGAAGAATCTCTGGTACAAATGCTATCTTACTTAAGAGACAAGAACTCTTATCAAGGAGCTCTAAGATGACCTCTGCTGCACATCAAACCTGCAGCAGAAGCTAAGCACCATTACTGTAAAAGGGATTTAAATATAGAACTACTTTGTCATTCTTTCTCTAAGGGAATGCCACATTCCTGACAGCATTGGTCACTCTACATCTATTTTATGGTTTGGTGTTAATAACCATGCTATTCAGAGATTCTGGAAGAGAGCAGAGGCATGCAACCTAGATAGAGGGTACAGCAGAGAAAAGACCAGAGTAAAGGGGCAGAACAGAGCAACCAAGAAACAACACAGACTGTACTAGTGGCACAAAATATTTATCTGTTGTACCCTCCTCCCTTATCGGGATAGCAATCATTCAGGTGAGCCATACTACAAAGTGAAGCATCAAATTAAAACTATGTTCTCATGCTTTAACCTGAAGTTAGTCACTAAGCATCTACACATGTTAACTAGACAGATCACTCTCTTGTTTGAATACAGCAAGAAATTAGGTAGACTAGCAAGCCTTTTCAAGCACAAACAAAGACTCATCACTGCAACTTACACACTGGAAGAACCAGAAGAAAGCATTTGCTACCAATTTAGAGCTCATTCACACTTGAAAGACTAACTTAAGGTTAGTTGTGAACGTGAAACTGCTTATTAATAAGTTTTATAACCAGAGGCCACATTTTTTCATGTCGGCCCACAGACTGATTTCCCTATTAATATATTCTTGACTTCTGGGAGAATATCAGAGCCTGACTGAATGCATTTTGCATTTTAAGAGCACTCAGGAAGGATAAATCCCACTGACCAGTCAGGATGCAAGTCTGCCTGGGAGACTATTTCACATAGAGCCACATACTTGTGTACAGGTTATTTTATTAAGTCATGCAGACTGACCCAAAGAAGGCTTAAAATAGATCACTTAAGTTGCCAATTAAGTTTTACTACCTGTAGTAGTAAATGTGTTTACTAGTCTCCAAAATTCTGCCACCAAGAATCTCTACCCACTCTTTAGACAAGGAAGACCAGCCAGAGGTCAGAAGGACTGCAGGTGTACATGGCCTCTGCGTTATGCCAAGTCTAGCAGAAATACATGTAGGAGCCAGGATGCATTGTCCACAGAAGTCTCTCTGAAAATCTGTACCAGTGCCAAGAGATAAACAATCAAACACAGACAGTGGCCTACAGGAAAGCTCAATTATTATGAGCATCATTAATAAAATACCCAGAGACAGGAAAATAAACCTTTCACTGTAACAGTGGCTGACTACAGCAGAACCAGCAGAGTCAAGGTTAAAATACTTGCAGCACATCTGAATCTGAAACTACTTGAAGGAAAGAATGATGACAAAGGATCACTTTCCAGAATCTACCTTGATTTTATTTGCATAAGTATTCGATTATCAGACATGACTGAGGAGTTACTTGGGAAATCAAGCACTGCAAGCACACTTTTCCTGGCTTGTTTACGACAAATACAGGGTTCCTGCTTGTGGATTCATCAACATCCGATGGCTCACTCCTGATGACTCCTGCATCACAATGCACTAGAGAAATTCAAAGACAACCCACCTCAAGGACCTGGTTTTCCTTGTTAGCTTTTGGCAAAATTTTTAGGAGCCCCTCATTGCTGCTGAAAGCACTGGAGGGACTATTTTCAGCTGGCTATTAGAGGAATTTTTTTCAGTTAGGTAGGGCAAGTCAGAGCATTGCACAAGACAAAAAATAAGTTTCAGACACCAAGCATGCCAAGCTCTGACAGAAAGGACAACTCTGAAGGAGGAACTACTTAAGTATTGCCCCTTTAAATACAAAGTCAGAAAGATAAAAACAGCAGAGAACTGCCAGGTTACCATACTTCTCACAGTAATACATGCAAAGTTAAAGAATGTTTAAAAAGCCTCTCACATTCACAAATGATATCTTTCCGTATTCTCGACAAAATACATGCTTTAAAAGCAGTTTTCTTATACCTAATTGCAGATAGTTATAATGTGACATCCCATTACGGTTAATAACTTTTTAAATGCAGATCTTCTGGAATGGTGCAGAACAGCTCAACAGAAGTCCTGCCACTCTGGGAAAATAACCCATTTATAGGCCTCCACAAGTAACAGTGGCTGGCATTCTGTACATCACATTGCTGTTTAATAATCACACAAAAGTTTAGTTAAGAAAAAAAGCTTTTAACTTTTTTTCCTTTCCCCAATTGCTACTTCACCATGTAAGATTCTTATAGGTTTTTCTATTTCATACAAGTTCACTGTTCTTTAATACAGAAGCAACATTTGCTTATCTAGAGACAGACACGTCAAATACTTGTCCTGCTGTTCTGGACAAACCACAAACAGTATCTTTTACCTTTTAAACACCTAAATCTCACAACACTCTCTTCCAGACTTGCTGCTTAGTCAAGTTCATTTAATGAAATGCTATCTTTCCATAGCAAAACTGAACTTTGCTATGGAAAGACAGCATTTCATTAAACTTCTTGCAACACTTCATCCCAAAAGACCATCGGAGCTGAGCAATAAGTGAAGAGGTAAGCCAAAGGCATTTGCAAACCAACATCTCATACCTAAGTTGGGCATACCACTTTTACACAGAAAACTTAACTTTGTATGATGCATAGCTTGAGCCTTAACATCAACTAATGTTGTTCCAATGCCTCAGCTCCACTAACTTCATTTGTCTCTCCCAGTAACACATAAACTGGCATACAAAGACTGGTCACATTTTAAACATTAGCACCTGCTCAAACATCTGTAACCCATCCATCCAAAAAAGCAGTAGAAGAAAACATAACAGACCTTCAGCATATCCAAGTAATACCAGCTCCCCTGTTCACTTACATCTCAAGCCACTTTCATCACCTGGTACCTGACCATCTTCTAGAAATGTATGAAGCAAAGTCATTACTACTTGTCATATGTACTTATCTCTCCTTCCAAGGATTTTGCTATTAAAACGGCATGGTCAGGGAAGCATACCTGAAATGGGACTGATATGTCAAAAGCAATCTTTATTTCCTGCAGGAATTTGTCCCACAGCCTCACACCAGACCCTCAAGGAAAATCTCTCTCATGCTGTTAATGTTCACCTTTGCAGGTGACAGTTCCTTCATGTCTAAGCAAGCAGCTATTTGAGACCTTGACATCACACTGGAGAATCAAGTAATTCATAAAACATTTTAATCTTCAAAACTGGAATTCATCAAAACCAGGGAATGAATTCATGGCAGTCCTTACTGCTAAAAATTGAGAGCTATTAATTCTGGTATTAATGCCTCCTGACAAGCCCCATTTGTGCTCTGACACAGAGCAGGCCAGTTCTTAGTTCAGGCCTGTTAGAACAAGACTGTGGAGACCTGCAGGGCTCAGCTCAAAATGGCTGAGCCAAGAGCACAGGCTGAGCCCACACTGCTCATCGAGGCTGCTAAGGGAGCACGACTGAAACGGACCCGTTCCTGAACTGCAGCTGCGAGCTAGCTGCAAACACACCTTGAGCCAAAGTTGATAACAAAGTTCCAAGCTCCAGCGGCATTTACTTGAGTCTTGTTTAATCTTTATTTACATGGTCTTCACATACAGATCATAGTCAAGGAGTCAGCAAATTTTGATAACGTACCATAAATCAGTATGGTAAAGAAAAGAGATAAGCATATCATGTGCATGTTATCACTGTAATCAGATGTTTCAGCACTTCAGACAACCCAATACTTGACAGAACCAGACAAATCGAGCTACAAGGATCAGATGCCGTTCCCCCCACAATATGTTCAAAATATACTTAATGAGCTTTTACTTACTGCTGACTACAGCCACCTCCAGTCATAGCAGCAGAATCCACCCCCTAAGAAAAACAAAGCCCTAGAATCTCTACATAAGGTAACAACAGCATCCATATAAAAGGGAACATCAATTTTAAAATAACTATACACAGCCAAGCACCCAAAGGTTGTAAACAGAAAAAACATCAATAAAATCTTGGAAATTGTGAAGTATTAGTATTACTTCAAGCCCTTCTCCTTCATATGCAAGATTTGACTTCCTTACGGAAAAATCCTGCAAGACACACCAAAGTCACCTCTTCCTGCTTTCTCTAGTATTTCCACACTTAAGAGGAGAATGAATTATGACTCAGCTAGAACTGCTGAATATCTGCTTATTATACCAAACCAGCACCAACTCCAAACTGTCCTTACTATAGCAGGATACAGCTCACCACACAACAGCAGCTGAACTTGTGAAGAGTTTTCACAGGTAGCAATTCAAGTCTCAGAGATGGCAGAAAGGAACAGCCGATCAAGCACCCTTCCTCAACATTTACTTCTCCTGTCTGGGAGACTGTCCCCTCAGTCCCACTATTTTTTATTTTTTTTTTAGTTAGTCTTTAAAGTAAGGACACTCAACTACAAGGCTCCAAAGCAGCGTAGAACTAAACAAAGCCCTGTCAACTCTTGCCCAGCCTAAGAAAAGTTTAGATCAGTATAGCCAAGAATAAGCACATAAAATTGTGGTCCCGCTCCATGAAGAAAATTAAAACTTCCAATCAAATCAAAGACATGAATGAAAATAGTAGGTTAACTGCATGCAATTCAAATGCTTAACAATTTGATAGGATAAGTAAAAACTTCAGTATCTTTGCACCCCTGACTGCATACCAAAGCTTCACCTGACAGCATCCCTGTGCTTAAAAATAGGCCAGAAGTCTAAGACACAGGATTGCCGGTAGAGTTAATGGCACTTTCTTACATTGTAATGGATGCTTCAGCTGAGGCATTTTATGTATTTTTAATTAACTTGTAAAGCAGTTAAATTCCTCCCCTTGAAAAAACTGCCAGAGGAAAAATCTTGTAATCAAGTTTGTCTCCAATAAGTGTCCTTATGCAGCAAAACTAACCAAAATCTAAGAGTTTTTGAAAGTCAAATCCAATCTACGTGATTCGTTAGATTTTTCTTTCACACAATTAGTAAAGAATATCTCTTAATACACTGTCTACATCTAGCAACATTTAGACATAAGTACTGTAGCCATTACCCATTTTTTATTTACATGTATTCCATTCCTACTGATAACAGGCTTGATTTTTCTCAGCAATTTTCCCCCATACGCAGTGTCAGAATTGAGCAGTAGACCCTGCAGACAGGAACAAAGCCACTGACAGAGGGCCTAAAGAGGGGACTCAGCCCACAAAAGGTCATTCCCTCTTCTTTCTATCTCCATGAAAACATTCATTTGAAGAAAAACAGACCATATGCACACACATGCCTACTTATCCTTTTTCTTAAAACACCAAGCATTGCCTTACCCGCACTACAGCCTTGGCATTCCCATTGTGTTCTAATTCACACAAGAGTTTTGTATGAGTTTATTTCAGTAACTGTAAGTTGAGAGAATTGCTGCTCTCCTCCACCAGATCACTCATCTGTGCCCTGGGTCCGAATGTTGTCAGCACAACTGTGCAGCTGTACTATGAACTGTATAATCCTCCCAGCAATAATCCCAAACTGTAAACTTTAAGACAAAACTAGTTTTCCAACAAGTTCCTACCCTTTTAAAGAAACTTTCTGAAGCAAATAAAAAAAGAAATTTAAAGAGTCCCCGTATTATATCCCACCCCCAAGAAACTTGAAGACCATTAATTATTTCAATACCCAACAACCAGAAAAACTAAGCTTATATGACACATTCATGCATGGATGGAAAGACTCCCATACATGAGCAGATTTACAACATGCAGTAATCTGAACTCATTCCTGTAGAGGCATAAGACACCAAGCATCTACATACTTTCATAATAAAATCCTTACACTAAATAACTTGAGTCTCAAATTTCTCATTTCTGATTGACTAACGAAACACATCATAAGCCCTGAAGTGAAAGGCATGACTAAAGCCTTCTATGCACCAATTAAGAAAGGCAAGCAATCCATGTCCAATTTCATAAATGTTAAAGCACTCTTACATTTTAGGATAGGTAATACTATGCTGTTTGCCTGCTGACATTTTCTTATCTTGGGGACCAGAGATAAGCAAGATACTTCTGCTCAAAGGACTCAGCTCTACAGTCACCACTTTAATCAGATCTTGAGGAGACCATCACAGAAAGTCAGGTTGTGTATCCAGCTATCAAAGTTTCAGCCCTGCTTATTTCTAAGTGCCTATTATTATTTTTAAAAACTGATGGGATGAATAATTAGAGGAGGTATAGTTATGAAGAGGGACAAAAGAGCCTTTTTTCTTTTAACTAATTTGTAGATTTCGTAAGACACTAAAATTTATTGAAAAGTTTGAAGAACACTGATGGCTTTTAGTAGAGGTACATGGCTTCACCTCATGCAGCCCCATTCCCAAGACAGTGTTGTGGTGTCCCCCCATCTCAAACCAACAAGAAGACTTGTTTTCTCCTCTAGCTCCTTACACCCATGTTTTCATCAACATTGCTGGCATCTCTCAATACCTCCAACAGCCACCAACCTTACAGAATTGATGATGGTAAACACTACGAAGTGCCTAGTATTCCAGTCATCATTCTCAATATCCTTACTGATTATACATTTGAATCCTGAAAAATGTATGTGATGTGCCTCAGGCCAATATCCCAAGAGAACTGGACTGCCTGAAGAAAACAGGGCTAGTATCGAAGGCTTCTGACACCTGCCAAGTCAGCCAGTTAGTGGGAATGACCTTCCAGAATCTACACCACTCTGCAGCACAAGCCATTGCTAGCTAATAGCTGTACGTACAAGCATTAACACATGACAAAATCCCATCCTCCTAACATAGAGCCTTGTCCTCTGGATCCTTTCCCTGACATCCAAAGACAGCCTCCCGCCTTTACTCCCCAAAAACTTCAAAAGACTGAAAATAAAGACAAGCCACACACAACCAAGAACATAAAGAAACAAACAGATCCTAGAAAAATGTTAACATCTCAGAAACACTATCCCATCCCACAGAGTCATGTTCAATCTTGATGCTGGACAGTAACAGTGAAGCCTTTCTTCCCTTCAGGATTGAGAGAACATTGTGTAGCTACTGTGTTAAATATGAACACTAAGAACCATATTCAAATTATTTCAACCACCATATGTAACAACTCTTACATATAAGCAGATTCTTAAAGAAATCGACACCATAACCATGTACAATTATTGCAAGATGCATTGCAATGAAACACAAATTATTGAACAAGCTTGCTTTCATAGACTAGTCTTGCCTTCCTACAAGCTGGCAGGTTTAATAGCTGTATTATATTAATACCTACCAAAAAGATGCATTTTTCAAAAACTGAGAACACAGCTAATGTTTTGAGGAAAGAGGAGCATGCGTTTACCAAGAAGTTAACAAGATTCTGTTTTCTCCAGAATACAAAGATGCAACCACTTCATCTGAGATGCCAACATAACATGACACAAGATCAGAAGGTCCAAAACCATACATCTCATTTTACTAAATGCCATTTCATGGCATTCCAGACCATTCGCAAGTTCTACTGTCCATGTAATTTATAGTAAAAAGCTTCAACTAGTTGATGATCCATGAGTCAGCATTAAACTTTAACTCCTTTAATACAAACTACAAATGTACATTCACCATTTTTTCCCCTCTGTAGATAACTCTTTATGCTTTGGACCCTAAGCACAAGATGAGAGGAAAAATTCCACATGAAAAGCAGAAGCCAATTTCAGAGCTGTCATGGGCAGAAGAAAGTTCTTCACATCTCACTAAAGATGTCTATTGTGCTGAAACCAACATAAGAACACAAAAAGGCTTTTTTCCTCCTTTGATCTACACAGCAACACTTCTACAGTTGGCCCACCCCCCATCGCTCCCTCCATTTAGACACCTACATCTTGATTGGAGAAATATCTAAACATTATCTTCAAAAGTAAAGGGAAATGGAATAGAAAATCTACCTGAAAACAAGACAATACTTAAGATCATTACCACACTCTTTGTTTGATTAATGGCATAGTTTTTATATCTTATAGCAGCCGATATAACTCTAGCTTATTTTCAATACATCTAGTCCTACTCATTTCCCTGACAATTTTTACTGTTCTGCAGAAGCCAGTTCCTGATGTAACCCTTGAACCTATAATAGTTCAGGCAAAAAAAGCAGCAAAAAGGGTCATTGCAGAGGCTAGGTGGTATCCACAAAAACTGGTTTTAGACTGGTTTAGCTTCCCAATTCCACTCATGCTAGATCAGTCAAGCACAAAGGGCAACGGTTTTAAACTGAAAGAGCGTAGATTTAGATTAGATATTGGGAAGAAATTCTTTACCGCAAGGGTGGCAAGACACTGGAACAGGTTGCCCTGGGAAGTTGCGGATGACCATTCCCTGGAAGTGTTCAAGGCCAGGTTGGATGGGGCTTTGAGCAACCTGGTCTTGTGGGAGGTGTCCTTGCCCAGGGCAGAGCACTGGAAATGTGTTATCTTTAAGGTCCCTTCCAACTCTAACCATCCTATGACTGCGATTCTATGAAGGTGCAAAGAAAATGGCAGCACTATCTTGTTCGCCATTAGGTCACCATTAGAGTGGTTAAGCTGCACTTTAAAAAAATTTCACCGTAAAATGGAAACTAGAAGACTTTCACCATGACACATAGTAGAATGTCCTAAAGCATGCTGTTTGGGAACTCCACTGATACCTCCCCCTCCTCCCTGCTCCTGACTCTCCAAAGTGCAAACACAGCAATGTCAGGAAGGGCACAGCAGGCAGCAAAGCCCCGGCAGACAGGAACCTCTCTCTCAAACCAAGCCATTGACAGACTTGTCGGTGTAGCGGCATGGGGGAACTGCCTTCGCACCTCCCGCCCTCCAAAAGGTCATACGGAAAGGAAGGGGTCGGGCCCAGCAGGTGGGACCCCCGAGGCTCGCCGGCCCCGGCAAGGCCAGCCCGAGCTGCCGGCCTTGCTCAGCGCCCACCGACCGGCTTTGGCGCCCATGGCGACTCCGGCTCCCCCCCTACACCTTTTCACCCATCTTGGCCGTTGAAAAACGTGGTTGTTCCCTCGGTTTCTGGCTCGAACGTGCCCCCTACAGATAACTACGGAGCAAAGCTCCGGAATCGCCGCTGGCTCAGCCAGAGCCGTGCTTCATCGCTAATCACTTCCCTCACGCTTCTCCGGCGCGGTTAGAGGAACAGGGAGGCGAGCGGACGCTGGGGCGCTCAACCCGCACCTCGCTCTGCGGGGACACCCCAGCCCGCTTCACCGCACCCGCCGGCGGCGCCCTCCAAGGGAGGCACTAAGCGGGGCGGGCTTCGCGGGGAGCCCCGGCCCCCGGCCGCTCGCCAACAGCCAGGCCCTCCCTTTCCTCCGGGCCCACGGCGCGGCACCTCCCGCCCGACCGCTTCCCCCCGCCGCCGCCGGCAGCGGGGAGAGCCCGCCCCGGCGGCCGGCGCGGTGACCCACCGGGACGGGGCGGGGGGGTAGGGGCACCTGCACGGCCCCTCCCGTCCCTGTACCGCCCGGCACCCCCTCCTCGCTGCCCCCCGACGCGGGCCGTGGGCAGGAGGCCGCAGCGAGCCGCCCGGGGCGGCAGTATGGCGGCCCCGGGGAGCGCAGGGGCACCTGCCCGCGGGCAAAGGCGGATACCGGGGCGAGGGGGAACACAACACACGTCCGT
>VZSF01003949.1:83372-128468 GCA_013398295.1 Chionis minor | reverse complement strand
GATCTTTCTCCCCCTCTGAGACAAAGCCATCTTGCTAAGGATCAGGCTGATGATACCTGATGCCATCTTGATTCTGGAAGAACCATCAAACATTGGGAGAAAGCACTGACAGAAAGTGAAGTGAGGATCCCAAAGACATATACTGCCAGGGCCCTGATGGCACAAACAATGCACCTAGTCAGCCTCCCCTTGGGCCTCCTGACTCACCCTGGGTATCAATGGTCCCAAGGCTCCATTTCAGCTCAGCCTGGGGGTGTCAGTCCCTGCCCAAAATCCCTTTCAGTGCTGGGGTGTTCCTGGGGGCTGCTGAGGCTCCCCATGAGGCAGGCAGAGCAGGGTCTCATAGCCAGGGCAACTGAGGCATCCTATGTAACTATGCAGTAATCAGTGCTTTGCAACTGACTACCTCTTTGATGGTAGGTTCGCATATTTGCTCTCAAATACAATAATACAAAATGCCTTTTTTCTTTTTTTTCTTAATTTTTAATTAAGATGTGAATGTGCCTCATCTTCCAATGCTCTTCTTTTTTTATAATAATAACTAATTTTCATCAGAAATCACTTCACAGAGACAAAATGCTCTGATGATAAATTCTCGCCTATGCATGTCAATATAACTTTTCAAAATGTGCCACATTTTAAATGTGAAGCAGCACTGCACTCCTTGAGGACACTCAAAGAGGAGGTGCAACTAATCACAGCCCTAGTTTACTTGTTCATGCATAACAGATATTCCCAAAACTGGAACGCCATGTTAGAGTTTCTGCTGAAAGAGGATTGGTGAGCAGATCTATTGTTTGAAGTCTGTCTTGATTGTAGGCATTGCACACAGCAGAATTAAACATAAATCTTTTAAAGGCAATCCATTTTCTACAGCGCTGCATTTTCAGATGTATAACCTGGGGGTTATCTTTGAAAAAAAAATGAAACAAACCCAACATATCTCTGTGCCCCTCTCCTCCTGTGTAGATTAGAGTGAGGGTAATATGAAGGGAACTCTACTTCAGGAGCTCTCCTTCCCCGAAGTCCCTTGCCTGTGACTCCATACTACATGTTTCCTCTCTGTCTACCAGTTCTGCTTTCCCGGATCCCCATCCCTGTGCTCCCATTGCCATAAAGATCTCATACTCCTGATTCCTTCTTGATACTACTGTGGATACTGCTTGTCAGGAAATTTTTTTTTGTCTTCCAGAAACCACTGCTTATTTAGGCATCCACGGATTCCTCCGACTCTCAGTATTAGTCCTGTAGCAACTCTCTGCTTGCACTCCAAGCCAAGTGGCGGCAGCATACAGGGGATGATCTTCTTGACTGTTTTTGTAATTTGAAATTGCTAGTCAACGCCATGCCAGGCTGAAAGAAAAAAATCTTTTGTCCTTATTTTGAAAAAGGAGAGAGAAAGGGTATTCTTTGTCACTGGCGAGAGTTAAAACTGCCTGCCCTCCTGTCCAAACTCCAACAGTAAAACCATGTGGTGATGGATCCCACCTGCGCACACTCAGGCAGCTGTATGTGGAGTGGAAAGCCATCAGCGAAGTGTCAAGTCTGCCCATACTTCCCTGAGCAGAGGAGGCTCTTTTTAAAAATAAATCTTGCCGTGTCCAGAAGTTATTGCCACAATTAGTGAGATTCTAAATAGAATGCCTATTCTAAATAGAAGGAAAAGGGGCAACATCTTCAGAATCATTGCCTGGTAGCTTTTAGGGAATACCAGGTCTCTAATGATGGCTATATCTCTTCTTCTAAGCATAATTTCTGTCTACCAGAGGGTTTTGCTTGTATTTACTATTTGTTTCTGTATCCCTGACTTTTTAATTGCACCTAATTTTGTCCTGTCCACTTTGTCTTTTGCCTATTGCAGGATAGTCTCAGTGAAATTACTGTTTCACTTAAACTAGGATAAATGGATGAAGCTACAAGGTAGCAATATTTGGCTTTCCTTATGGCTCAAAGTGAATTAGCAGGCTCAAGCAGGCAGTACATTGCCACCCTGAGAAAGAAGTAGAAGTACACTATTTCGGCTGATCTTCTATAGCTCTTTTTTCTTTTGCCTTTTTTGTTTATCCCAGCACAAAACAGCAGGAAGGAAGGCAGGGTCAAAATCTGTAACTGCCTTCAAGAGTTCAGCTTTCATGCAATTTGCTCACAATGAAAAAAAAAAAAAGAAGTGGTGGGTATTTTTGTTTTCTCTGAAGATGGAGATTAAGTATCTGTACTCTGGAATCCTCTTGCAATGCCCATGATCACAGCATCTGAGTGCTTCACAAGTCAACACATGTATGGCTGTCATAAGTTTTTTTCCATGTCCAAAATTCTACCTCAACATGTAATGTATTTTTCAATGTTTGTACTGCATCAGTCAAGGGGGACATAAAATTCTACACACTGTGCATTAATGTCCTGAACTTCTGTAGGCAGAAACAAGTTCAACTGGAATGAAAACATTATTGCATATGTTTAGCATTTTAGACACATGTCCATTTTTTTAACGTTTAATGGGTAAAAATGTCAAATTTGCACATGCAAAATACAAACATAGAAGAAAAATCATTACTTTTAGACTATAAATTCCAGGCACATTTTCTCTTCACAGATAGCATTCAAGAAACCAAAAATATGACATTTTTCACAAGAAACCAAAAATATGACATTTTTCACTAGCAAAAGAAGAAATAAATAATGGTAAAGACAGGAATTACTACTGTTTTCCACCCTGAAATGATGGATTCTCTGTTTGAGCAACAGAACTCTGGATACAACCCAGAGACAGTCCTGGCTCAGAAATGAACATTTCATCATTTCTAGTGCCAATTACATTCATTTGCCTTCAGTTTTTGGGGGAGGGATAAGCTGGGAGGGGAAAATAGCATGAGGGAAAAAAAGAAGCCTGGCAGCAATGTTCTTGCCATTCTACAGTGTTCTTTTTAAGATCTGAATAAGGTTGTGCTCAGATCTCTATATTCGTTTGTTAAGGCACAGCTCCCGCTGTTGGGAATTCTAGCACTGAAATGGTTATTACCACTTTGCTAAAGGCGGCTATTACTCTAGTTATCTAAAGACAAGGAAAGACAAGACCCTGCAAAAATGAGATTTTAATCACTGTGTTGTTTTACTTGATACCGATTTTAATCATTTTTCCCCCCTGAGCCTCATTTTTATTAAATTACAAAATATGAAAAGGACTTTGAGCCCTGCTAGAGGTTTCTGATTTAAACTTCTGAAGTTGGATACTGCAGGAATAGGTACCTGGAAGAACTTTCCATCGTGAACCTTGCAGCTCCTTTTCTACCCAAAATCTTTCAGTCTTTATAGAAGTATACTTTTATTTACCAAACACTCTTACATGGTACATACACAAATATTGCTTAAAGGCAAGAAAATCAGTTTCCAATCTGTAAAATTAAAAGTAGGCAGGCATTTTGACTTAGCATATTCTGTAGCTATGCTTATGATTGCAAACTGATAATGGTTTCGTAGGGGCTGTGTTGGCATGTGTACATGGTCTCTTTGAACCCATGCACCTCTCATCCCTTCCTTAATGTTCCATGTCCCTTTTGTTTTCTGACTATTTCTTACAGCCATATGCTGTCCTTTGTCACCACTAGATTAAAACTATGGGGAAGAACTGTCTTTCACCAAACAGCCATAACACAATAACATAACAGCCCAAGCTAATGAAATAGTACACGTTAAACAACAATAAGGGAAATCCATCACCTAACATGTTCATTTAGAAACCAAAGTCTGGTCTGTACAGAAGGTAAAATTTCTCAGCTTGGGAAAGCTTAAATAGGAAGTGATACCAGATAGAATTTGAGAAAATAATTTAGAAGAAATATTTTATGGAATGAACACTGTTTTTTTCCAACCCCATAATAGTAATGTGCAAATCACTGTACCCTCTGCATGATGGACTAACTGAAATTCTTTTTGAGAATTATTTTTCTATCAATGTTTGCCTGCTTGTTTGACTTCACGGCCTTTAACTGTCTGTTTAGCTGTGGCTGGTCACATGAGGCACCTTACATCCCTGGACCTGATGAACATTATTCTTCTCATCAGGAAACCCCACCTGCATGACATGTAGGATACAGTCTTGCTTACATCTCTTTCTTGAAATGTTTTTCTGCCTGTGTTTCTGTGTTTTTGTGCTGACAATAATAAGGACAGTGTAATAAAATGTACCAAAATGTTTAAAAAAAAAAAAAAAAGAAAAAAGAATGTGACAGATCAGCATGCTATCTTCTGTGATAAGGTTAACCTGGTTTCTAAATAATACCTTTCATGTAAATTTTTTTGAAGTATTTAATGTGATGAACTATGGGAAAACATGAATCAAAATGAAGGAAAGGATTTGCAGCTGAACTGGAGGACATAAGGAACAGTCTGAAGAGGATGCAGAGTGGGTAGATGACAGAAGTTAAGACTTGAAGGCAGAATTGTTATATATTTGTCTTGGGAGTCATCTTATTTAATATACCCAGTAATGGCTAAAGCATGAAACATTGTAGGACACTAGTAAATTGCCTGGATACCATGCATTAGGGAAGCTTTACAGAGGCACTGGAGATCAGAATACCACACAGCCTTGAGGACGAATGGAATAGACAAAAACAGTGGGTAAAGCTTACTATATAGGAGGGCCCTTCCAGGTCTGTCTACCAGACATGAAATATATGATCATTTTAAAATCACTTCTGGAACAGAATAGAACATGACAATCACTCAAGTGTGCTTGGACAGCCAGTACGAACTCTATGGTATCTAAGTGATTTTCTACCCTCCTTCCTTCCTTCCTTCCTTCTTTCCTTCCTTCCTTCCTTCCTTGTTCTCCCCGGGAAGTTATGGCAATCTCTGTTTTCAGAAGAAGAAAATTCACTGTTTCTAACACTAAAAAGTAGAGGTGATACATACCAATGACACTAATGCAATGTTTTTCAGAGTAGAAAAATCTAATATTAGGTCTATTAGTGATACTGGATGTTTTTTGAATCATATTAAATTAACGGCCAAAGTCACTGGCTTCAGTGATACCCAGATTTCAACCATTGTTTCTCATGGAAAGAATACTACTTGAAAAGTGGAATAGACACAGTTCTTCACAAAAGTCTGGCACGAATATCATTGGTCTGGGAAAAAAAAAAACATTCAAATGAAAGAGGAGCTAAAAAAACAACGACCATTCCCACATACTTCATTCTCCAGTTCCATTGTTACTGTAATTATCCTGAGTATCGTCCACAGTTTTTAAAAGTTCAGTGATTTTAATTCTGAACACAGCTCTGGTTATAATGCATCACTATTTACATTCCCCTATGTCTGCTGGAGTGTGCAAGATCAAAGCTGAGCAAAGCTAGTCCCTCTCACAATTTTGTCACCGTCCTTTACCCTTATAGGCATGAAAATGGAAATTTTTCCCTGTTATGGAGAGATAATGTTGCTATGGTTATAATTCTATAAAGGTAAAGTGGATTTATCAAAATAATTGGAGGCATGATTCTCCATTAAGGTCAACGATTGCAGAGACAGGCTGACATGAAATAAGTGAACTTTTAATTTGCTTTTTTTTCCTCCTTTACTTCTTCCCTTCCTGTGAATGGATATTCATCTGGGATATGCTGACAGAAGCCTGTCCTGGGAATGACATATTAAACCTTAGGTCTGAAATGTTAATGCATCAATTAATGGGACTACCTGAAGCTCTGGAGGCATGCACAAACTTACTTTTACAGGACCTTTCAACAGTTTAGATAGCAAAGATGGGGAGATACATAGTGCTAAAAGCATGTTAAGAAAGTTTCTGGCTTTTGTATATATTTGGTTGTGTATATTGTTGCTACTTGGTAGAGTTCATGTTTATGGATACTGAAGTAGCTGGCTATGAGCTAAGTTAATTAATTTACTGGTTTCCAATAAACATTTATTTACAATATCTCTGAGTATTAAAGAAAATCAATGTGAAAAGTATATGGCCACTAATAATAATTTTCCTCTTTAGGATTGTTTTTGACACCTAAAATATACAAACATTGCTGTCCCAACTTCTTTCCACTAGTTACATGTACATTACCTACATAAACCAGTTTAGAAAAGTGCCCAATGTTCTCATATTGTAAGAAATTATTTTCGATATTTATAATGTTGCAAAAATTAAGCTTTTGCATTTAGATTTGCATCTAATTTAGATTGAGCATTTGCATTTATATTCTAATGTCCATCTTGGACATATTGATTCTTCTTTTTTTCCCCTGTAAATAATGGTTAGATTTTTCTGAATGTGAGGTAATAGGAAAATTTACTGATTTTTTCCCTCTTAGAAATTGCAGTGGCTTATCTTTCTAATTCTACCAAGACATTTTGACATGAGAGTTATCTCCAGGTATTGACATCATGAATATGCCTTTAATCATGCCTGAGAAAATTACAAAATTAAGGTTGTTTGGTCCTGAAAACTGGTCTTTCTTGGTCAATAAAGTTCTGCCATCTAAGGATTTCACCTATGCTGTTCTTTGGCTCCTCTGGGGCATAATGAATTGCCATCAAGCATGGTAACGGGGACCAGGAAGACTTGGACTCATTATAAAAACTACACACAAGTACATTTGCATGTATTGCAAAAAAAGGCCGAGGTAATATTCTTTCCTCAAGATGAAGCTCAATGGGAATGGTTTCCCATTTCAATTTTCATTAAATCTTTTCCCAGCAGGTTGCAGATTTGGGGGGCATACTAAACATTTTGGTGTCTGGGTGCCAATAGCTGAGATATGTTTCATATATAGAAATAAAGCAAACAAAAATCATTTTAGGAGAAATGCTGCTGAAAAGTGAAATCTCTCATTCAGTCAGAAAAAAATACTTGAAATAGAATTTTCATTCATCTTTAACACATAGTCAATTCTTCCACCTATAAATTGTACTGGTTCCATTCAGTGGAATGGCTACTGCTTCTTTCACATTGTAAGACGTACGTTTCATCTGTCATGTCTCTCGTAGGATTCGTAGCTACTGTAGGCTTCAGTTATGTGCTAGCAGAAGCATGCCAGATTTAACTTACTCTAAAAGATTTTATTTTTTTGTCAGTTCTAATTACTGTGTGTCTGTGAAGAGATACTCTCTTCTGGATACCTACCACACCATCTTTCCTTTGCACAGCAAAATAGCAGGAGGAGTTTCAGGAATCTGTAAGGGTCATAATGGGCAGGGGAAAACCAACAAAGTTTTCAAAGATAGCAAGCCAAATTTGTCCATTTTTTCTTTGTCTCTTGGTGCTTTTCGTGCAATGTCAGTTAAATATACACCAGTTCTGTATTCAGTGACCATGAAAAACCAAAGTGGCTTGATTTTATATTTTGAAAACACCAACTTTAGCCTCGTAGCTAATCTGCTATCAAATTTCCTTAGAGTTTTGACAATATGACAGACACCCTAAAAGTTGTAAGTGCTTTGGGAATAAGCTCAACCTGGGGAGACAGAGTGCTTATTTTCTGTGATCTTGTTAAATGCTTTCCTTACTAGCAGTTCATGTCCTTTCCTTGATTCATGGTGCTTTGTGTTTATTGCATCCACTAAATGTCAAAAGACTGTGAGCTTCTCAGTAATATTTTTTTCCCCTTACAGTTCTTAGAATTGTTTAATGTTCAATGGGCGACTTACTACTCTTCACACCAGGACTGAATTTGAGCAGGAGATTAGGATTTAAAAAGAACTATTAAGTTATTCAGTTCACCTGCCTGCAGGTGTAGGTTGGTTCCCTTCCATACACGGATGACAGTATTGTGAAAACACAGGGATAGTGCAGTTCTTTATCTTTTATAAATCACTCATGTAGAACACATACTTTTATTTTAATATATATCTATAATATGCTCTAATAAGTTTACCTCCCATTGTGTGTGTCCATAATGTGTGTTGTGCTCCCTGTTTTAGCTCATGTAAATTCAAGATTTCAGTTGTTTGCGTCCCTTATAAATTTGGTGCTCTTCTAACACCAAAGAGTCATGTTCTACTTCTAGGCTTCAAAACAGTATTTTTAAACTCTTCTTTGCTATTTACATTCTGTTCCCCAAATACACACGGGTTTCAAGGTTACATCTTCTGAAACTAGATTATCAAATTTAGCCCCCTTCCCCTTCTTACAAATCTTGAAACTTTTTTTAATGCAGATTTTAGATGAAAAAGAATACTTAATTTCTATATGTCCCTTATTTTTCTGGCTTCTTGTTTAAGTATTTTCCAAACTGGTGCCTAACTTAGCCATACATGTACTGAGCCGTCTGATGTATCAGAAATGGACTCTACAGTTATATGCTTGCTCCCTTTGAGCTGTATATCACCTTGTGGTTGGTCAGACGCAAATCACTATTTTAAAATTACAAGACACCACGGTGCTCTTACTCTCTCAAGAACGTTTAGACTGCTGCCAAGTTTTGTTCTTGTCAATAAACATCCTGACCAGTTAGGTCCAACATTGTAAATAATATTTTCAACCTTCACAATCCCTAATTTAGTGTCACTTGAAAAGATATTTCCTATTAGACTGATTTGTTTAAAAGAAAGTTATTGTTTTCAAAAGACATAGTGACTGGTGGCTGATCAGAGACCACTCTCCATCTCACTTATGATCTGTTCTTTGGTTAGTATTGGCAATTTTTACTGTATCAGTGAAATCTGAGTGCTTTATCTCTTAATCTGTTCACTGCTTATTTTTGATGATGTACAATCAGTCTTTTTTTCAGAAATACCATCCTCACATAAGATTTTTTTCATCAGCAGAGATAACACAAGCCGGTCAGTATTTTTAATTACAGTGCTGCCAGTTGAGGAGAGTGAGATAAATGATCACAAATTCAATAGTATTTTATGTTCTCAGATGTACTTTAAATATTTGGGTTTGCTGCAAGTTTTAAGTGGGATTACATTTGGAAGAAGTTAACAGAATCTGGTCTGGGTAACTGCTGGATTATTTTCAGAAACAATTCCATTAATATTTGTTACTTGTTTGAGAATATCAAACAAAACACACATCACAACATAATCCAAAACAGACATACCGGTGTGGTGTAAAAATCCCATATTCAGTAACTAAACAGTTATCATCTTTTGTAACAAGTTATTTCTTTGCAGTTTCATCATATTGAAAACAAAGCTGTCGAATTTAAACTAGTGTTTGGTAGGCTTAGAACAATAAATGAAATAACATAGATAATCCAAATAATTCAAAGAACAACTCACTGCTGAAGGAGGTAATCAAGTTAAATATTGTGGAAGATTTAAAAAAAAATTAGACTTACAACCAATTTTATAATTTATAACAGTTGTCACTGCACAGAGTAAGGTAAAGTCAATGCTTTTGGGGATAAAATGATAATCACAGTCTATCAGCTCAGGGAAGGAATCCTCTGGCACAAACACAGTAACACAGTAACGCGATAGACTGGATGGCAAGTCGCTGAACACAGTCATGTTCAAGAAACAGTTTTCCTCGCAGAAAAGGCAGTTCCCAACTTTAGTTTTCAGAGCAAATTCACATTCAAAACCTTTCTATTCCCATTGAACATTGCTATATTTTCATTTTTTAATTTTCCAAAATTTCCATTTTGGAGACTTTGTTGAAATGGGAGAGGATGTTTTACAATGTCTTTTAACAGCGATCTATTTATTTATTTATTTATTTATTTATTTATTTATTTATTTGATTTATTTTCTCTTTTTAATTTATTTTAAATTTAATTACCTTGACGTTTTGCACCTAGTGATCAAAAAGCCAACAGCATTCAAGGGTTTTTTCAAAATAAGTCAGAGGTGGCTGGAGGGGTTGGGGGTTTGCCTGTTGATTCCTGAGTTGGCTTGCTGTAGTTTCTAACTTGGTGGGTCTATGGACTGGCTGAGGCTTCTTGAGTTTACTTGGGTCGTAAGTGTTGTGAGTCAGACACTCAGCTGTGCAGTGCCAATCTTGCTGCCTTCTGTGTCAGCTGCTTATGCAAGGAGAGTCTCTGCCAAAGGTTATTGTGGTAGTTTTGGGTCTAGGCATAATGAACAAGTGTTGTCATCCCTAGTGGGAAATAAAGTTTTTGCTCAGAAAGATGGGCTGCATGGTACATATAAACTTTTATGAAGTTGGAAATCTTCCAACTTCAGGGTTAAATAAACCCCCAAATTATTACCATTATTCTACTGAGTAAAATTAGTTCTAATGAGTCTAATGAGTTAAGTATTTGAATGTAAAGTTAGGATAACATTTATTTAAATTGAAACTGCAAAAATATCTGGAATTTGTCTCCCAAGAAAGAAAAAATTGTAGGAAAGGCGTCTAGGTCGCTGCAGTAGAATAATCACTTAACTGAAAGGATACCTGCAATTTTTAAAAAAATAAAAGATCCAATAAAAAAGCATAGGGTAAAATAGCAAAATAAAAGGTCACGTCTTAAAATTCAAGAATTATAGGAAATAATTGCAAAGTGGAACTGACACACCTTTTGAAAATTATATTCATGCAAAAGCAAAATGTTCTTGAGGCAGATGGTGCTATTTGGTGAGGATGTGGTAGAGATTAAATATATTTTCTCAAAAATCAAGGAAATTAAAAATTACTTTGTTAAGTATAAAAATTAAAAGTTTAATATAAAATATACTTATTTATATTTATATTAAATTGTTTTCTATAAAGTAGACTAAAAAATTGCCCCAGTTTTCAGTAAAGAGGACAGAATGCTGAAGGCCAGATAAATCTGGGCTGGCAAATGAACCTGGAGTTTTGAAAATGGGAATTACTATGACTAAATTAGAAGAAAATCTCAAGGAATCTAATGCATTCCGGTGTAAGCAAGTTTGAAGCTACGTCCTTGGATCCTGCATAAGTAGCATATGACTGTCAAATAGCAAATTGTTTTGATTAAGCTAAGCAGTTAGAATAAAGTACTGGGGAAAGGCCATATAATGCCTGTGGTTAAGACAAGAGAAAGAAAAGATCCAGGAGGATACAAGCCTGTCAGCCTGATCTCAAAGGTCTGTAGAACTTTTATGCAAATGTTGAGGGAAAGTTGATTAAAGATGGTGGGCGGAAGATAAACTTTTATATTCATTATGTAGATAAATTGTGCTAAAGTAACCTGATATTTTGCTTTGATGTCTTGTCTTGAAGACAAGAGAATTCCAGTAGATGTAAGCTACTTAGAATTGGTTAAGCATTCAAAATAGCATCACAAGCAAAACTGTAAATGTAATGGGAATAATGGGCTTTCGTAGATGACCTGGAAAGAACTTACCTAAGCAATGATGCCAGAAGGGCAGATACGTGCTCAAAGAAACTTCTTAGTGATGATCCTCAAGGTTAAAACTTGAGACAACTATTTTAATATTTGCATCAATGTCATTGGCGGGGGGGGGGGGGAGGAGGGGAAGAAGAAAAAGTTAAAATCTGCAGATTGTCTACCAGAAGTGCCCAGACTAGAAAATAAGAAGGTTTAGGTTACCTTGAAGACCGCAGCCAAAAGGATAAACAGAACTAAAATCTATAATAGCAAGTGCAAAGTAATTCTTCTAGCTACCAATATTTTTACAATAAATTGGGATCCAATCAGCTGAAAACAACAGCTGTGATCGGTTGCAGAATTACTGTGAACCCTCAGTATGTCGCTGTGAAGAATGTAAACGTGATCTTAGAATGAGTTGGGTAACATATTCTCTGAGAAGATAAGAAAATTATTAACATCACAGCACAATGAGCCGGTAAGACCCATCTAAAATATTCTTAATAATGGTTACGGACACATTCTTGTACTATTAAATAATAGCTTTTCTGGAAATTTGGGAAAGTAATGAAGACCAAGTGAATGGAAAGATACCATCTATACTCATATAGCAGGACTTAGGTGACACAAGCACAAACAGGGACTGGCTATAAATTTGTTCAGTACAGTAGAAGAAACTTTGTACCATAAGATCTCAGACCAGAGAATTTTGAATGTTTGCAACAGCAGGAGACAGAGCTGGATGGCCCAGGAGGAACCTTCTGTTGCTGAGGCCAGTTTCAGAGTGGTCACCCTTTTCAATATAACTTAACTAGCTCAAATTTCCTCTAGTAAAGATTATATTTTTACATGGCCAGTCCACTTCTGAGCTTCCTGGAACTATTGCAACAGTAAATTCTCTGAAAAATATTCATAAAACAGAGTTTGATGCAGAAAGCTATTATTTATATGCAATCATCAGTAACAATATCAGCTAGAACAAGACAGTCCTATAGAAACTTCCTTTGGGTAATAAAATTATGTTTCCAATTTGCTTTCCTCTTAAAGTTCTTCTTTCTAATACTGAAGACATTAACATAGGCACCACTCAGAACTGCTGTGGTGGGGTTTGGGCTGAGGGAATGTCCTTTCTTCTTTCCTATTTTGGCTATTAAATGATAAAGTATTCTGTAAGAGGTCTTCCTGTCACAGGAGCTGTTAGATACTGACTGCTGAGGCTGTGTTACAGGAATAGACGTTGAAGTTAAGAGGTAGCTTTGCCATCTTTCTTTATGCAGGTCAGCACAGTGCCACAGAGATTAAATAGAATTTCACAGAAAAGCCAAAAAATCATTTTAATTGAGCCTGGACCTTGCAGCACAATATTCTTCTCTTAAAATAGAAAATTTCTTAAAGTAGAATGTTCTAAAAGCACTTGAAAAGTGGCTTTTAATACTGACCTTAGTTAAAGAAAAAAATGTGTTCTCTCTTTAGTTCTATTTAATCTTCATAGTACAGAGCTGTGTCTCAGAAATCCTTCCCGTCTTTTACTTTCCACTTTTAAATTTGTTAACATTTTTTCCCTGATTAATATAGAAAGACATATATTTAAAACTAATATTTATGGCATATATATTAAAAAAAAACCACCAAAAAACCCCAACAAACCACTTTAAAAAGTAGGACTAAAGAACAAAGAGAGAATTTTTAGATCTTTGTTTTAAAATTAAGCATGAGTGAAAATCCGTGGTTTTCCTTGAAAATGTATTTGGTTTGCATGAATTAATCCTTGCTCAATTTATACCTATATTCCTATTAAAATCACTGGGAACTTCAGGGAGAGTACAGTCCTAAGGACAAAATTATGCCCTCAATTACCTCTATGTAATAAGGTTTGAATTTGCCCCTGAATGTCAACACTATCTCTAAAGATCTAATTTAGCACTTTGGCAGAGCTGGAATCTGTCATAATTGCATCTTTTTTTTTTCAAATGAATGAAATTTACTTTTAAATCCAAGAGTGTTGCTCAGTGATATTTGTATATTGCAGGCAAAAATTAAAGCCTTTTCATTAAAACAGAATGTGTGGAAGATAGAAGACGACAATTGACTTGAAGTGAATCTAAAAGTCAGAGAAGCTGTAACTATAGGACGGAATTGTACTGGGTAATGGAGCCTGAACATTGCAGCTACTAATTATAGTCCAAATTATGTCCATGGGGGTCTCTGTCTACAAAGCTGAAGGAGCATTTCTCCAACTCTTTCACTGCTAGAGCAAGGTACTGTAGCACACGGGGCCTCCAGGGATGCTGCTGCAAGTAAAAGCAGAAATGTCTTGTTCTTCAAGTGTTCCCTGCTGGCACAAACCCCTCTGGGCCAAAAAAGAAATTCATAAGCAGTCAACTTAGCCACCATTAGTCATGGATGGGCAATACACAAGACAGCTAGGGAATTTCATTACAATAACTCCTGTTTACCAAAACTGTGCCAAAAGTAAATGATTTCCTGCCTCTTAATAAAGTTCACTGTTCTCCACAAAACATGGAAAACACAGTGGGAATTTTTCAGTATGATTCAGCTTTCAAATCTCTGGATCCAGAAACAGGCTCCAGGCTGTCTTATTTAAACTGTCAGTTTTATAAATCTTAACCATCAATTAAAATAAAATGTAACATATCCTGCAAGAATAATTTTAAACACAGAAGATACTCATAACCCTGAAATTTACTGGTAAATATCTGGCTGCAGACGTCATTAACATTTAAGAGAAAGAGTAAAAGTTTGTGTTGTGAAATTGCATTCAAATAAAGTCAAAGTGTGCTATTGTAAGGCTGCATTTAAGTGTTGTCCCATTTTGACTTGAAAAAGAGAAACATAATGCAGAGATAGAAAGAATAGGTTCCCTGCATGTAGTTGCTCCACAGTCTAAATAATCAGACTGGGACTTAGCTATAGATATAGATGATATAGATATGGATATGGATATGGATATAGATATATGATATAGACATAGATATATGATATAGATAGCTGATATAGATAACAGATGCAGATAGAGACAGAGATATAGATAAGCTCGTATAGATAGATGTAGGGATAGATACATGCATACATACATACATACATACATACATACATACATAGATATAGATGTCACTGCCACACCACTGAGCAAATGTGAATGAACAAGCATACGGGCTTCCCACTACGCTGTTTCTCAAGAGTCAGGATAAAGGTGTGTCTTTAGGTTGTGTTAGGAAGGGCAATAAAGATACCTAAATTCTAAAGATGAAGCCTAAAGACATCTAAGTATTGTACCACAGCCTTTTCACTAGAGTTATCACTTCTTCTAGTTAGATTAAGCTAGCAAATCTACAAGTACTTTTCAATTTGCAGTGGACATAAAATTTCAGGCAGCTTACAACATGAGTTAAGCAGTCTACCTGCAAGATTCCTGGCTAATGCCTCTGCCCAAGGAAGGCTCCTGCATAGATTTTGTGTGCAGGAGAGTATTGTGCTAAGGAGAAGATCCCTTCCACAAGCCTAGACAAGAGTTTTACACATCACAATGCACACTCATTTTCATACTTGATTTTATTAAAAATAAGAATATCATTTTCATAGAGAACAAAGTATGTCTCAAAATGGGTAGTATTACAATACATTGAGAAATGCATAAGAAAATTTGGTGACAGACAGAAAAAATCCCCAAGAGACCTGGATTCTGCCTGATCATTTTTCAGAGCAGTCCTTCTTTGAGAGGGCTCTGGACTATTCTGCTCTGTGTTTATGATTCAATCAAAGCTACCTGCAAACTAATGAGATGTAGTTCTTCACTACTGGCATAGTGCCATACACCACCTGCCTCCTCTGTCATGTCTCATATGTTGTCTTTGTGCTCACTATAAACCTAGAAAATATTTTTTTCTTGATACGTTCTTTAATGCTTCTGTAATGGGTAAATAACGAATATAACAGACATGAAACTGAGTGACAGCAGAAGTAGCAGGGAATTCGAACTTCGTTCATATTACAGTTAAATATCCAGATGGCGTTAACATTCAAATATCTTATCGTTAAGATACGTGATGGCCAAAGATCATCCACATTTCTCTAAGAAATAGGAAGAACATAATCCCAACTGCTTAGTTACATCTCTGCGGGACTTCTCAAAAATTCTTCTACTATGGAGCTATATGCAAATGGTATTAGGAACATCTAAGTAATCCAGTAATCAAACGATGGCTTCTGAGGTGAAGATGTGGCAGCATTTCTGCATTTTACATTTGTCTATTTGTTCTTGCACAATTCATACTTCCCACTACAATCTATAACGCACAGATTCAGAGAAGTTAAGTTGAAGTGTTAAGGCCCATGCTTAGTTTAGTTTGTACTGTCTCCATTCCTCAGGAGTGGTTATGTCCTTCCTCTTTGCATGCTGTCAAAAGCAGAGCTGTATCAGTACTGCACCCTTCAACTCTGGAATTACCTCCCACCACATATCTATTTAAGATGGAATTTGGTCACTTAAATCCAGTAGCACTATGTACATCTCTTGTTCCTAGATTTTCACTAACGATGGTTTCTGGAATTTAATATTATGATAATCTCTTTCATTTTCTTACTTTCAAAGTATGTCTGTGTGTGAGAGTCTGTGTGTACTTGTATGTGTGGGCATGCGCGTGGGGATTAAGTATTTGATTATCCTATTTGCTTAATGTCAGTTTCTCACATTTTCAACCATTTACAGCACTTCCAGATTACACATTGATGGGTGTGTAAATGACAGCAATAAGAATGATAATAAGGATAATTTCTGCAATTTGGAAGTGAATTTTTCTGAGTTCAGCTGTTCCCATAGGATTTTGTTTGCATGTAAATTAGGTATAGAAAATAAGCCCATTCTGATTTTGAAAATGACCTGAAACTGAAGTAGATAGGTCTCTGAGAATCTGATTTCGGCTTAGGTAACCCTAGTAATTTGAAGAAAACTAAGGCATTGACAAATATTAGATTCATGAAACTGTTACTAATATTTAACTGCATAGTCCTTTATAATGAGATGTCTTGTATGTATTTAATCATACATGAAGTAAAGGTGAGGTGAAAGAAAAAAATACATCTCTATATAACTAAAGGTACACACACACATAAATATACATACACATATATACATATGTATACACATTTATACCACTCTTTCCCTTCCCTTATATATCTATGAAAAGGTGGGGCTTTCTTAGGGTCTAAAAATTATGAGTTTTCTAAAAGTGCCTTTGGGATCTGTTTTATCTCTGTGTGTGAAGACTAACTTTAGAATGATCCTTACATGCTATGTATCATTATTAAATAATTATATATTAACTGATCTTTGAAATCAATGAGACCATTACTTGTAAAGAGACAAAAACAGATTTGGGGTTCAAACAAGTCCTGAGCTGAACACTCTATCAGACCCTCTTTTTTGTTGCTGACAAAAAGAAATATATACTAGCTGGAATTTTGAGCCCTAATCTTGCTTCATGTCACTTGTCTTCAACTTCTATTGAAGTTAATGAGAGTTGAGGATACCCAGTACTTTGTAGGAACTGCTAGGCAGCTCATGGGAATGTGTTCTTTGTTAATTATATTTTCTTTGAACTTCAGCACTTAAAATTCAGGCCCCCCATCTTGTAAACATTTATGCACAAGAATGATTTCTCACATGTGCACAGTACAACCAAATTCAGTGGAGATATTCAAGCATTAGAGTTTGCAGAATCAGGCCCATTGTCTAAAGATCTGCACCCATGGAAACCAGTGAAATTTTTGCCCTCATAAACTTACCTATGTCATATAGTAATTTCTCCCACTGTTTTTGTGACATTACAACTAAAAGCATGCATCAAAGGCAAAGTAAAAATTCTGGCAATATGCATGAAGATTTTATTTGCATCATTGAATTAAAGCACCTCCCTGTTTCAGATGAGGCTTGTTTTTTAAGACTGTCTGACAGGAATAGTTGGTCTTGAGGAAGAACGGGCTTTGAGAAGGAAGACTCAAGGGAGGAGAGGGTGGGGGAGAATGAAACAACCAGAGTCCAAAGCACTTGGTTAAACTGTTCTACATCTTTCTCGAGCAGTTATTTTCTCTTTTAAAGCTTTCAAGTTTTAATCATTACCTTATGGGATATGGTAAGAAATTGTTAAAAAAAAACAATTGCATACAATAATCACAAATGAAGTGCATTGAATTTGAAAACAGATACTTACTACCAACTTCCTTTAAGACTTAAGGGAGCAACAATTTTCTGACAACACTATAATTATTATTTACTATTTAAACTGAGGAATGAAAATGCTGCTGTTAAGAGATGCTTTAAAAATTAGTCTTGGGACACAACCCAAGCTCGCTGGTGAGGTAAACATATGATGGAAATTTTCCAGATTTGATATGACACTTCAATCCTTAAGGCCTACTTCAGGTCTCAGTGAGAACAGGGAAATGTATGCAGTGTTTTGTTCCCAGCTCCTTGGACAGCCATGCTACTGTACTTTCAGAAAGTCCTGATATTGCCCAGGAAAGGTGTGATTTGTACCCATGAAATGTCTGAAACCACAGTAAATCAGGAGTTAACTCACAAATTTATCTGCAACCAAAGGCAGACATCCAGAGAAGAAAAGGTCTCAGGACAAAATCCAGAAAGGCAATAAGGATGATAGATGTTGAAATGCATTATTCTGGGCACGGGGTTTCCCAGATTGCAGTCTGAAAACCCTTGAAGATCTTTATTTTGCTTGGGGAAACTAGTTACCTTAAAGTGAGCTCCACATGAGCCTCAAAAACAGTAATTCACAGAACCTCAGCCTGGGCAGAGCAGCCAGCCTCCTGAGGGGGACAAAGAGGCAAGAAGATGATTGTCATACACCTTGGCATGGGCATCAGGCTTCTGACTCCTGGCTCAAGAAGTTATGTCCGGATACTCACTGTGCACAGACCAGGAAGCTACTCTGAAGGTAGATTCAAGCCTCTTTTCTCTCATGAGGTTCACTTGTTATTTTCCTTTACAGTATCGCTAGCTAGAGGTCTGTCTTTTCTTCAAAATCTTAGGCAGTTTATATAGAATGTGGAAGACTGATATTTCTTGTCTTCTGATAAAGACTACTTAAGTAGTAAGCTCGCTGCAGAGCTGTACCTGAGAAACTTTTGTGAGTATTAGGAGAAAGGAGGGGGAAGGAATATATCATTGGGCCTTCAGTTTAAGTTGTTCCAGCACACAGAAACTAAATAAAGAGATACTAGGTGACAGACTAGCACTAAAAGAAAGTATGTTATCCAGATTAAGAAACAAGATCCTTATTTGAAGATTAGTTTATTTTTTTAATCCATTAATTGTTTTATGTAGCATGCTAAATTCCACCTAAATCCAATTCTGTTTAAATTTTTTTCACTTATAGGCCTTGTTCATTTAATCTGAATTTTATATAAGTAGCATGTTATTAACATTAAATAATTTAATAAAAGCTAATTCCTATTCATAAAGTTTACACAAAAGTCTAATAAAAACCTGAAAAATCTTATTTTTATCTTATATTTGAGAGACCGTATACTTTATTTTAATGCCATTTTGCAGAATGGTAGTGCTGGTATATGTGAACATGTTATGTTAACAGAGTAATGGGAAATGACATATTCGAAACAAAGGTAAAATTCTAAAGCATGCAACAGAAACACAAGTTGAAAATATAATTTCTAGTGAAAACTAGTGAAGGTTTCCTGAAGTTGTCACGGGTGCACACAACTTTCTCTGTTCCTTTTATTTCAGCTAATTCAAAATACACTCTACTACTCATCTTTGAAGTTATTTTCACAATTCATAAAAGATAACTTCAAAATCTTCCTTCGTAAAAGATAACTTCAAAATATTCCTTCAGCCATATTCTGTTCTTCTTCCAAGTTTTTGGTTTGAGTAAAATGGACTTCACCATGGCTTAATATAGACCTCCTGATGGAGCCGAGGCTCCATGTTTACACTTTGTAGTGGCTCTCAGATGCTTGTGTTCCTGGTTGCCCACACTGGCGGCTAGCCCATAGTGCAGAATATCTTTCTTCTAGCTCATATTCCAGGGTTTTTTCCCCAGGAAAATCAAGTCTCTCAAGAGAGTCAGTCTGTATGAAAACCAGGCTTCATCCTGATGCAGTGGCAAGATCAAGTTGGAGCACAAAACTTGGACAAAGTATCTAAGAAGAACTGTAAAGTTCAAACAAAACCTGGGGGAGTCCATAAATGTCCATGTGCTATTTTTTGAGGCCAGTGAACACTGCAGGGAGGGGTAAAATGGGGTGATTGTGTCTGGGTAGCAAAACCTATTTAAATTTCCTGGGACACATTTCAAATATTCTAATTTAGCAACAACCTGCTCCTTACAAAATGATACTTAGACAGAGAAAATAGCCCCATGAAAGCTATTAACTGATTACCTTAATACATATAGATATAAAAATAGCTGTAATAATCCATTCTTGGTGACCAGATGTGGGTGGAAGTGACCCACGATGGACATTTTATGTCTTTCTGTGCTAGGCCTCAAGTCACACATTTCATATAACTCCAGTACTAAGCCCAGACTTCCTGGTCAGAAATGTCAGTTGCTTCAACAAGTACATGTTTTACCTTTCATCATTATGATTAGCATGGTATGTTTTCATTAGCCCAGCTCACAACAAGGTTCACAAAACAATACAGGGGTCTCCAGTTCCATGTAATGAACTTTTACTGAGGCAGCAGGGTTTAACATTCTGCGGCATGTTTTGGAGCAAGGTAATAACATACACAGATCATCTTTTTCACTGGTTTGGGTTCCCTTGAAGATGACAAGTGTAGCTGTGGTTGTTTAGCAAGTCAAAGGCTGTTTAGGATTGGGGGCAAGAGACCAGAGCTGTACAGGGTAGTGTCAGAAATAAATTTTCTGTCACTGCCAAACTCTTCTAGCGTACATACTTCATCAACTGCTGATAGTGTTCAAAGATTGAATTAATCTAGAAAAAAATAATTTTATGTGCTTATAGCTTAGCTTTTACTTAGTTTTCTTGATATTCATATGGTAACTTGACCTGACAACTCTAAGATTTCTAGCCTGGAACAATAATTCCATCTTGGTGTGACTGCCAGCTCAAATAAATTAATAAATTACAGGTATTAAGTGCAATTAATACCTGTAAGAATACTAATTTAACAGAGAAGTGAGACCACACTTGGAGAACTGGGTCCAGTTCTGGTCTTCCCAGTACAAGAAATATATTAAGTTACTAAGGAGAGCCCAGCAAAGGACCATGGTGATGTTAAGGGGACAGGAACATCTCTCGTTTGAGGAAAGACTGAAGGAACTTGGACTGTTCAGCCTGGAGCAGAGAAAGCTCAGCAGAATCTCATGAATGCCTACAAATATCTGAAGGGAAGGTGTAAAGAAGCCAGAGGCAGGCTTTTTTCAGTGGTTCTCAGTGACAGGACAAAAGGCAAAATGGAAAAAACTGAAACACCGGAAGTTCCATCCGAACATCAGAAAACACATTTTCACTGTGGGGTAACTGAGCACTGACACAGGTTACATGAAGAGGTTGTGGTGTCTCCATCCCTAGAGATACTCAAAAGCCTTTTGAACACAGTCCTTCAAAACCTACTCCAGGTGACTCTCCTTCAGCAGGAGGGGGTACAACAAGATGACCTCCAGAGGTCCCCTTCCAGCCTCAACTATTCTGTGGTTGTATGATTTTAAGAAAAGTAACGAAATGTATTTTAACTGCACAAAATTCCATGGAAAGTTTTGGAAAATTATCCAATTAAAATGGAGGTACAAATGAGTGTGTTTAAATTAACTGTTGAAAGTCTGAAAAGTGAATCAAACCTTGAATAGCGTATTGACTGCCAACAGAGTTAGAAAGGCAAACATTGACAACATCAGACTGAATATATCTTGAGGCTGTTCCTCTCTACGTGCTCATATGAGCCTGTGCACTAACGCTCTGTGACTGCTTTGTGGCAGAGCAAAAGAGTAATTGACATTCTAGTTAACATAGGCTGAAAAATGACCTCGATTCTTCACTTTGTCCCTGGCTTAGCAGGGTATGAGGGTTAAAGAAAGTCACTTGATTCAAAATCTGCCAATGCTGCATTCTGAAAAAGACCAGCAAAATAACTGCAGTACCTTAATTATTGTGTTGGTTACTAGTGACATCTTTGAATTAAGTTCAGTGTTAAAAGAATTAAATTCCATTTTCCAACATATACACATTCTCTGTATATTTTCTTTTTAAACCCCATTTAACATTATGTATTTTCAAACACCTGTTCCAGACAATGCCCTGGCAAAAAGGACACATTT
Organism: Chionis minor; assembly: GCA_013398295.1. NCBI lineage: Eukaryota > Metazoa > Chordata > Aves > Charadriiformes > Chionidae > Chionis > Chionis minor. The sequence goes on along the minus strand of VZSF01003949.1, from coordinate 106,879 downwards.
TTGATGGCAAGATGCCTAATTTTTGTGGTGTGTCAGACTGGCATTTCTCTGTCAGTGTCATCTATATCTAAAAAAGGAGTCGTTTTGAGTCAAACATGGAATTAAAGATAGCATCTCTAGAGTAGGCCTGGTTTGATTTTTGCTGTGCTTGAATTTAAGTCACTGTATGTTTCCCAGAATTTGGTATCCAGAAAACATTTACACTGACCACATGTAAATACTTAAAGAAATAGGTAGAGGCAAACTATTCATTGCGCAGGTGGCTAGTGAGACTCCAGAAAACTGGGAAACCCAGTCAGAAGTGAGAAGTTGAATGCTTTTGCTAAAACAGCCACTATGCAAATAGTCAACAATATTGACTTTTAAATTATCGCAATTAGGAAAACTGTGCACATTCCAGTGTATCAGCTTAAAATTGTTCAATTTACTATAGATTTCCTTCCAACACTGAAAGGGAGAAAGTTCATTGTTTTTAACAAAGGATGTCATTCTGGCACAAAATTTTGCAACAAGGATCAGGATTTCTGGAAATATATTCTGCTGTGGAACTGTGTTGAAAATTTTAAATTAATTCAAAACCATACAAGAAAAAAACATTAGAACCCATTCTTATCCACATATTACTTTTTTTGATGATATTTAAAATTTCAAGAAATACTGTATTTTGTGAAGTGAATTGCACATGGCATGTGACATTTAACTCGATATTGAGTGTGTAAACCTTATTGGCTTCAGACAAAAAAAGTGGCGTTACTTAGAACTTGTTAAACATGAACCTTGTATAAAAAATTAAATTGGTTTATAGGTTACTAGAAGGGAAATAAAAGCTACCTGAGAAATCAAAAAGAGACTGTATAAATCATCTAAGTCATGAAATTTCATACTATAGAATGTTTAGAAAGGTAGTGCGGTAAGGAACTGGTTTGAAAAGAAATGATGCACAAGTATTAGGAATATTTATAGAGTGAAAGTTAGAAAACTAACAAGTCTACAAATATCCACAGTAGTTAAAAGAAACAAAGCTTCTTAATGCAGTTTGACAGCAGTAAATGACTAGAGAAAAGGCTTGGAATCTGTCTCCAAATCCCGGCCGTGCATTAAGTCAGGCACACTGGGAGGACCCAGAGGTAAGAAACGTAGATGGAAAAGATTTGACTGGAGGAATAGATGAGGTGCATGTTTTGTGCATTTGCTGCCTAGAGTGGATGATTAGCATAATTAATCTATACTTTGCACTGGCCCAGAGGGGGAGTTATTCCTTGATGCACCTGGTGAATAGAGTGATTGAGTAAACTAAAGGAGGGAATTGCTAATGCAGCTACATTACAGCCTTTGTGAGTAGCAAGCAGGTGCCTTCAACTCCTTATAGCTGCCTATGTCTTGGGGAGAAGACAGGAATGTGATTTGACTGCTTATGGCTTGACCCATGTCCTGCAGAGTTCATAGATGGGAGTGCAATGACTGCATGAGGTGGAGAGAGACTGGCTGCCTGATGGCGAAGCTGGTGGAAATCAGTGGCTGACCAGTGTCTTTCGGCAGAAGTATGTTGTATTGCTACTGGGCATGGAGGAATCTGTCAGTTCAGTCTTTCCCTGTTTTTTTTTTTTCTTCCCTTCTTCTTCCATTTTAAAAGAAAACTCCCTGCTCCATGTGGCATTGGCAATTAAAACTCAAAGGTTAATTTTAAATTCCAATGTCTTAGCAAAAAAAATGCAAGTGAGTAGTACTGGGACCTCCTGAAGAAGCTCTATGTAAAGACTATCTCTGTGTTTTTGTAGAAGTTCTTCATAAAAGTTAAGAACTTAATAATTCCGGCTGCTGGGCAACTTCAGGAAAACCTCTTTGTAAGATTTCTGACAATAAGGAATGGATTGCAAAAACTACATGATTCAAGATTATTGTACTATATATTATTGTTCTATATATTATTGTATTATGTATTATTGTACAGAATACAAATTAAGGGGGAGGGGTTGGTTGGTGTTTTGGTTTGAGGATTTTTTTTTTCTTGAGATGTTTTGTTGTTTTGAACATCAAAACCTTATTGGATTTCTTTTGTAGAACTTTTAAATTTAGAAATAACAATAAGAAAGGAAAAAAAATAAAAACGCAAGTGAAACCAGCTATTAGTTTACTTCCTCAAACTTGGAGTTTATGTACATGTGGAAGGAAAGCCTGGGGAAAGATCAACAGTGCCAAGAAAATGGTGAATAAAACTCAAGACATCTCCTTCAAAAGCTTTATTCAAATACAATGCTTGAAATATGCATCTAATTTATGGAGATTAAAGTTAGTTCCTCAAGTGATATACAATTGCAGATTGTAATTGATTTTGATTGATTTACAGTTTTGATAACTTGCAGAACTACTTCAATGGTGTTCTTCTCCTACTGCACTGTGTATGTATTTAGATGACCAGTCCATAAAAAATAAAGGAAGTTTGAGGCAAGATGAATAATGAGACTCAGAGAAGGGTACTAATTTGGGCATAAATGTTCGCTTTTATCTATGTAATTCCATTCATTTATGCATTTGTTTGCCTCAATATTCTTCTGCTCTTTTAGCAGTAGGATAGAAAACCCGTCTAATGTGGGTTAGTATGAGGACATATTTCAGAACAATTAGAACTTTGATCTGGCACTAGCATACATTAGAATGAAAAATAGAACTGAAAAAAGGAATATGATGGATATTGTACTGAAGAACGAAACAGAAATGGCAGCAGATAATCAGAAGTGAAAGGCAAGGCTGAATGGTGTTAGGAAATTCAGTGTCTCAGTATTCAATATCTTACTAAATACGTTGATGAACACTTGGCTTCTCTTGAAAAACCTCTTGTTTGTGTCATCAACAATTTAATGCCTGGTGGTGTCCATGGCCTTATTTTTTTACCATAATTATCAGAGTATCACTGCTGAAAACAGTTTTTTCAAAATGGTAACTAGTTAGTTGACTTGAGTTTGCTTTATTGTACAGATAGAAAAATAGCAAATTACTAAAGTCTTGCCTTAAAACTTGTTTCAAAGGGACATAATTTCTGATAAGGTTTCGCAAATTAATCAGAGAAATGGTTAGTTAAATCAGTGATTATCTTCAAGATGAATAGCAGAGCAGGAGCTAAATCTATTATTTGTGATGTGATTCTGTTGAAAGTCTGGTTTAGATGATCTTTGCAACAAGGCTACCAGATGGTCCTTAATGTTACTCTGACTCTGTTGTGTCTGGCTTTTCTGCAATAATAAACCTACTGATAGTAACATTCTCAAAGTCCTCACCTTTTTCCCTCAGCCCACTCTCTTCTCAAATGCACTTAAATTGTCTTGTGCAATTAAGCTTCACTAAGCAGTTGCATTTTAGAGTTTTTCCCCTCAAACATTCAGAAGTTCGGTTTTCAGAATCACAGAGTGTTCAAGCAGTAACCCAGTCAGTAGGTGTTGCAGATACATAGCTCCATGAATGTAAGTCTCTCTTTTGTGTAGATAATGATAGAAAAGTTCACTTTCCCCTTCAGCTTAAAAAAGAACTGAATAAAATTTGAGGAAAAACACTAGAAAGGAAAAACACTTTAGTCTAGCAACAACCACTTAAATATATTCTCTTAACTAGCTACACTGTTCATGGAATAACTGGAAATATACGTGATTTCTGTAACCACAGGGCAGACATTCTCTTATTTTATTGGGAGCTTGGTTTATTTTTTGTAATCTCAGTACCTAAAGGGTTATGAAAAAATGTATTTGTGAGTCTGAGTTAGATGTATATCTTTCACATCTAGCAAAGATATTTCCATTCTAAGTTGTCAAGCAATTTGGTGGAGGAGATAGAGAGCATACATGAAGAACACTCATCTGACACAAAGAAGGATAAAGCTTATTTGTATAATTTCCAGCCAGTGACAGATCTTGAGTTTAGGAGGTGACACAGATGTGTAGTAATAGGGCATTTATTATTTCATAGATATAACTCACCATGTCTTGACAGATCTTTCTTTTCAATCCTAGTGTCTATATCCCGTAGGAAATCTACTGGTATCTTCTGATGGAAGAACTGTATGCCATTCGTGTTATTTTACCTTTTCCTCCTTTGTTTTAAAGGATTCCATTTCTCAAGCAAGTGAAAGATTGATAAGAATGAAGGTATTGTATTCTGGTATGAGTAGTTATCAAACACATTGTAACTTCTCCACCCCTCTTACACTACAGAAAAAAATATCTGCATGTTAATTATATAGTTAAAACTCAGAGCAGAGCTTACAGCCTTCAAATACTGTTGGTATACTCCCACAGTATTGTGACATAATTGATCAAAATAATGCTTAGGGTCCTCTCATTATGGATTCATTTGGTATTCATTAGAGTATCACTGATCATAATGATTTCATTTGGTATTCAGAGATGTCATATGTTTCTCCATAGGTGTTCATGGACACTTAAAACAAATTGCTTCTTCCTCTCTTGAACTCTTTGATGACATGTTAATGCAAAATGCATTTGCACTAACACAGTCTCTCCCAGCCCACCTGGCACCACAGCAGCAGATCTTCATCTATGGCCTCCAAATTAGTAAAATAAAGATTTTCCCCTCCTGAAAAAAATGAGCTTTTACTATTTAAAAGGCATACACAAAGGTAGAGAATATAAGGAAAAATGATTTTATTTTTCTGTTTATATAGGAAAGCTATGAAAGGATTTGGAATTTTCAGACAGACATAGAAAATGCTAACTTTCCAGTACTGCCCTTCAGAAATAATTATACGCCAGAGGGGACCTATAGTTAAGACCTATTAGAAGAACAGCATTTTGGATTAAAAAACCTCAACTAAACAAACACACACACCCCCACACACACACACACCACCACCACCCCAAAAAAAACCCCAAAAACTCACCCCAAAAAAAACCCAAAACCAAACAAAACCAGACTCAGAGTTTGGGGTCTTAGACTATCTTTGATTTCAGGAAAAATCTGTCGTTATGTTTCTTAGTCTGTTCCCATTTACACAAGCTAACGGACTTCTAATTGACGTGAACTTCAGTATTTATGTATACCTTCCTGTTTGCCCTTCTCCTGGATTTATACAGATCTAAGGTAGAATAAGCAGAATTTGAATGTTGTTCGTAGGATTATCTATTAGGAATACTGATTTCTGCATCAGAATGCTGCATACTACTGTCAGTATCGCCTTGCCATTGCTGAAACTAAACTTTCACGGCTGGATGGATGACAGAAGGTTGCTTTTTTTGTCTTATTGATTCTAGTTTGAGAAAGTAAACTGAAACTCCTAGTTGTTTCTGATCTTCCCTGGGCAAGGTTGGAAAAGATTAGACTAGGCTCAGTCTTTTCATCCTGTTATGTTCCACAAAGTTACCTGGAGTTGCTGGAGGAAATGTGGAAGTATTTTCTGTAGTTCCAAAAAAAATGAGTACTGCCGTGTCTCTATGGAGTCTGTTGTGTCATGCTTCCCAGTGTCTAAAAGAAAGTTTTCCTTAAGGTAGATGTAGCATTCAACACAGTTAATATTCTCCAGACTATAAATTCTTCACTATACCAATTCACTTGCATTCTCATAGTTAAGCTTCTTAAAAATAAAGCAGTATCTTGACTGTCAATGATACAAACTGAAACACAAATCTCAGGAGGCAAATGCTTACAAGCCAAAAGGGAACTGCATTGTAAAGCTACAGTATTTTGCTTGATCTTTCAAATATCTCTGCCCTTTCTTCAAGCACCTTATGTGGCTCAAACACAGACTTGTAAAATCATAGAATCATAGAATGGTTAGAGCTGGAAGGGACCTTAAAAGTTACTGAGTTCCAACCCCCCTGCTATGGGCAGGGAAGCCTTCCAATGGACCAGGTTTCTCAAAGCCCCATCCAGCCTTGACTTGAACGCTTCCAGGGATGGGACGTCCACCTCTCTGGGCAACCTGTTCCAGTGCCTCACCACCCTTACAGTAAAGAATTTATTCGTAATATCTAATCTAAATCTACACTCTTTTAGCTTAAAACTGTTACTCCTTGTTCTATCACTACAATCCCTGACAAAGAGTCCCTCCCCATCTTTCTTGTAAGCCCACTTTGAGTACTGGAAGGCTGCTATAAGGTCTCCCCAGAGCCTTCTCTTCTCCAGGTTGAACAACCCCAACTCTCTCAGCCTGTCCTCATAGCAGAGGCGCTTTAGCCTTCTGATCATTTTTGTGGTGATCCTCTGGACCCACTCCAACAGGTTTATGTCCTTCTTGTGGTGAGGCCTCCAGAGCTGGACATAGCACTCAAGGTGGGGACTCACAAGAGCAGTGCAGAGGGGGAGAATCACCTCCCTCGACCTGCTGGCCACGCTTCTTTGATGCTGCCCAGGATACCGTTGGCACATAGCCAGTTCATGTTGACCTTCTCATCCACCAATACCCCCAAGCCCTTCTCCTCAGGGCTGCTCTCAATCCATTCTCTACCCAGCCTGTTTTTGTGGTTGGGATTGCCCTGACCCCCATGCAGGCCTTGTTGAACTTCATGAGGTTTACGTGGGCCCACCTCTCAAGCCTTTCCAGGTCCCTCTGGATGGCATCCCTTCCCTCCAGAGTGTCAACTGCACCACACAGCTTGGGTTTTTTTGTCACCCTTACTGAGGGTACACTCAATCCCACTGTCCATGTCACCAACAAAGACATTAAACAACACCAGTCCCAGTACAGACCCCTGAGGAACACCACCCATCACTGCTCGCTACTTGCACATCAAGCCATTGACCACAGCTCTTTGAGTGTAACGATCCAGCTAGTTCCTTATCCACTGAGTAGTCCATCCATGTAATCAATGTCTCTTCAATTTAGAGACAAGAATGTAATGGAGGACATTGTCAAATGCTTTGCACAAGTCCAGTAGATGATGTTAGTTGCTCTTTGCTTATCCAACAGTGCTGTAAGGCTGTTGTAGACGGCCACCAAATTTATCAGGCACGATTTGCCCTTAATGAAGCCATGTTGGTTGTCACCAATCACCTCCTTATTTTCCAGGTGCCTTAGCATAGTTTCTAGGATGATCTGCTCCATGATGATGCCAGGCGCAGACGTGAGACTGACTGGCCTGTAGTTCCCTGGGTCTTCCTTTTTTGCCTTTTTTCAAGATGGGGGTTATGTTTCCCCTTTTCCAGTCAGCAGGAACCTTACCGGACTGCCATGACTTCTCAAATATGATGGATAGTGGCTTAGCAACTTCATCTGCCAGTTATCTCAGAATGCGGAGATGAATCTCATCAGGTCCCATGGACTTGTCCATCTTCAGGTTCTTTAGATGTTCCCCAACATGGTCTTCTCCTACAGTGGGTGGTTCCTCATTCTCCCAGTCTCTGTCTTTGCCTTTTGCAACTTAGGTCGTGTGGCTAAAGCACTTGCCAGTGAAGACCAAGGCAAAAATGTCATCAAGTACCTCAGCCTTGTCCATATCCCTTGTGACCAAGTCCCCTGTTTCCTTCTGGAGAGGGCCCACATTTTCCCTGGTCTTTGTTTTATCTTTGATGTACTCGTAGAAACTTTTCTTGTTGCCCTTGACGTCCCTGGCCAGATTTAACTCTGTCTGGGCTATAGCTTTCCTAGCCTGATCAGACAATTTCTCTATATCCCAAACAAGGTACCTGTCCTTGCTTTCACCCTCTGTAGGCTTCCCTTTTGTGTTTGCATTTCTTCAGGAGCTCCTTCTATACCCATGCAGGCGTTCTGGTGTTTTTGTCTGACTTCTGCTTTGTTGGGATTCATCACTCCTGAGCCTGGAGGTGATCCTTGAATAATAACCAGCTTTCTTTGACCCCCCTTCCCTCTCATAGGCTTTATCCCATGGTACTGTACCAAGCAGACCCCTGAAGAGGCCAAATTCTGCTCTCCTGAATTCCACAGTATTGAGCTAACTGTGCTCCCTTCTAACCGCCCTAAGGATCTTGAAATCCACCATCTTATGGTCACTGCAGCCAAGGCTACCCTTGAGCTTCACATTCTTCACCAGCCTCTCCATGTTGGTGAGAATAAGGTCCAACATGACACCTCTTCTCATTGGCTTCTTTATCACTTGGAGAAAGAAGTTATCATTGACACATTCCAGGAACCTCCTGGGTTGCTTATGCCCTGCTGTGTTGTCAGTGCAACAGATTTTGGGGTGGTTGATGACCTCTATGACAATCAGGGCTTGTGAATGTGAGGCTGCTCCTATCTGTCTATAGAGGGCCTTATCCACTTGGTCTTCTGAGTCTGCTGGCCTGTAGCAGACCCACACTGTAACATCACTTGTCCCTGCCCTCCCTTTAATCCTGACCCATAACCTCCCAGTCAGCTTCTTGTCCGTCCCCAGGTGAAGCTCCACACACTCCAGCCGGTCATTGACATAGAGGGTGACACCGCCTCTTCTTCTGCCCTGCCTGTCCTTCCTGAAAAGGTTGTATTCTTCCATTCCAACACTCCAGTCGTAGGACCCATCCCACCGTGTCGCCAATAAGATCATGGCCCTGTGGGTGTGCACATGTCTCTAACTCCTCCTGTTTGTTCCTCATGATCTATGCATTGGTAGAGAGGCATTTAAGTTGGGTCCCTGATTCTGGCCACTTTTTTCCATTTCTTAAACTATTGAAGCTTTTAAAACAGATATTATAGTAACAGATTGTTTAGTTGGGCTTAGTAATATTTCCTTTCCTTTAGCACTACAAATAAAGATGAAACGGTAGAATGTAGGAAATGTGCTTTTCCTTCAGTGAAGAAGAATTTTGCCATTCCTTGCATGTTCCTGCAGAAATCAATCTTGGATTGCAAGATATAATTAGAATACACTTTCAAATCTAGTTTTTAGACACAGCTGAATTAACAGGTCCCACAGGAAAGTCCTTTGTGAATCCCAAAAACTCTTACCAGATCTTCCTTCTTTCCCCCATGGTTTCCTGAATAAACTTTCTCTCTTTTTCTTGTCTTTCACAAACGCAAATGCTTTAAGACAGACTCTTAAGTTTGTGTTCAAAGGACTAAAGTGGCTTCATTATTAAAAGTGCTGAATGATGAGTACCAATATTAATACAAATCTTTTTAGGATATTTTAAGAATTTGCATATGTTTTCTATGTCTGTCTATGAAGGGAACATACCTGCTATCAAATTTTGACTTCAGCCTGTGTGTTGACTCTTCTTGAAAGTTCAGCCACTTGAGATATTAAAGAGACTGCTGGTCCCTGCTTCTTAAAATGGTGTTGATCTTGGACAGTTCAAGGCTAAACCAGATAATAGACAATGATTTTCAATTTTTTAAAGTTTTTTCCTGTTAGCCTGTTAGCACTAGCTAATCTAGCCAGCTCAGTGAGAGGATAGCACTAGCTCCAGGTGCACCTCAAATTATTTGCTTGTAACTTTCAAAAGAACTAAGGGATTTAGGCGAGAAGCGTTCATTAAAAACCTAAAATGTTGTTGAACTGATCCTAGAACAATAGCTGAATAGACTTATCCTACCTAGGCTACTAAGAAATAGACCCATGCAATAAATTTGCTTTTGTGCATTTTTTTATTATTAAATGTGGCTATTATATAGGGGGATAACTGCAGATATGATGCACTCTATTTTGAGTGTAACCTTAAGGGGAACCAGTTTAGGTTTAAGGCTTACAAACTGAGCTAGTACTGACATTAAAGACTGTTGACTCTATCTGAAGCTATAAAAGATCTGAAATAATCTGTTTAATCTGTCTAAAGATGGGTTCTGACTCTGCAGGGTTAAAGCAATTTATATAGCGCTGTTTTCTGATTTTGTTATGCTTTTGAATCCCCGCCATGTATCTTGATGTTTCAAAGTGCCTGAGTCTGTGCAATGTTTAAATTGCCTTTGACCTTTGAGGAACTTATCAAAGTAAATGAATTCCAAAGGGAACATAAAATCTGACTGTGAGGTTTGCTGTTTCTCTGGGAAACTCCAAACTCAGAGCCCTAAAGTTCATGTACCCTCACAGAGCTTAACAGTTGTGGTGGCTTAGAGAATATGATGGCAAAAGGCCTGTGGAGGTAAGGGGGTTTGTGTTGTCCCAGAAGAATAAAGTTAAATTCAGTACTAATTGTTCCCCAAAAGCAGAGGGCCATAAAGTAAGTTAGGTTGGAAGGCACCCCTGGAAGTCATTTTGTATAATCTTCCACTCAGATCAAGGCCAGCTGAGATCTAACCATTTAAGGCCTTACCTAATTGACAATAAAATAACCAGAAAGAACCTCTTGAGCCCATAGGACTTCATGGAGTGCATTTCTATACTTCAGCTGTCCTAAAATAAAGGTGTGATTTTTTTGTGGAAGATCATGGGTCTTTCCACTACCACTCACATAGATTAATACTGCACCTGAAATAGAAAAAAGTTTACAAAAATTAACCAGCACAAATTGAAAGATACCAAAGAATGCTGGGAAGTGGGCAGATATTATGGCATTTATGATAAATAATTAGACATGGTATGTTTACATTAATTGTTAAGATTATGGTCCTCCCTCCCATCACACAGATTGTGGGGTATATTTCTGTTTGGGTAGTAGATAAGACTATTTGTACAATTCCTTGTCTTAATCACTAAAAATTTGCCCTCTATTAATGTTTTATTTTTCAGAAAGCTTTGGGTTTTATGTATGTTTTAGAAAACATTTTTTTCTAACTCTTGTACAGTAATATTTCATGTAAAATAGATAATTCCTCTCTCTAGAAATTCAGTCAAACAAAAAGCATTTAAGGCATTTCTGCAATCCTGATCCTTAATACTGAATATTTGGATTATAATAACTAAAACCTCTAAAAAATTGAAAATATTTTAAATACCAACCTAAGATGATTTGTTTATTAGTATTTTTCTTATCATTAAACTTAGCTTTTTTTTTTTTTTTTTACAATAGCTTTCTTATTTCAGCAATGCTTTTATATACCAGCTTGCTACAACAATATGTTAACTGCAAAGGCTTTAGGTAAGTTTTTGTCAGAGTTTTTTGGGATGGTTTTAATTTTATCTGGGTTTTTTTTCTTATTTTGCTGATCCAAACATATAAATTTTGAGTCACATTTAACCTGAAGGTATCTTTATTGCTATTAAATCGGAAGATTCTTAACAGCAATTCTGATGAAGAGTGACTGTATGTTTATGGGGGCCTGCTGTTGCCTGGCACCTGGAAAACAGAACTCAAAATCATCTGAGATATTATGTTAAAATAAGAGGAGAGTTATCCTCTGCCTACTGCTTTTTGTACTGATCCTGTTAGCAAAAACAAATTAGCAACTTGAGTAGAAAAGTTTAGGAGTAATAATAATGAAAAGGGACAGTAGAACAAGACACTGGTTAATGAACTCTAAAAGAAACAGAACTGCAGCAGTTTTGCCTCCTGCATGCTGGTGAATATTGCCTGAAGTCATAACTGTGGGAGAGAAAAGTTCCCTATGGGATCATTGTTCTCTCCTCAGAGGCAGAGCTCCCATGAGTCAGAAATCCCACAAAAAATATTTCTTTGAATAAGAGAAGGAGAGGGAGAAATAAGGAGAGACCTATGGTAATGACTAACTTTATATTGCATTTCCTTTTCCCACTGAGGACAGACAGGGTTGAAAGAGAACCTCAAGTTAGCAGCCTGCTTTGAAAAATGTAGGGAGTCTGAGGTTGAACTTGGATCTGAATTACTATCTGTTATGCTTTGCCTTCTCTGATATTTCAGCCACCTCATCCTAATGATACGGAGTCATTTGTTTTTCCCAGTCCTCTGCTATCTTCACCAAGTTTCCTTTGGGATAATCAGAAAGCTAAAATCAAAGGGTTGCATTTACACGGAAAGGATTCCTTAGTCCTCTTACTTGATGCTTACTTAACCCACATCAGCAATAGCCACTGGGTTACCACAATGCCTACTGCAAGACAAAGCAATATTTCCTTTAAATCTGCACATTATTTCTTCCTGTTATGACTCCAGGATCAACAGACAGCTGTGCATGACTCCGTACTGGTGTAACTGATACTTAGAACCAATAACTTTACTCCCTTTTTCCTCTGTAATACCATGGGACTTCATTCTGCAAAAACCCCTTGGAGGTCCTGGGGCTGATGGTTGTTCAGCACCTCCTAAAATTTATTGCACTCACAGAAATCATCTCTTGAAGAGAGGTGACCATGTAGGCAAAATATAAGTAGGTGCAAAAAGATTTAACTTTTCCTTAACTGAAGTCCTACCAGGTGACCACTGACACTCAATGCTGTAATTCCCTGGTGGGAACAAACTAAGCATCTAATTGAGAGTGATAATTGCTAAATATTGACGTCAAAGATAGCACTTCATTCTGTATGAGAAGAGTCAGTCTAAATTTGTATTTCGTTCAGAATACAACTGTTTTTAGCTTGCATCAACACATGTTGATCCACTGATAATTACTACAGAGGGTATATGTTGTGGTTACATTTCTCATTCTTTTATGTCCATGGAGTTCCCACTTAGTATAATATTAAAAAATAGTTGCCTATATAAATAGTCATGGACCCACAGTGCTGCCGCCTGTCTACATCGCTTCTGAAACACCCACTGAAAGAACATTAATGGCAATATATCAGTGGTGTCAAAACCTTCTAGGATCCAGGATAAATATAATGGTTGTGGTATTATCAGATCATGTATTAATATAAATCAGTAGTTTGCATGTTTACTAAGAGATATAAGTATATTTGACCAATGTCTGGCATTACCTATATTAAATTTCATAGATTCTAATAATTATTATCACATGAGCACAACAGTACACACACTGTGATTTAAGCAAGAGCCAGTTGAAGGTCTGATTACCCCAAAGATGCAGTCAGGCTCTTATTTCCTCTGTTTCTAGCTTGGGTGGCTACATCATTGTCAGAAATGTCTTTGTATGACCTTTTTCTTCTTAAATTATTTTTTTTAAACTTTATAATCATTAACACAATGAAAATAATTTGCTGTCGCAAAATGTTGGGTTAGGATTAAATGTCTGGTCAATCACCTAGAGACAAAGAGGCCTTTATGAAAACATCCGACAATATTTAGCTTATGACCTCTGGAAAATCCAAATGCTTCCCTAATAATGAAATCAACTACTAGCTTTGTTGCTCTAAGATACTATCTTCTCTTAGTACTCGGTGCTAGTTTGCTGGCAATCCCTGTAATATGTGACGAAATCTATATCCTTCCACACCTGCCTTTTTAACCTTGTAACTAACTAAACCATTATAGACACACAGGGAAAGGAAAGCAAGAAGCCCAAAACTGCTACAAGGTCAGGGATCAAGTAAGCAGAAGCAGCTTATTAACAACATTCTCAAAGGGAAGCAAGTCACTAAGAAATTATTTGTGCACCAGTGAATTAGAGACACATGGTTTGTGTATATCTGTTTGTCAAAGACCCTAGAAACTGCCTCAGTAATGTAGGAGACTGTAAAAGAATTGACAGTTTAACAAAGGTTAGGAACAGCTTTGGCATATTCATTCCTTTGATGCAGCTTTTCTGTCTGAAAATAATGAGTTGTTTCTGTGACCCCAAAGTGCCAGAAAGCAGTAAACTGGGTGAAAAAATGTCAGTGTCATACCTTCAATCACAAATCAAAACCATGTTTTGTTTTCTTTAATCATGGGATCATGGTTGGATCCACATGTACAGGAGTAATACTCCAGTCCGTTCTAGGGGATAGATCTAGGAAGAGATCAAGCTACAATCCACAAACCTTTTCCAGTGCTTTGTAAGTTGTAAGTGCTGTTTTCAGACAGAGAGGCTCTCTTTTTTATAGTTCCACAGGCCTTATGAGGACAAACCTGATGCTGCATGACTATAAATGTTGAATTTCAGGCAGGAATAGTACTTATATATTCTCTGGTTTTAGCAAATAGCAATTTTTACACTGACTGGAACTAAGAGTACACAGACTTCAAGGAATTTTTTCCCCATCTTCCATGGGCCTGCTTCCTAATATGGTTCTGTATAGTTCTGTCTCATGCATAGTCGTGCTTTTGACATGTATTTAGTATCTGAAATATGGCTGAGGGATTAGCTACACTGTTAGCACGCTACTGCAGCTGTGGTATTTTAAATCACTGCAGGGCTGGTCAAACAGATGAAAGTATGCGTGTGCATACACACATACACATACACAATGGAAAATGCTCTTTTTGGTGGGTGAGAAAACAGAGAGGCAGCTACACTGTCCCTGTCCATGCCATCTTTTACTAATTGACTCATTGCTGTACTAATACAAAATGATCACCATAGTAATTTTAAGAAAATGTTCCCAGTTTGTGTTTCTTTCTACTTTCTGGGTTGTCTCCTTTTCTTGAGTCACAGGTGACTATTCCCACCAACTCATCTGTGATTTTTTAGGATATAACTTAAAAATATTTATATTGCCTTTCCTTATAAAGAAATATTATCATGCTTATGTTAATTAGCTGATTTTAGGGTAATACTGAGTGATTTTCCATCAGTGTTTCAATATTGCTCAGTAATAAATTTTAATAAGGGTTTATGACAATCTACAACCTCAAAAATAGAGTATTAAAAGAAGGAAATCATTTGTGCAGCAAATCATGCAAATTCCCTCTTGCTTTCATTCTAAAATCCAGAGCTGACTATGCACAACTTTTCCCAAAGTAATTATTCACTCAGAGACTTTCCTAAATAGGGATTGAATTGGCAAAAACAGGACCTTTTCTAGCGTCGGAGAGAACTTTGCTATTTTCCTTTAAACCTGCATGCTGTTTTTTTCTAAGAATTTATTTCAAAGAAGCTTCTTAAGAAGTATTCAACTCTTTTTAATGGGTACAAGGCAAATTCCTTTTAGGCATGTGTGTATGTGTGTGAATGTGAGTACAATCTGAGCATCTGTGTGCCAGGTTCAACTCTTTAACAGATGAGAGGTTTCTAGATCTCTTGTTGTGCTAGGCACACTGACCCATGGGAACAGGAAACTTTTCCCACAGGACGTGCATATGGACCCTACCTCAGCAGGCTTCCTTAGCAGGTTTTACAATCTTTTTTTTTTTTTTTTTTTAAAAAAAAGAAAAGCAAGCTGTTGTCTCTTCTTCAACTGGGATGGAAAAAAATTTACCTGGAGCTGGGTGTTCAGGAGAGGGAAGCTCAAGTCGTGGGTATAATCCAAACCCAGGTGATTGCCTTCAAGTCATCAGAATAGCTGATGACTTGAGACATAGAAATGTGGAAACATTTGGTTTTGGAGAGAATATTTCCATCTTGTCATTCTCAATTGAACTTCCTTTTACCACTGACACCACTGGAGCATCATGTGATAGTGGTCTAGTCTACTGACTGGAATAAATAAGACTGTCAGACATTTGCCTGAAGGGCATTTCCTAGATGTGTTGTGTTCAAGAAGTCCATCTGTTCGTGCACTTTAAATAAGTGTCCAAGACGTTTGGAAGGATAGAGCCTAAAAATCTTGTGTTTCAAAGACAGCATTAGTTTGTCCCTAGGCAACAAGGTAAGAAATGGGTGGTCAGCATTTCTGCCTTCAGAGGAAAGATGTATTTTTCCGTATGTAGACTCTGGCTTTGGTTCAGCTCATTTCCACTGACAGAGATCCAAGAAACAAAGCAAAAACAAGTGAAACAGGCTGATAAGAAACTCTCTAGTTATAGATAGAACAAGAAATGGTTTTCCCATCCCATAAAATATGTAGGCTTTGGAGGGGAAAAAAGAAAGCTCATACCAACAAAAGTATGCTTGCATTTAACCCTAGACATAAGACAAGACTGTCGTAAGGATTTTTCAGGGTTTTTTTCAATTTTGGGGGTTTTATGTTTGGGTTGTTTGGGGTTTTTTTTAAATAGAAAAAAGATATAGCAGTGCATTGGAATGCACAGGGTTTATTAGCATTGTTTAATTGTGCTTGGGGAGCTGCTCAGCCTAAGCTGGTATGTTTTCATAGAACTCCACTGCTCCACGCAAAATTTACTGGTGGGTTTGCTCCATGTTTACTTTTTTCATAGAATCATAGAACCATCTAGGTTGGAACGGACCTTTAAGGTCATTGAGTCCAGCCATCAACTAACGCTGCCAAAACCACCACTAAATGATGTCCCTAAGCACCGCATCTATCTGTCTTTTAAATAACTCCATAAAAGGTGAATAATCTGGTAATAGAAGATGACTTGCCCATGGTGTCGACTAATTGGGTAGAGTAGGTAACAGACCTGATGTTCCTAAAGACTCACGGCAGCCCTTAAACTGTTCAAGGGAAAAGGAGAACTGGCCATTCTTTTTCATTAAAATTTCCACTGCTTACTTGATGAACTTGTGACTGCAACTATCATGTCATTACAAAATATGGTGCTACTGTACCAAATTCTTCTGATGAAGTTACATTACAAAAATATCTTTTAATTTCATGCAAGATAAATTGCAATGCTGAAAGCTCAAGACAATTCTCCAGTGACACAGAATGCATGCTTACAGTAATGCACTGTTTGTGAATGTAGTATTGGTAAACTAAAACCAGTGACAAATTTAGATGATTTTTGAAAGTGCAAAGAAGATTCCTCATGTATTTATTTCTTCTTTTGACTGGTTTTCCAGTGACAGAATATTCCATATTTTTGGCAATCCATTTGTCTTTGAGATTACTGTATTTTTTAAAGTATTTGCAACAATTTTTAAGAAATAGAAGTTTATATTTGTAGGCCTACAGACTTTTGCTACAGCGTACCTAGGTAGAAGTTGATGGGAGTCTGGCAAAACTCAATGAAAGCTGAAAAATTTCACCAAGTCTTACTGCAGTGAAGTCAGTTTGAATTACAGAAATAAAATTAAAGGTCAGAAATTGAACTTTGCCCTTCAGCTTTTTAGTTCCACAGTATTGGCTCTTGTAAGCCAATTAGCAGCACTGAGGGATCCCAGAGGAGCGATGGAAGCTCCAGCACTTTGGTACATTTAAAACCAGGCTGCACAATATACCAGAAAATGTGTTTCTAAGAGGCACAATTCATGGGCAGGAGGTGAGTTGTTTAAGCTAATGGTGCTTTTGTCTTCCTCCATCTCTCACTTTCATCTTTAAGTTCTGTGAATTAAAGGTAAATGTCAACTGCATTGTGAACAGTTTCATCCTCAAAAAAGGCATTTGCCCTGACTACTAATCCATAGTGTTTTATAATAGAGTATAACCACTAAGCAAGCGAATACACTTTTCTCTTACAGTCCTTCCAGGACAAAGACAGAACCCACTCATTTAAAAGTAATGGGAGGCCTTTGACATACTTCTGGATCCTTTATATGTGAGACTATAATCAGGAGTTTCACCGAGACAGTGCCGATATTTATTTCTCACTGAAGCCAAAAGGAGGCAAAACCGGCTGAGAGATGGGAGATTTCCTCTCCTCACTTCCATAAACCTTTTGGGTTGCCACCTGTTTGAAGGTCTTTTCACCCTGAAAAGTGTTGGACTAAGGTACTAAATAACTCTTGTTATTTAAAAAAAATATAAAAAATATTAAAGGGCTTTTCAGTGAAAAAAATAATAAAAAAAAGCGCCGGTATATTCTAGGACTGACATGACAGTGCTGAGCAAACACAAATTGTTATATCTTTTTAGCACAGGCTGAACTCAAAGTTTCACAGTGATACAGAGGGCATCATATTCACACTAAATTTAAGCACAACAAATTTATTTATCTAAATCTAAGCTTGTTAAACTCTCTTTATAGACCCCCTCAGCTAATTAAGCAATTAATACAAACATCTATCTTAATGTAGGATGAACAATCAAATGAATGTGCAAAGTACTATAAAGGAAGACAAGACATCTATTACATGTGTAAATTAAAGTCAGAGGAATTTTAACCATAATATTTTTTATTATTATGATTTTTTAGAAGCAGCACTGACTAGGTAAAACTTAGCAGCAAGCACAATATTTAAGCAGCGTTTAACATTGGTTGAAGATCCAAGAAAAAATTTTTAAGAGCAGTGAATTCTAGAATGACAGTAGGTGAGGAACAGACAGAAGAAAAAAACCAAAAAATTTTAGTCAGAACAGAAATATTTTCATTTGTGTTTTCTCTGCTGTGGGAGAATGAACATTAGCAGATGAATGCCTATACCTGTAAAACTATAGAAAAAAGGTAAATAGCAACTTAACTGTTCCAAGGTTCATTATATGATGCATAGAAGATAATAAAACTGCGAGAAAAATGCAAACACTGCTCTGACCCAGTCATGCTAGACATGATATCCTTTCCGGGGAGAACAAAACTCTCTTTGCACTTACCTACAACTGCCTCTAGTGACAAGTATGTAACCAAAAAGCATTTCGTACTCTATTGCAGATTTCACATTTTCCAGTAAAATAAATAGGTTAGTTATCTATTTAGTAATCCCATCAGTTAGAGCTCTAGAGCATAGGGGGTCTCAAGAGAGCTGGTTGATTTTCAAGTATTACTTCCTCCAAGCTCAGGATTGGTTCATTCCTAAGAGCAAGAAATCAGTCGGGGGCAGCAGAAGACCATCATGGTTGAGCAGGGATCTCCTGAAAAAGCTCAAGTGGAAGAAGGGACTGACCACTTGGGAAGATTACAAGAATGCCGTCAGAGTATGCAGGGATGAAATGAAGAAATACAAGGCCTCCTTGGAACTAAATCTGGCAAGGCATATCAAGGTCAACAGGAAGGGTTTCTTCAAGTACATTGGAGGCAAAAGAAGAACCGGAGAGAATGCGGGCCCACTATTGAATGAGATGGGTGCCATGGTGACAGATGATGCAGAGAGGGCAAAGTTACTGAATGCCTTCTTTGCTTCAGTCTTCACTGCTCAGGCCAGACCTCAGGAGTCCCAGACTTTACAGGTAACAGAGAAAGTCTGGAGGAACGAAGATTTTCTCTTGGTTGAGGAGAATCAAGTTGGAGACCAATTAAGTAAACTGCATATCCACAAGTCCATGGCCTGTGAGTGCTGAGGGAGCTGGCAGAAGTCATTGCTGGTCTCTGGTACCAAAGATGATGGTGCTCTCCATCATCTTTGAAAAATCCTGGAGAACAGGCAAGATGCCAGAGGACTGGAGGAAAGCCAATGTCACTCCAGTCTTCAAAAAGCGCAAGAAGGAGGATCCAGAAAACTAAAGGCCACTCAGCCTCACCTCCATCCCTGGAAAGATGATGGAACAGCTTGTTCTGGGTGTCATCTCCAAGCATCTGGAGGAATGGAAGCCTATCAGAAGTAGCCAACATGGATTCACCAAGCGGAAGTCATGTCTGACTAATCTGATGTCCTTCTATGATGGCATGACAAGAGGAATAGATGAGGGGAGGGCAGTGGATGTTGTCTACCTTAACTTCAGCAAGGCTTTTGACACCAACTGCCACAGCATCCTCGTAGGTAGTGTGGGTTAGATGAATGGACAGTAGGGTGGATAGAAAACTGGTTAGCAGGTAGATCTCAGAGGGTTGTGATCAGTGGGGCAGAGTCTAGTTGGAGGCCTGTTCTTCAGGAGTNGATGGAAGCTCCAGCACTTTGGTACATTTAAAACCAGGCTGCACAATATACCAGAAAATGTGTTTCTAAGAGGCACAATTCATGGGCAGGAGGTGAGTTGTTTAAGCTAATGGTGCTTTTGTCTTCCTCCATCTCTCACTTTCATCTTTAAGTTCTGTGAATTAAAGGTAAATGTCAACTGCATTGTGAACAGTTTCATCCTCAAAAAAGGCATTTGCCCTGACTACTAATCCATAGTGTTTTATAATAGAGTATAACCACTAAGCAAGCGAATACACTTTTCTCTTACAGTCCTTCCAGGACAAAGACAGAACCCACTCATTTAAAAGTAATGGGAGGCCTTTGACATACTTCTGGATCCTTTATATGTGAGACTATAATCAGGAGTTTCACCGAGACAGTGCCGATATTTATTTCTCACTGAAGCCAAAAGGAGGCAAAACCGGCTGAGAGATGGGAGATTTCCTCTCCTCACTTCCATAAACCTTTTGGGTTGCCACCTGTTTGAAGGTCTTTTCACCCTGAAAAGTGTTGGACTAAGGTACTAAATAACTCTTGTTATTTAAAAAAAATATAAAAAATATTAAAGGGCTTTTCAGTGAAAAAAATAATAAAAAAAAGCGCCGGTATATTCTAGGACTGACATGACAGTGCTGAGCAAACACAAATTGTTATATCTTTTTAGCACAGGCTGAACTCAAAGTTTCACAGTGATACAGAGGGCATCATATTCACACTAAATTTAAGCACAACAAATTTATTTATCTAAATCTAAGCTTGTTAAACTCTCTTTATAGACCCCCTCAGCTAATTAAGCAATTAATACAAACATCTATCTTAATGTAGGATGAACAATCAAATGAATGTGCAAAGTACTATAAAGGAAGACAAGACATCTATTACATGTGTAAATTAAAGTCAGAGGAATTTTAACCATAATATTTTTTATTATTATGATTTTTTAGAAGCAGCACTGACTAGGTAAAACTTAGCAGCAAGCACAATATTTAAGCAGCGTTTAACATTGGTTGAAGATCCAAGAAAAAATTTTTAAGAGCAGTGAATTCTAGAATGACAGTAGGTGAGGAACAGACAGAAGAAAAAAACCAAAAAATTTTAGTCAGAACAGAAATATTTTCATTTGTGTTTTCTCTGCTGTGGGAGAATGAACATTAGCAGATGAATGCCTATACCTGTAAAACTATAGAAAAAAGGTAAATAGCAACTTAACTGTTCCAAGGTTCATTATATGATGCATAGAAGATAATAAAACTGCGAGAAAAATGCAAACACTGCTCTGACCCAGTCATGCTAGACATGATATCCTTTCCGGGGAGAACAAAACTCTCTTTGCACTTACCTACAACTGCCTCTAGTGACAAGTATGTAACCAAAAAGCATTTCGTACTCTATTGCAGATTTCACATTTTCCAGTAAAATAAATAGGTTAGTTATCTATTTAGTAATCCCATCAGTTAGAGCTCTAGAGCATAGGGGGTCTCAAGAGAGCTGGTTGATTTTCAAGTATTACTTCCTCCAAGCTCAGGATTGGTTCATTCCTAAGAGCAAGAAATCAGTCGGGGGCAGCAGAAGACCATCATGGTTGAGCAGGGATCTCCTGAAAAAGCTCAAGTGGAAGAAGGGACTGACCACTTGGGAAGATTACAAGAATGCCGTCAGAGTATGCAGGGATGAAATGAAGAAATACAAGGCCTCCTTGGAACTAAATCTGGCAAGGCATATCAAGGTCAACAGGAAGGGTTTCTTCAAGTACATTGGAGGCAAAAGAAGAACCGGAGAGAATGCGGGCCCACTATTGAATGAGATGGGTGCCATGGTGACAGATGATGCAGAGAGGGCAAAGTTACTGAATGCCTTCTTTGCTTCAGTCTTCACTGCTCAGGCCAGACCTCAGGAGTCCCAGACTTTACAGGTAACAGAGAAAGTCTGGAGGAACGAAGATTTTCTCTTGGTTGAGGAGAATCAAGTTGGAGACCAATTAAGTAAACTGCATATCCACAAGTCCATGGCCTGTGAGTGCTGAGGGAGCTGGCAGAAGTCATTGCTGGTCTCTGGTACCAAAGATGATGGTGCTCTCCATCATCTTTGAAAAATCCTGGAGAACAGGCAAGATGCCAGAGGACTGGAGGAAAGCCAATGTCACTCCAGTCTTCAAAAAGCGCAAGAAGGAGGATCCAGAAAACTAAAGGCCACTCAGCCTCACCTCCATCCCTGGAAAGATGATGGAACAGCTTGTTCTGGGTGTCATCTCCAAGCATCTGGAGGAATGGAAGCCTATCAGAAGTAGCCAACATGGATTCACCAAGCGGAAGTCATGTCTGACTAATCTGATGTCCTTCTATGATGGCATGACAAGAGGAATAGATGAGGGGAGGGCAGTGGATGTTGTCTACCTTAACTTCAGCAAGGCTTTTGACACCAACTGCCACAGCATCCTCGTAGGTAGTGTGGGTTAGATGAATGGACAGTAGGGTGGATAGAAAACTGGTTAGCAGGTAGATCTCAGAGGGTTGTGATCAGTGGGGCAGAGTCTAGTTGGAGGCCTGTTCTTCAGGAGTCAGTACTGGGTCCAGTTCTGTTCAGCGTATTCATCAATGACCTGGATGAAGGCATAGAGTGTACCCTCAGCAAGTTGCTGATGACACGAAAATGGGAGGAGTGGCTGACACACCGGAAGGCTGTGCTGACATTCAACGTGATCTGAACAGTCTGGAGAGTTCGGCAGAGAGAAACCATATGAAAATCAACAAAGGCAACTGTAAGGTCCTGCACATGGGGAGGAATAACCCCATGCACCAGTACAGGTTGGGGGCTGACCTGCTGGAAAGCAGCTGTGCAGAGAGGCACCTGGGAGTTCTGGTGGACAACAGGATGACTGCGAGCAAGCAATGTGTCCTTGTGGCCAAGAAGGCCAATGGCATCAAGAGGAGGGTAGCAAGGCAGGTAAAGGGAGGTCATCCTCCCCCTCTACTCTGCCCTGGTGAGACCACAACTCGAGTACTGCATCGAGTTCTGGGCTCCCCAGTTTAAGGACAGGGAACTGCTGGAGAGGGTGCGGCAAAGAGCCACAAAGATGATTAGGGGAGCATCTTTCTTATGAGGAAAGGCTGAGAGAGGCTTGGGTCTTTTTAGTCTGGAGAAAAGAAGACTACATAAATGTTTACGAATACTTAGAGGGAGGGTGCTGGGAGGAGGGGACCAGTCTTTTTTCAGTGGTACCCAGTGATAGGACGAGAGGTAACAGGCACAAACTTGAACATAGGAAGTTCCATCTGAACATGAGGAGAAAATTCTTACCTTTGAGGACAACAGAGTACTGGAACATGCTGCCCAGAGAGGTGGTGGAGTCTCTGACACTGGAAAGATTCAAAACCCACCTGGAAGCCATCCTGAACAACCTGCTGTAGGTGGACCTGCTCTGACATGGGGGTTGGACCAGATGATATCCAGAGGTCCCTTCCAATCCCTAACATTCTATCATTCTATGACTCTATGATCTCTGCTAATGTATATTTGGAGGTCTAAGAACTTTATCTTATTTATCACAGAATAAGCAGATTGGAATAGACCTCCTGATATCATTTAGTCCAACTTCCTCCTTCTCAAGTGCCAAGAATATTATTTACAGAGAAAAAGTTACAGGTAAAATAATAATTGTTACATGTATATCTTGGCAAAAAAAAAAGAATATATATTTTATTGAGAAGTCTGCTCAAAGTGGTAAGATGTATTTGATCTTGCTTGAAATTTTTTTAAATAAAAAGCCTGTTTTATTCAACAGCATTTTGTTTTTACCCAGATAATTTGAAGACCTCTTTATTTAAATAATAAAACATAGATACAATTTTTTATATATATTGTGAAACTATAATATATTATAATATACCATTTCTGCTTGGAGGTGATTTTTAAATGCTTAGTTTTCACTTTCTTTAATCAGGAGAAATCTGAGTGTGATTTAATCTGAGCCATCAACAAAATTCCTTAGCTTTGACTCTCTACAATA